>OX401419.1:17497470-17660135 GCA_947846245.1 Cerastoderma edule
CGCCTAGGCGGTGATGGTAGACTGCATTCGGAACACCTCGGCCATTTCTTAAAATAACCTCGGAGGTAATGGGGAGCCATTTTTGAAAGTAGGTCAGCAACGAAGGGCCAATCGTATTAACTCGGCAATCCCCGTCACAAGCCGGGGATTGTCGAAAAGAGCTGATTGGCAAAATATGAAACAAAGATGTGTTGATATGATCATCTTTAATGAAAAGGGTAAAAAACCATTCGATTGTGTTATATTACCAATTTGTGTGTATTTAAATACATATTTAGTGCCTGTGTGCATTTTGCGTTATCCGCCGGAAATAAGGCGAATTACCCCAGGATTTCTGGTGTATTCATGTACTGCCTACGAGGTATATCTACCGACTTGTTACGGGGATTGCCGAGTAGATACGATTGGGTAGACTGATGAGTACCACCTCTTACTCAAAGTTAAGACGTTGTTTACAAAATAAACCCGCCCTTAGATATCTGCGATTTTAATGTTCTAGATCCCCTTTGTATAGTTACGAGCAGGGCTGGGAAGCTGTCAATAGTCTAGTTCTATGTTACTTCAGAAATCTTAGTTGTTATTTTTAGAAGACGATTTATTTAAAAAGAAAAACTCCATCTCTGAGAGAGTCCCTTTAAATATTGAACTTAATGTCTATAGTTAAGATTTTGTTTGTCTTCTTTCTTCTTTTTTTCATCCTAGTTCAAACAATAAGACCCATCTCTTAGTACTATTAGTACTTTGATTGTAACAACAAGGCTTGAGGTTTCATCACATTGTGTGTTTTTCAATGTTAATCCGTTTTTAGCTCGACTATTCGGATATAGTGAGAGCAATACTTCTCATTCGAACGTGGGAGTCGGCGTCACGTCTTGGTTAAGTTTTTACGTGCAAGATTGCATCTCATTACCTACAGTACGATATGGGTTAATACTTCACAAATATCTTTAGTGTCATCATGTAGAGACCATGAAATAATCTATGGTACCTGACAAAGTTTCAAATCTCTTGATTTTAATTTAAGCAAATTATGCGCGGCCTTTCGTGCTTAGAAAATCCTGGTTTAGTTTTTACGTGCAACTTTGTATCTTATGAACTACTGTTTGTAATGGGTTGATACATCACATTCGTGTTTGGTGTCGTTTTGTAAGGTCTTTGACCGAGTTTCATATGTCTTGTTTTGAATTTAAGCAAATGATGTCGTATTTTGTACTTGGTTAAAATTGTGCATGCATATTTTGTTACATGTTGCAACTTTATTGCTTTACTGGTTGGCATCGAAAAAGACAAAATGTAATAAAGCTCAACCCGTTTTGTAATAATTATTACGTAGTGCAACGTTATTAGAAAACAGCGTTACTTTGAGAATTTTATTTTGGTATGTGCTGCTATTTGTGAAGATTTCCCACCATAAAAGTGTTAAAACAGATAAATAAAATCGCCATTGTAATTTGCTGATAAGCCCTCGTCGGCTATCTTAGTTACTAGGTCTAATCTTTTTCGGTACATTGAATCATTCGGAACGGCATCCTAGCTTGAGCATCGCTCAACTAAAGTTTTTCGATGAATTCTGACCTTTGCTCATAAGCCTCTTTTGGCTTGGAAGCGGTTATCTTTTGTGTGAAAATGTCATAACGTAACCATTATGAATATTATAACAGAACGGGTTGGCATCTTAAAGTTCGCTTTGTAGAATATCAACCCTTTTCATATATTTTATTATATAATGCAACTTTATTACAAAACGGGTTGGCATCGAAAAACGCAAAATGTAATAAAATTCAACCCGTTTAGTAATAATTATTACATAGTGCAACGTTATAAGAATACGGCTTTACTTAGAGAACTGCACTTTGAAATAAAACCATAGAGTTACCCCTTTTGAAGTCATCATTTAAGTTTGTCATCGGAAAATCTTCATACGACATTTGCTATGTTTGGTATGTTCATAGCATTGACCACTGTGCTAAACCTAACTATCATATTACTTGTACAGCCAATTGATCTTATTGCTTATACGCCAATATATGCTGTTCACCAAAGGTTCTCGCCATATTTTGGTCGTATTCAATCAGTTTTTGTGTTTCACTTACGTCAGAAAAAGAGATATTATAGTCCATTTCAATATCGCTGATAAGCTTTATCTTGCCGAAAATAACTTTATGTGTCTCGTTTCGAAAGGTTCTGCCATATATGTGTGCCATATCTGAAATATTTATCGCGAACAACCAAGTTTTCTGATATTTTTACATATTGCTGATATGCCTATGTTGGCTTTCAAGCATCTATGTTGGCCTTTTTTCGGTACTTGTTGCCACTTGCGATGGATTTTTAGTATCTAAACACTAAAACAGACATTTAAAATATTTTTTGTAATTTGCTGATAAGCCCATTTCGGCTTTTTAGATACTTGGCTTGACTGTTTCTGGTACGTTGAACCATTCGGAACGGTTTCCTTGCTTGAAAATTGCTCAAACAAAGATTTTAAGAACGTTTGGTTTTTGCTTATAAGCCTGTTTTGGCTTGGAAGAGGCGACCTTTAGTGTGAAAATATCACCATGTTACCATTATGAATACTACTACATATCGGGTTTGTAAAGAAAAAATCACTTTGAAAAAAAAATCAACCCGTTTCGTAATAATTATTACATATTGCAACTTTATTACATAACGGGTTGGCATCGAAAAACGCAAAGTGTAATACGCCTCAACCCGTTTTGTAATAATTATTACATTATGCAACTTTATTACATAGTGGGTTCGCATCGAAAAACGCAAAATGTAATAAACTTCAACCCGTTTTGTAATAATTATTACATAGTGCAACTTTATTACATAACGGGTTGTTTAGCTAACCCTAAGAATGCCGGATAATTTAAAAAATATATATTTTTTTGTGTCGTCTGCCTTCCAACTCCTTGAATATCTTGATGAGGAGAGATACTAAGAGTAGCAAACGGATTAGATCACAGGCCAGCCGCCAATGCTAAAGCACGAAATCGGTTACAGCACTCTAAAGGTTAACCAGAATTGTCATCTTTATTTTGATGAGGACAGATACTCAGAGTAGCTAACAGGTTAGATCACAGGCCAGCCGCAAATTTACTTGGCGGCTGACCTTGATCTAATATGTTTGCAGGAGCATGAAATTGGCTACAGCACTAAAAGGGTTTCGAGTGTCTTGTTACATGCATCAGATTACGGAAACGGTCAGACTTGTCAGTTGTATATGATTAAATTAATACCGGTGTAGGTTTATCTTTAGAACACTTCAATCCTTAATGAATGTGACGAAGAACAAATTGAACACAATGAACGTAAGAATGATCGCGTATGAAGAAAGAGATGAAATACATAACGAACCTAAGGATTTATCACAAGAGGAACACATGTCTTGCATATCTAGCATGAAATCCTTAGCATGAAACCAAACACAGAAATTAGCAATAAGGAGACCTTTGTGGGAGACCTTTGTGGGAGTTCCATCCCTCGCTTTACATATGCATATATTGCACTCACCCGAATACGTAGGCAAAGTAGACAATGGTCTGACAGAATCCCTGTGTGTGCATTATAGGAATATGTACCATCTCTAGCCACTGTAGGAACAACACAAGATTGAATCCGAGACTGCTTCCTGATAACGCTGAAAAAGAAGAAATTTAAAATGCATATGTCTATTCTGAACTCCAATAGCTTCCTTTAACCCTTTCCCAAAGAACAGATTTTTGACTGTCCCAAATTGAAAGGGATTGCAGACGACATTTCATAATGTGATGAAATTGGAAATAATCCTCTGATAGGGCAGAAAACGTTGTGAGAAAAGGAGAAATTGCTCATTACGAACTATTTCTCCTTTTCTCACAATGTTTTCTAAAGTCGTCTGCAACAAAGTGGTCAAATGTCGTTATTGATTGGGAAAGGGTTAATATAATGTACATCATATTCGACAATTATATACAGGTATATAAATAGCAGAGATATTATATTTGTTTGTGGATTTGAAAACAAATAATATATTCACTTATCCATTTTTTTAATACATATATATGCGGTGAAAAACGTAAAGTTATGCTAAAACGTGTACATGTATATACACACATTTAGATGTTTTGCTGACTCCTGTATACGTCTTAACAAAAGGCATCTTGGTATAGAAAATTGGTTTCTATAAAAACCTGCGAAAGAGGGAATCAAAAAGGGCACTTTGGCCACACTGAAGACTGCATGTAAACAAGGTTTGCAATCAAGAGAGATTGGTCTTATGTACTCTTGTGTCAAAAATTACACTGGCAAAATTCTTTAAAGGAATTATAAGGAATAAAAACACTTATTAAAAAGTTCGCAGTCAGATGCTCTTGACATTGAACTGTCTGTAATAGCATGGTTGTTACTTGATCAAAACCAGCACAGCCTCACACCCTTTTTACAGGAATTTCGAGTCGTTATTCTATGCAAATTACAAGTACACGAATAACTACAGTTCGAAGTCATTTGTACCATTTTCTCATCTTTTACAGTACTGCTGTACCCGTACGTTTTCCCAAAACTACCTGGTTTAATGTGTGTTTGCACTTAACCATAGGCCACATTGATTGATAAGGTAGGGGTTACTCATATAAGCAACTTCTACCGTTCCAAAGTATATCTTTAACAAAACTAAACCTAAATCGTAGCGTCAATTCAACCACAATTGTCAGCTTAAAATGTTGTCGATGACAGAGGACCAAAGAAACCATATGTTATGGAGATAAATGTATTGACGCAAATCGCTTCTGGATGAATAAGCTGATATGAAGACATGATAACGAATGTTCATTCGTGAAACTTTAACAGCTGATAACGCATGCGCAGAGAACGTGGGAGGTTTCCATGGTCACACACGTCCGCGTGTATAATAATGAAGCGAACACGTCTTTTAAGTAGATCATTCCAAAGAGCGTGTTTGGAAATGCCATAATTAGATCCAATAGTAGAGTTTTGATAATTTCCTTTAACTACGGTTTTTAATGAATCAGCTGTTTGTGTATTCTGGTGAGGCTTCGCTTCGTTTGAACAAATACTCGCTAGTCAGGCGGACCACATTACATATTCTTTTTCGACCTCTGATTACTAAGCATACACATTGTAAAATGCACAATCAAAAGAATAAAGGATACATCATTCTTTGTAATTAACATAGCAGAAATTGACAAAATGGTGTTTCATTATTTGTTCCGCTTTTCGTTGCAAGATCTATTTCAAGACAAGAAATCCAGTCTTTGAAAAGCTTTTTTCAATCTGTTGCCATTTCTTTATGTATTTCATAACTCACTACATCTTTCACAAGCGTTTATATCTATTCTATGCTTACAAATCTTTTACGTATGTTAATAAGTGTCATTCACTACCAATGCTCAAATATCTGCAAAGACCGACACCCTAGACCAATAAAGGTAATCATCTAATTGTAAAATGAACACATCATGTCGCATCATCTTCTAATAAATGTAGGAGGAAATACCGAGCTAGATTGGGTTTTTTAGTCGCGATTCCTGTTTACGAAATCAGAATCTCAACCGATTAAACGTCTGACGTTTAGTTGCTGATTATTATCCCTATTTGGAACGCTATCACAAATCTCAATCGGGAATAAATTAAACAATTCGATACGACTCCTAGTTGGCTACAGAATAATTCCGTGTCAACAACGTTTCCGGATGGCTGTATGGATAGAGCGAGAACAATAAACTGAAATAATGAATTATTAATGAGAATGTTTTAAGATAAGGATGTCCAGGGTCGTGTGAGAATAGTTAGTGCATAGCAGTGGAATGTTACATGCGCGTGTTGTTAAATTCTTTATTTTACAAGCACTAGTAACACTTGTTTCCTCAGAATACTTTCATACCATACTATCATTCCATTGTTTTGAAGCTTTAAGCTAGCAGAAATATATATTATTTCATTCTTTACTTTTTTTTAAGTTCTAATTGAATGGTGACTTTATATAGTATAAAGTTATTACATGGACATTTGAGAAACAGTAAAAACTGTGGTCCAGAGCTTGAGGGGATGGTATTTGAACTGTTCACCCGAAGGATGTTCATGTTTTGGATTCATTTGAAAAACAAGCCTAACACTTGTCAACAGGAAAATCATTTTAACGCTCAAAAGGCAAAAAGATGCTGCTGTACTATGAATTACGTCCCCGTATTGTTTGCAGTTAAATTGCCTAAACCATGGCTGTTTTCGTTTTTTCCCTCAATATATCATGAGAAAAATAAGAATCAGCATTCATCTAAGGCGTTTGGTAAAGGGTCAAGTAAACGTGAACACTTACCTGCCAGGTAGACGTTCGACGATATTTTCCTCATCGACTTAGACAGGAAGATGACGAAGGACACTAAATTCCCCACCAGCCCGAATCCGAAAAGGAAGGGCTGGAAGTACACGGTGATGTATTTGACGAAGTCGTAAAACCCCTGGGAGGTGTGACCCCCGGGCCAATAGTAGTAATCCGTTTCGTTTTCATGGTAATACACATCCCCGGGGTCCACGGGACCAGCCTGGGATACATTCCCATGGGGTGGCTGTACTGTTAGCCCTTCCATCTCTGGACTATTGGCTGTAACGTTTGAGGGTTTGGCTGTGTTGTCTTGAATCTAGGATGAAGAAAGTGTATTGTGTACATCATGTTCGACTGTAAAGTAGTTTGCATGCTTTTTATATACATTTAAAATTTATTCTATAAAACATATATATTTGGAAATAAACAACAACAACAACAACAACAACAAGTTTAATGTGAATGCATTATATTTTACTGTTTTCTTTATATTATAAAAGAAAGAAAGAAAATTATCTTGAATTGACATTAAACGTGTTGTTGTTGTCGTTGTTGATTCTTTCCAAACATTTATGCGTTACATTCTAAAATATCTATAGTGGTCGTGAATATAATGAAGACTGACGTTCTTTAGTTAACCATCATGTTTTGTCTTCTCTTTAGGTATGCAAGGTACAACATGTATATATTCGTTTTTGTGTGTCTAGTTGATTCATCCTGAGTGTTAGAATACAAAAACGCTTATCTACTTCGGAATCGGAATTAGTATTCTTCCTCTATCGCATTTCTCAGTTTTCGAGTTTAAACATTTAAAAGGATGACGGTTATGCGGATCACTTGTACATGTAGAAGGTTTAGATTTTCTTCATCTGTACAGGACTCATAATAGGAACATCATAATAAATGAGTAGCAAACAGATTAGATCACACGCCATCCGCCAACTTAATTGGTGGCTGGACTGGATCCAATCCACTTACATAAGCATGAAGTCGGTTCCAGCACTATAAGGTTCAAAGTTGTGGAGTTTAAAGGCTAAAAGGATTGGGTTTTTTTCTGTTGTACAAAGAATAAAGTATAACATATACGCATTTGTTCTTTATCTAGTTCTGAAGGATATGGCATATTGCAAACAGCTCGAGTTTTATACAGGAAAGTTAAGTTTGTAGTATGTGTTCTTTTAAATAACGTTTTTTTTTTGTGATAAGTTGAGCGGAAATGACTGATTCTGACTTTTGCTTTGTCGACATTGCTGCATAACTCTTCATACACCAATACAACAAAGGCGAATATAATTCCTCGTGAACCCTATAGAAAAATGGATAAACTATAAAAATGAATATGGAGAAAGAAGCACACACACAGGATAGAAACGATTAAGATACAAAGTTCAGTCTTCGATTGTCTCCACTATTTTAAACACGGGACACAGAAATGATGAGGATTGAACAACGACGATTCAACAACAGTTATACAATAGATATACAACAGTCCATCCTATTCCAAACACCTTATAAAACATGCTGATAATGACATTGGCCAACCTAACCGCTTGTGAGGTATTTGACATTATCGCATTGTGTAACATTTGTAGATAAATTACAGCTTCGATACCCCATGGCATGTTTACTGGGAAAGTCACACATACCCCCCTGTATTTTGGGGATTGGATTCACAAGCTTAAAGAGGTTGTAACACAGACTGTGCTTCGTCTATAACAAACGTTAAAAGAAATGATGATTTATAGATATAGCAACTGAACAAATACCATTCTGTAGTTGCTTTTTCTGGCATCAATACCTTAGGTTTTAATACGCATGGACAAATGCTTTCAAATAACCTATAGAGCTTTTGGAGTGATTGACTATATTTACATATACAATGTACGTGTTTTGAATGTATGTATCGTTGGTTTATGAGCTCGTGCTTTTTGTTATTTTGTTGTCAATCATAATAAGATTGTAAATATACGTTGTTGAAATAAATCCATTATAAAATGCATCAACAAATACACATAAGAAAACACAGTGGATTAAAAATATAATACCCAATTTAAACAAAAAAAAAGTATCTTTGTGATTGTTTCATCACAATTACGGTATCTAAACCCTCATAAAGCTGAAACCGACTCTTGCTTATGCAAACAGGTTAATCTAAGCCAACATCCAAATGAATTGGCGGGTGGCCTGTGATCTAGCATGTTTTGCTACTCCAATTATCTTTCCTCGTCAAAATGAAGCAGATATTTAAGTTTTAGGAAAGCAGATGGCACAAAAAATTATTTTTATAATACAACCCAACCAACATTCTAAGGATTTATATTAACTTGAATAACATGTCAGTTAACCTGGGGGATAAGGGTAAAGTGACAGCCTGTTGACTTAATGCTCTTTCGTAAGTATATATTTTGATCTTAGTTCCGATAAACACGTTTCCAAATTTCGCCCAATCAAGAAAGATGCATTGTTCTCTTTAATAAATATATAAAAAAAGAAAGAATATTGTTCAATTTGTGCAACAACATTTACATATTATAGTATATTGTGCCTATACATTGTGTAGTTGTATATGTCATGCATAGACAATAATGCAATAATGCAATAACGTGTATACTGATGTCATTGATGCAACTAATGAATATGAACATGTTTTGATCCTTGTTAGGTTTCTCTAAAACCTTATAGTGCTTGAACTGGCTTCATGCTTAGGCAAACAGGTGAGATCAAGGCAAGCCGCCAATTAAATCGGTGGCTCATCTGTGACCTAACCGTTTGCTACTCTGAGTATCTTTCCTCACCAAAGTGAGGCATATATTTAAGGTTTTGGAAACCAGACGGCACAAAACTATAGTCTAAGTAAACAAAGTTTAGCATTCTAAGGCTTTAACAATAAAACGTTTTGTTAATGTGGACCAATGCCTCAATGTCGTTACCTTCGATAAAGGCGAACGACAGACTAAACAAATGGATGACATGGACCACCACATTCATGCAAGCTTATCTCTTTCACGGGGCTGCTAAGTCAATCAAGTTATTCTAAAAGCGACCTTAAAGCAATCATTTTGCACGTAATGTCGGACTGTCTCACACATATTGCTGTGTAGGTAACAGGCGTTATGGTGATCATTTAATCGATGTTCGTCACTAAACAAACTACCTTTTCAATTTCTTTATTTCAAAGTTGCAGCACAAATGATTTTTCATTTAAAATATAAGAGAAAGAAAATCGAGCTTCCTTGCCATCCAGCGTTTTGATGGCAAACTGTTACCTTTTTCGATAATTTTAGAATTCGGAAATAAATTATATATAGGTACATGTTCATGTATACACATGACGCAGAATCGGGAGTGGTTGATCTAAGTTGTAAGAAATTGTTCCACAGTCTATGTAAAATAACTAGATAAGTTTAAGCAGTCATTGCACCGACTTGTGGTTCAGTCCAAAAACTTCACCTCGCAGCTAATCGAGATTGGGCAAGGAACCACTGGTACCAAAGGCCCCCATTGCTCTGTCGCCCACCTATATACTTGTTATTGCTCTAAACAAAATTTGAGACACGTTTTATTGCATACATCCATTGTATTTCTATTCTAAAGCAGCAACATTTGTATATGATAAAATCTGATCTGTAAAATGAATCATGTGATTTTCAGTGGAAATACGCTATATCAGAGAACAATGCTGCATATCCGTTTTTATTTCTTTAACCCTTTCCCAAACAATAACGGCATTTGACGACTTTGTTGCAGACGGCTTTAGAAAGGATTGTGGGAAAAGGAGAAATTGCTCGTAACGAGCATTTTTTCCTTTTCCCTCAAGGTTTACCGCTCAAAAATATTTTCAATTTCATCACATTTTGAAATGTCGTCTGCAAACTCTTTCAATTTGGGACAGTCAAAAATGTGTTGTTTGGGGAGGGTTAAGATGAAATACAAAGAAATACAAAGAATCTAGATGAGGTTTTATCTCTAAGTGGGATGTTGTAGGAATTGCCACAGGCTTTAATTTAAGCCGCATTATAATAATTAACTAAAATAATAGCCGAATCATACACCTCCGTGGTGTTCGGGGAAAATAGCAAAGTCTGTAAACCCTCTTCACCTTGAGATGGCTAGGTTTTTTTAGTATCGTCTGTTTTCCAAAACCATAAGTATTTGCTTAATATTGCTAAGGAAATATACTCGGAGTAGCAAACAGCTCTGACGTCAGAGAAAAAACTTATACTTTTTTTTTCTAATTATGGCAAAAATATATGCCACCCAATAAAAATTACAATTGATAATTATATTCTATTGGTCTAGTCAATCTAAGAGGAGACTTCGAACTTATTGCAAAATGATTTAGTTTTATGTCACTCAAAAAATTATCAATGATTATCAATGTTATAAGTCACAGAAAAAGTTGCAACTCTAAATCCTTGTCCCAAAATAGTTATTATCAAATTAAATTTGGAATACCGAAGGAATACAACCAATTATGGTATATACAAAGTTGTTACATGTATGCGTAGCCACTTACAAAGAATACTTTGATTGCATAACATGGTTTCATTGGCACACTTCCTCAACACTTTACCAAAAGCCAAATTTTCGACCGTCCAAAATTGAAAGAGTTTGCAGACGATATTTCAAAATGGGATGAAAATGAAAAACAATCTTCCAAAAGGATAGAAAACATTATGGGGAAAAGAGAAATTGCCCATTGAGCAACATATGACTCATGTACATTGTGTAATGGGCCAAAACCTTTTTCTACAAATACACTCTCCTATTCTATTCTATTCTATCATAACGATAGTGTCGATACCTATAATAACAGTGAGAATGGTAATGCGTATGGTCATACTGATTTTGAATAATGCTTTTTTTTTATGTTTTACTGTTGTTGTTATGGTTGCTGCTGCTGATGACGATGATAGTGTTTATGATAGTAAGAATAGTGATGTTAACATTTGTTCCAAAACAACAACAAATGGTGCTTTACATTATGATGATTGTGGTACTAATTAGACTACTGATCACAGGACTATATCAATACAATATGGAATACTATTGAAATGTTGTAAAATGATAAGAAATAATATCATCCAATCATTCATCTTATGCGAACAAATTAATAAACAATAAACAAAACCATAATTACCGTAATGAATTAATCCATGTCCTGTAATCGTAATAAACTATGTATCACTACAAAATCCAGCTATCAAAATATTTATAATTTCTGCTCTTTAACATTTAATACTCTATAATGATCAAATCGAGACTGGCTTGATTGGAAAAGATCTCAGCATCTTATAGAAAATAAAAAAAAAACACGCGCGGAAAACCTTTCTGTTGTCATCTGACGTCAAAGCCAATAACAACGCTGATATCGGCTGAGCACTTTGCGGAACAACTCGACTTTGACTCTAACAAGGCGCCTTGCACGAGTAAACTGATCAAAATAGAATTAAGAGTATTTGCCATACATTATCGATATCGTTGCAAGGAGAAGGTAACTTCCCTTTAATCACACGAAACTTGCAGAAATATTCACAGCGGAACAATTGAACATTGTAGTTATTCGGAAACAGGTTTACGGCCCACGAAATCACTCTGATATGCTTGTTTTCTAACGTGTGCAAAACAAGTTGTTGCAATTATATCTCTCTTTTATCTCTTTCTTCATTTCTTTCTTTCTCTTTTTCTTTCTTTCTTTCTTTCTTTCTTTCTTTCTTTCTTTCTTTCTTTCTTTCTTTCTTTCTTTCTTTCTTTCTTTCTTTCTTTCTTTCGTTCTTTCTTTCTTTCTTTCTTTCTTTCTTTCTTTCTTTCTTTCTTTCTTTCTTTCTTTCTTTCTTTCTCTCTCTCTCTCTCTCTCTCTCTCTCTCTCTCTCTTTCTCTTTCTCTTTCTCTTTCTCTCTTTCTCTTTCTCTTTCTGTCTCTCTCTTTCATTCTCTTACTCTCACCTTCCCTCTCATTCTCACTTTCTCTCTCACTCTCTCTCTCTCTCTCTCTGTCTATCTCTCTCTCTCTCTCTCTCTCCCTCCCTCTCTCTCTCTCTCTTTGTCTCTCTCTCTCTCTCTCTCTCTCTCTCTCTCTTTCTCTTTCTCTTTCTGTCTCTCTCTTTCCTTCTCTTACTCTCACCTTCCCTCTCATTCTCACTTTCTCTCTCGCTCTTTTTTTCCCTTTCTTCCTCTTACTCTCTCTTTCTCCCATTCTCTCTTTCTCTTTCTCTCTCTCTCTCGTTCCTTCCTCTCTCTTACTTCCTCTCTCTCTCTTTCTCTCTTTTGTATTCTCACTCTCTCATTCTCTATCTCTCTCATTCTCTCTCTCTCTTTCTTTTTTTCTTACTCTCATTCTCATTCTCTCTCTCTTTCTTTCCTTTTCTCTCTTTTTCTCTCATTCTCTCTATCTATATATATCTTTCTTTCTTTTTCTCTCTCTTACTCTCACTCTCTCTCACATTCTCATTTTCTCTCTCTCTCTTATAAAAATTTACTAAAATTGTGATCGATTGTACCTAGTGAATCTCATTTTGAAATAATGCTATAACGTAATCTTGGAAGTATAAAGGAAAATAATTGAAATGTAAAATTAAGTTTGAGCTAATGCTTTAGCTGTATTTGTAAATTTATTTTAACAACCTGTTGCAGTCATCACTGATTTTGCCAAATAAATATTACTGGAAGTTGTATCCATAATATGTTATCATTTGGGTTATGTGGTTTCCAGTAAAATGCATGATCTAAAATCTTAACTCGCTGTCAAAGTCATTGTATGTACGGCATATTTTGATAATAAGATTTTAACAACAACGCCTCTGCAAAATTTGAGTTTGTCACAGTGTGGACAAATAATCACGCATTCTGTTGCATGATCAATAGAGGTTACAAAAACAAGAGTACCGGTCAAAACGAAGTGAGTCATGGTCAATTGACGTATGTCTTTCCTTATGTGCGTATGAACCCTTTCCCAACGAGCATTTTCTCTTTTTCTCACAAGGTGTTCTGCCCTATTAGAAGATTATCTTCCAATTTCTTTACATTTTGAAATGTCTTCTTTAAACTGTCAATTTGGGACAGTCGAAAATTTGGTGTTTGAGAAAGGATTAATCCCGAAAAGTCGTTGGGTAAACGCCACCCTCGACCACATGTTAATTGTTTGAAAGTTATATAAACTAATATAACTACCCAACTAATATAAATCCGAATCATATGTACATCGTTACGAGCAATTTCTCCTTTTCCCACTATGCTCTCCAGAGACATCTGCAACAAAGAGATTAAACGTCGGTATTGTTATATAATGGGTTAAGCTAGAGGAGAAGCCTTGTTCTCTGATAGATATACAGTATACATACAGTATATGAATGTAAAACAATATCAATATATACATGTCCAGCTGTCCCATTAGATGGGCTGTTTTGACAGGTAGACTAGAATCAAAATGAGTGTGGTTATTTATTCCTATATCCGTTGTTTTTTTGGTAAATGTATTACCATTGATTATTCCGTTAATCTATCGATATGGGTTCTACCTCGCGTCAACATTATTTCAGTTATATTGCAATGCCCGAATCTTGATGACGGAGGCAGACCCTACACTCGTTATCTTATAGTGGCTGGTCAACCCGGGACAGAACCATCGGTATTACGTAAGTCTGCCTTTTAAAAAAAAACGCAAATGCCGTCACTAGAATTTGAACCCACCATTTATCAGTAATTTAAATCTTTATAAAACAATCTACCGCCATTGAAAAAACATATGCGGTGGAGATTATGGATACAATCCGAAAATAGACCAATAAATTAAGTAGGTAAATAAGTAAGTAAGTATATGGTATATTATTGCGACATGTGCATAACAAAGTATACATAAATAATGAATGAATAAATAAAAAAAAAAGGATACGGCTCAGCGAGCTTGTATGTCACAACGATAGAAAATCTTTGAAACTATGTATTAAATGTAGATATTAACATGTAAGTGTGATGGATATCATGCAGTTTGTACGAATTGACGCATATCATATTATTATAAATATATTTATACATTGTCGCGGGTGGAGAATAGGTTTGATAAAAATCAACTGCACATAAACTAAATGACCATGATTGGTCAAGCTTCTGTAAAACATACTGACCAGCGTGACGAGTTGTCAAGTTCATTTAACAGACAAGGTCAATTGAAAGCCAATTATACAATGGTTATGTAAGAAAACATGTTGATATACATGCATGCAAGAAACATCAAGATTGTATAAATTTCCATTACAAGACGTTACGACCAACGAATATCAAATGCGCTCGTACAATGTATGACCAATAATACTGATCTTGATAATCCAATCAATCTTTGAAGTTGTGTGTTACAACAGCATTGGTTCCGTCTTTCATACGTTGTAATAGAACATTTCAAACAACTGACCAATTCTAGACAGACCAATTGTAGCTTCTCGACAAACTCAGCATCGTCTCCCCTATTACCTTAGCTAAGTGGAATCACGCGTTATTCCTCCTCTGGGCATATGGAAACCGACAGTTTCTATTCAACAGTACCAGACAGGGGGCGTCAAGTGACAAATGTTTGCAATCTTTTGTCCGAACAAGATGGCCGTGCCCATCACAGAACAGGTATTTTTGCTTTCACCATATATTATTTTGACACCAATGATAGCCTCATTCTGTACTCCGCGTGAGTTGACCATCAACTTTCCGATATAATGAAACCCATCCTTGTACGAGGCTCAATGGCGTTACGTCTAACCGTCTGACACTCGGTAGATAAATCGCAGTCAACAGATGACAATTCGTAAGTCATGTTTTTGAAAAAAAAAAGACAATCCGCCTTTGAGATAGTCCCTTTTAACAATTTATTCGGAAATGGTAATACACTTATTTGAGGGTTGACTTAAACCGTACAATTTGTACAAGTTGAAATACAAGAGCTTTCCTTACTCGTAGATTTGAATATCTATCTGATCATTTACCCGCCTGATTAAACAATTAGAGCACAGTATCAGCATACACCTCTATATAAAAGCTGATCGAGCAAAGCTATTAACGGAAGTATCTACATTGTTATACGAATGAACATTTCGATTTGGTCTGTTCCTCTCCTTTGTAACTCATTTTGGTGCATCTTATACCGAGGAATTTAGAAATAGGCTTAACAACATGTTTGCGAAGATTTGTATTACCCAAACGCTTAAAACCGTTATTTTTTATCGCCTGCAGGCGACACTTTGTTTTTACTTGAAGCAGGCGATTTTCAATTCTTCTGTTGTGAAAGGTGAATTGATTGAAAATCCATTGTGGCGAAACGAGAAATTCTCCTTTTGTCACAGTTCTTTTTGAAATTCGTAGGGTGCAAGACGCACAATTCCGGCGTTAGGTGGTGTGTTAATAAGTTTAACTCTTCCTCTTGCTATCTTGCGCTCAGTCCGAATAGTCCAAAGATAAATATTTCATCCTATGTAACACAGCTACAGCTTGGACAGTATGCAATATCATTGTGTCTTCTTATTGCTTTCAATCATTTATCCACATGTTTACGGTTAATGCTCAAAATACACTTAACGTCACCATACATTTTAACGTATATAACCCATGGGGGGCAAAATGTATCTATTTCTGTAGTACCACGAAACATCCTTACATGAACAGTTTTAGACTCACAGGAAAGGTTATTTATTCAGCTCATATTTACTCTTGGTATAAATAGAAAGGTCGTATTTAATGTCGTTTGTACACCTTCAATCATGTCAATGTCAATATGACATTCGTCGATTGACGCCAATAGCTCGATAGTTAAGCCATGTCCATGATCAACATATGTGTCATAGTTCATGATAAACAACTGCTGTTAATTGAAAGGCCATCGAAAATGTTGTATTTTACGATGTTTTGGTCATTATTCAAACAATATATTCTATCGCAAACTTTCAATTACTTTTTAGATAATTTCCTTTGACAAAGACTCGTCTTGAAATTAAAACAGAGGGTGTAGGGGGCAATAGGCGTATTCCTTTTTTGATGAGCTTGAGTTATTCAATTAAACATCTTTTATCCAACAGCATTATAATTGCAACGATCGAAACATGCGCAGTTGATAACAATGGATTGTACCGTAAACTATGTGACGATATCTGCACACACAAAAAAGGAAATAACAAAATGATGACAAATACTCATTTAAAGTTGGAAGAATCTCAAAATTTGAATTCTAATTTCATTGCTTGAAATTCGGAATTTAAATCCTAAACTCATACAAGGGTTTCTTACTAAGAAATATAAAAAACACATACAACTAGTGTGTGTCTTCTCTTCATCAAAAAGGCTACAACATTATTTCCCCTGGGATGGATTTTCCCAAAAAAGTCCACTGATCCGAAAGTATCATCAATTTCTCTTGTATTGCCTAACTTGATGTTATTGTATTACTACGCTATTATTGCATGAGCATACGTTAGCTTTGATAGTTAAATACGTTTGATGGTTGTGGATATAGTATGCCTCTCCGAGCGACCTAATGAAAGTAAAACTGATTTATCTTTGTCGATCGGAATTTCAAGCGGCATACTTGGTAGACATTAAGGACGTTTTATTGAGCTACAACTATATGATTTAAGTAAGAACGGAATATATATGACAAAAAGTCGTGTTTGTGTTTATGAATGTGCAAGTTGCTATGGTTACAATGTGCTTATAAGTGATTTCCCACTTGAAAAATTGCGTGAGTATATGGTTAATGACGTTAACAGGAGAAATCACGATTTCCAATTAAGACAAAATTAGACAACGCACGGCCGTAAATTGCCAATTTAGAGGCATACGAATGAATGCAATCTGATGAGTAGAAACTTTTCTTGCTTATAGTAAGAGCTTTTTAGAGTCTATTGATACAGTTATGGTTTTACAAAAGAGTGGTACTATGGCGTATCAACTATTAATGTCACACCAAAATGTTGCAACAGTAATTTAAAGAAATGATGTACGACCCTTCAGTTTTACAAACACAAAAAACCGCCGTCTATTTCACAACGGAGTGTCCTTGGGCAAAACACGTCTCCTAGCCTATTATTGGTAGGCCATCCAGGGACCATGTACTGAAGCACTCAAGGCTGAGTCATGTACCTAACAAAATAAACAAAAACAAACACTTATATAAACTTAAACGTGATAACACTACCAAAACCTTCCCTAAACATAAGAGGTACTTTATGTAAGTGCCACGTGTATAATAGTGAGAGTGAGCTTGTGCACAATATATGGTACAATAGGCTATCTCTATCTCAAATTTCTGATACCCAAACTCTTCTATATGTCGAGGTAAATACGGGTTTCCAATTCATATGTTCTTTATCCCTATGTGCTTATACCCCAAACATCTGTATGTCGATATCTCTCTATGTCGAACACTTGTATAATGTCCGTTGAAATTTGAGGTATTGAGATTCTACTGTACGATCCTTTGTTGAAACATTTCAAATCAAAGCTAGTACTAGTACTATGTACACGACTTTTGGTAACAACAATATATGGTATAGTTGTATAATACTTGTCATTATATACAGTTTATCTTCGAATAGTTACGTAAATAAGTATATGTACACAAACGAATCGGTTTTATGATGTTAAGAAAGGCTATTTCGGACCTATAGTGTAACAGGAGACTGAACTCTACGTTTTAGAGCAATGTTTTGTTATTTTTGGATTAAACAATGCATCGTACTGTTGTGGTATGCCTTTCAACGTGTAGAGTCTCTCTTCTAATAGTTAAGCAAATGCAACATGAATCTGTTTTATTGTGTTATGATACAGGTCCATTTGTACTTGTACCTAAAGTGAGACAGGAAACTAAATACTGTGTGTTAGATAATAGTTTGGCATTGTCTAAAAGAAGGTCTTTCAAGTCCCTCGGTTCCCAAAGTAAAACTGGCCATTACCATTTTTCCGGAGATAATGACAAAATTAGCATAACTCAGATACAATGACTGTTTTTAACTAGAATGATCACATCGATAATAATACGTCTCCATAACAAACAACCCTGTGCTTTGTTTTATAACGTTTGACGCCGTATCAACACATTTTCAGTTATGTAACAGCAATCCTGGATACCCGAGTACTAGGTTATAGGGCGCTGAAGTGACTTGCCAAAGGTCACTCAAAACGGAACCAATGTGTCACTGGGGCTCGAACGCAGGGAACCGGAGTTCTATGTCCGCCACCTCAACAACTGTGTTACACCCTATAAGCCCTTGCACCCAATTCCGTGTATATTGGGACTTAAAAATAAAAATATGTGGTTATTGTTTTGGTTTGTGTTATGTAAACTGAAAATATGGCTAATAAACCTGGGTTTGACAGAACGGGTCCCACTAAGAGAATGACATTGAAATTATTATTTACAATATTTGAACCGATTTAATTCAGGTAAAGTTTTTAATCAAGACTCAAAAATGCCTTTTTAAAGGTTATATAAAAATCATGATCCGGAACGGTTAAACCTTCTCATAGAAATACTTTATCTGTGAACCATCGTCAAAGGGACTTTATGATAAGTCTTACTGAAATTAATCAAGTAAAAATCAAGTCTTTACATCGTTTTGTAAATATCTAGTATTATTCTAGTATAAATTTTGTTAAAAAAAAGAAACAATATATGTAACTTTACCATTATAGTGCTGGTACCGACTTCATGCTTATGCAAACAGGTTAGGTCCAGTCAACCATATTGACGACTGGTTGGCCTGTGACCTAACCTGCATTTTACTCTGGGTATCTTTCCCCAACACGATTAAGCAGACGTGTAAAGATTTCAAGAGCAGACGACACAAAAATTTATTTTCAGAAAATTACCCAGCAATCTAAGGGTTGAGTTTCTTTGGAGACCGATCCATCCTTCGTCAGTGATCGTTTGTCCGAACTGTTACAAAAGCATGATAGGGGGTACAACTTAGGGGTTATAACATCGCCGTTATCGATTGGCTTCCGGGAAATGACCTTCAATTGAAAACCACGTGATCGCAAATGTCCGCCAAATACCGATACTTGCACTTGATAACGTGTCTCGGTGTTAATTGACAGAAAACCAAACCGTCAAAGAAGGTAGGTATCTTTATTTTAATTCTCTCTCCCTATGTTCCTTTTTTTGCACACTAATACCATGGATAAACGACTCAGCTTATAAGCTGTGATACTGCTGAATTAAATGTAAATGATCCGAAAAGATGTCCTCTGAACGAAATGACATTTTCCCTGCGACCCATTTCTCTGTCTCAATATGTCTCTCTGTCTCTCTGTCTCTCTGTCTGTCTCCCTGTCTCTCTGTCTGTCTCTCTGTCTGTCTCTCTGTCTGTCTCTCTCTGTCTCGCTCTCTCTGTCTCGCTCTCTCTCTCTCTCTCTCTCTCTCTCTCTCTCTCTCTCTCTCTCTCTCTCTCTCTCTCTCTCTCTCTCTCTCTCTCTCTCTCTCTCTCTCTCTCTTTTTCTCTCTCTCTCTCTTTATTCCCTTACTGTATGTTATGTAGTTGGGTCAAAATAAAGAGTTGTTCTGTAAAAGGCTGGTCCAAAACACTTATTAAATAATGGAAGTCAAAACATTGAATCAATATTAATGCGATTGTGATTTATATAACACTTTTCATATGAATGGAAGCCTATGGCGACTTTATGGGCTACCACCGGATACCATGTCCGTTTTGAGCGCCATGAATATATATACCGCTATGTTAATACAATACAGCCACCCCTCAGTGCTACAAAGATAACCTCTATTATTGAAAATGGAATAATTAAGTCCATAGAATTCCCCACCATGGAGTCACTATCTGACTGTAGGACAGGCACGTGTTAGCTCGCGATGTTGACCAAAAATGTAACTCAAAAAGGATGGGTAAGCCTTGGGCAAAAATGTTTCTTTGTCTATATTTATTATACTCTGATATAGATTATTTTAAAACATTTTATGTTTAAGGTTATTTTCTATAAATAAATCCAGAGTTGGATGTCCTCATGAGAGAATACCAGTAATTATTATTTTACCGTGAATGTTAAAAGTGATTCTGTTACGAAGCTTATCTTGATATAATAGTCAACAATACGCGGCGCAAATGGTTTGCTTTTTTAAAGATTGAGCACTCACAGATTTGCAACTGAGTCTGAAAGATTTAATAACATTCCATGAAATGTAAGATTATGTCGGATTTTAAATCCCAGAATGATTGTAAATGAATACCACTTTATATCATATTGTCTGAAATATCAGATTTAAAGCATTATTATTTTACAAATACCATATGGCCTTATATTCATAATTTCAATCAATAAATGTTTACTTCGTAAAAATCTTTGTTAAATGTACGTATGTAGATATATTTCAGATTGTAATATTATTCGGGAAATATAAGTTTCAAATCAGTCACTTCATTCAAATGTTGACCATACATTATTTGTTTGATATATATGACTTGACTGATAGTTACTTCATTGGGGTAAGCTCACATTTAATTTGCATTACTTATGCTTGTGTTGCTCTGACTTGTTAAAAAAGTAATGTGTTCACGTCGTATGTGTATGTTTGTCCAGGTCATAATATAGAACACAAACAGGCGGGGAATAGCGTAAGCAATGTTACCGACCATTTGTTAGTACAAGATGGCTGCACCACACGTATATTTGCTTTTGTCACCTCATCTTGACACTGCTAGCCATATTGTGTACCCCGCATGAGTCGATCATCTATTCCCCGGTGTATCACTCGACAGAGAAATCGCATGCCACGCGCACGCATGCCAAAAACAGTCAGTTTCCGACTGCGATTTCTCTGTCGAGTGTCAGACGTAACGCCGTTAAAAGGCACGGATTATCATATACCACCAGAACAGAAAAGCTGATGGTCAACCTATGCTGGATACGCAAAGTGACTCTCTGTTAGGTGAAAAAGGCAAACAATACCTGTTGTCATTTTATTCGGACATAAGATAGTAAACATTGGTCACGTGATTCCCTGCCTGAAGAAAATAGGCACCGGACAGTGTGCTAACAATAACACCACATCTCTTCTATACACAAAACGGTCGCTCGATACAGGCCGGAGTACATAACGAATGTCCCTAATGTTGCTTACTATCTATGTCGTTCGCAAATTCTAGTTACTCCATCTCCCCTCCATCTTGTTAGACGCTAATCATTCCATTGGCACGACGCTCGAATTCATCAATGTCGCATGAAACCATAATTATTTCGAACGATCTATTGTGTTATACGGTTCGAAATATCGTATGTGTCCAATCCAAATAAATGGTCCATGGCCCTTGTGTTCGAAAGATTTCGACATCGTACATAAACGTACGCCGTTATTTATACTTAAATATGATTATTGTACTTAGCTGATGAAGAAAGGTGAATCTTATTCTTGACATCGCCTTTGTCAGCATTTATTATGTCACTTGAGATAGCGTTTTGTTTCACTCAAACTCATTGACTAAACATTAGTTTTAGCAAACAACTTGAGCACGTTTTCATTTTTCGATCACATCTTAACTTCGATGGTTAATTTAATATTTTAAGTTTTGCAAGAATTCGAAGGGTAAGCAAGATATCATTCTTTGTACGTTTCGAGAACACGGACCCTGGGTGAGTCTTCACTAAGTATCTTATACTCAGAATTTGCGTAAGTTTAAAACAACTTTCCCCCTCAAATTAATATTGAGATAAGCATTTTTGCAAAGTAACACATTATTTGAGCTGTCTCTCTGAGACGCTTCTTATGACATATCACATTACAATATTGTACATTTATTTGAAATGCTAATCCGATTCATCAGTTTGAATCGCGTATATGTTCGTAAGTCGCTTAGTTAAAGAGTAGTCTGATTACACTTTTATTTGAATATGACAGAGACCGCATTTAAAGTAACCTTACCTGACACTAACATCGCGTGAACTGTAATTCAACTACATTCTAAGACCAGGCTAATCATTGTTGAATGACGACCCCAAACTCAACTCAACTGTTTATAATGATTGGTAAAGTAAGGAGAAACTATCAAGTATAATCGACATTCTTGAAGTCAACTGTGAATCTTTCTCTGTCTCTGATGGAAGTACAAGATCCAGTATTGCTCCTAGTTGATCTATTCGGATTAAAAAATGATTATGAAAACACATTTCTAACCTATAAAAAGGGGGATTGTCGCTACAACGAAAAAACATTTTTTCAAGACAACAAAATAAAACACATGTCACACTGTCTTACAGTGTAATACATTCCAAAAATAATGCATTTCCTTATCAAAGTATTGAAGAGTTTAAAGTTAGTTACGGCATGTCGTTCGTATTGAAAGAAAACAATTGATATGGATAACGATGTTTTCAAAAACAACCAGAACTAAAAAACAAACTTACTGCACATTACAAACTGCAGCTTCACTGGGGGTTATTTCATTTGCAGAATTAGATATACTTCTTAAAAAGACAAACATACGATTCCAAGGCTAAGGAAAGGGCAAAATCATTAACACAATTAAACCCACTACTAAAAAAGGCAACCACATATTCCTCGGGCTACACAGGGGGCAAATACATTTACGCAAATAAATCTAATTAATCAAAAAAGAAAAACAAATCAATCCAAGGAAATTTTGTTTAGTATTGTGAAGATTCCACGTTTTCTTAAGCGAGCATCGAGGACGAAATGATTATCAACTTGAATGTTACATCGCCTTCTATGGTATTTGATCTTTATGGACCAACTTTATAAGCTCGTGATTGCAGAAAATCTTTTGTATCTATAGCGTTTATTCTCCGGTAACGCAAATAATGTGTTTAATCTTGTCACCAGGGCAATTTACAGAATGATAAGAGAGTGCCGTATAACATTTATAACCGTTTTGTTATTCTTCATTAGATCACGTGATCGCTGCACGCACCTGTCAGTTCTGATTATTTGCTTTGTTTCATATGTTTCCTGTTTTATCGTCATTTTTATTTATTTGAATCCATATAGGTGACATGCTAAATAAAACAGATGGTTCGGGTCTTTGAATGGAAAAGGTTTTTGGTCTTGGCTTGGATAATTAAAGCAGCTTTTTTATATTTGCTTCTCGCAGAACTAAATTGGTGATGTAGTCTCTTCAACCCATTAAAAAACAATAACGACATTTGACCACTTTGTTGCAGACCACTCTGGAAAACGTGGGGAAAGGTGGAATTGCTCGTAACAAGCATTTCCCCTTTTCCCACAATGTTTTCTGCCCTATCAGAAGATCATTTCCCAATTCAATCACATTTTGAAATGTCGTCTGCAAATTCATTCAACTTGGGACAGTCGGAAATTTGGTGTTTGGTAAAGGGTTTAAAGAGCTTTCTGCTGGCAAATTAAACATGAAACCCAATCGTACATAAGTGTTTTGGTCGAATAAAAATCGCTGTTGTGAAAGACGGAATCCGTCTAGACGAGTAAGGCCCGATTGTCAAATAATTTATTGAAAGACGTCAGTAACAAACCCATCAGCCATTGGTATTGTTATAACAAGTATACAGAACGATTTCTTTGACATGAAAGCATTGGACCGACTTTAACTAAATGTCTTTTCCTCTTTTTTTTTGTAGACGTATTATTCTTATTTGGCAATATCCACATTTTTTCAGGAGATCATTCTGACCGACATACAAAGAGTTTACTGTTATTAAAGGGGTAGTTTAGGAATAAACACGCAAAAAGATCAAGAAGCCTGGTAGAGTTTTCATTTGAAAGTACTATAGCAAACGACCTAATTTACATTGTAAAAAACATGGTGTCCATTTATTTTAATGTTTCTCAGAGTAGAATAATCACATTTCATATTATTGTTTGCAAACAACAGAAGTGTAATAAAACTCTGTAATCTTCAAATAACGAATGCCTGCGCATCAAACAATGCACGATTTGACAACTTTTTCTTTTGATTAATCAATATTGAACTTTTTCATTTATTTGGCACACACTACATGTATGTGTTTTACTTATTCACGTTCGTTAATACCTGTTATTTCTTTTATAACATTTACGAATAATTGATTTCAATCTTTTTGTTAAGGCTTAGAGTTGTTTGGAGACGTTCTACTATAAGATATTTTATTCTACTATAACATACATGTATGCTAAAATGTATTGAACTTTTAAAATCAACAAATAAAGATACACTGTTTAGAGTTTCTAAATTCGTAGAGGCAGCTTTGATATTCAGAAATTCAAATGTTAAGTTTTATGAATTTATCCTCATGATATGTTTCTTTTTTCCGTTAACCATGCGATATATTTGTTTTTCATGCTATGCATGTATGATGATGGACAATGTACAAGTCGTAAAATAAACTTCTGTTCTGTTCTTATTCCAGATAAGAAAGGTCCCGTTGTTCAGTGCTAAGATATGACTTTGTTCAGATCTCGAGCAGTGGAATGTCTATTCTCGACCCTACGCTATGTAATATATCATAGAAATTACCTGTATCAAAACTCTAGGGTGCTAAAGCGTCTGCCACAGACACCCTGATTAACCATCGTGCCAGAGGGGTTTGAATCATGGACCCTTGGATCGAAGCCAATACTCATACCAAACAGGCCACATTAGACCCATTTCAGCATCGAATGACGTACAAGGAAATGAAACAAAAATGAAATTCAAAGTATCCCGCAATAGTAGAGTAGAACAAATTTAATTTGGAAAATGTCTAGGGCTACGCGAGTATCTGTCATTATATTGAATTATACCAATTACGAAAATGTCTTGGAAATATACCACGTTGCCAATCTTGTCTACGGTAATATTCCTGGAAACAATGTCACGAGTGGAGACATGTGAGATAGCTTGAACCTACGTGGTACTGTGTGGTTCCTTAGGGACAATCAAGTCCCAAACTAATTCAGAATGAATTAATTAATGAATTGTGTTTTATGGCGCATCGACAGCTAAGGTCATTTAGCGCTCATTATGATGAGGTGGATGAATGTGTATTAAATTATTTACAGGTTAAAATGTATTTGGTTAAAGAAAAAATAATTAAAACATTTTAATGATTGAATGATAGTAGATGGAAAATAATGATTGTAGATGGCCCAAACTCTTATAGCAAGCACCAAATAATATGGTTAACCAAATAAACTCGAAGCATGGCGTTTAACAAAGGTATAGCTGATGAAGCGTATCGAACCGAATTGAATGCCTAACCGACATATTTTGTCTGAGAATTTAGCATTCTCCAAAGAGATGAGTACCCCGAAATAAATGTTTTATTCAATTCAATTTAATTCAATATAATTTTATCAAGCATACCATAGCACACAACATACTTATAGATCTACCCATTCCAAATGAATATAAATGTTTTAACATATGTATGGACAGCAACAGTTCGGTAAGGGTTTTCAAAGAGAAGTACGTGATCAAAAAAGTATATACAGCTAAAGTTTTTATTTGTAAAACAGAACGGAGTAGTCACGACATAATGCGACGCCTAATCTGTATTAACGGGAAACATTGTATGAACATCTTCTTAAACCATCACTATTATTATTGAAATGTTATCAATAGAATCTATATCCAAAACTTTTACTTGCTTTTATAACATGTTATATGGGAAAGATTAGATTAGATTAGATTAGATAAGAGTCATTACCCGACACAGGTCCAACATGGGTCCTCTTCGTCAGGGCCGTTCCTACATTTTTCAGTTCTGAAACGGCTTTTCTGGATGCACCAGTACTAGGCTAGGGCTCTGAAGTGACTTGCCAGGGGCCACTTCCACGTAACCAGTGATCTTGATTGCGATCGAACCTGGGACCCACGTGTTCTGAGTCCACCTCCTTAACCACTGGACCACGCAGAAAATAATCGTTTGAATTAAAAAGTGTATATAAGTACCGTTTTAAGCTCTTCCTGCGGGAATTTTTAACATATCTTCAATGTAGAAAGGCACGAACAGATATCTATGGAACGCCACAGCTGTCTTATGTTCAACACTGATATGATGTTTGCTTCATTCCTGTGTTGTTGTGTCGAGTGATCATTATGTTTAGTTTATAATAACGCATGTTCGGTTAATCAATAATGTTGTTGAGTCTAACTATTCATTGTCCAGATAAACATTGGTTTGTTCGGTTGAAAGCACATGATGTTGGGTTGACTTATCATTATGTTGGGTTCACAAATCATTATGTTGGGTTGACAAATCATTATGTTGGGTTAACAAATCATTATGTTGGGTTAACAAATCATTATGTTGGGTTGGATTAACATGTTGTTGGGTTGGATTAACATGTTGTTGGGTTGGATTAACATGTTGTTGGGTTGGATTAACATGTTGTTGGGTTGGATTAACATGTTGTTGGGTTGAATTAACATGTTGTTGGGTTGGATTAACATGTTGTTGGGTTGGATTAACATGTTGTTGGGTTGGATTAACATGTTGTTGGGTTGGATTAACATGTTGTTGGGTTGGATTAACATGTTGTTGGGTTAACTTATCATTATGTTGGGTTGACTTAACATGTTGTTGGGTTGACTTAACATGTTGTTGGGTTCACTTAATCCTTGTTGGGTTGAGCTGCTACTCGGGGAGTCTTGTACAAATTATTCAGGCGGTATTTCATGATGATTGAGTACCAAACCTTGATGGTAATTGGGTCTTGATCTGAGTTCTGCCAACAGAACTGGTAGCCATTACTGCTCTTCGGAAATCGGGAAACATTATCAGCCAGTACATCAGCATCCCACCAGGGGTTGTCATGGCGAGCATTCCTCCATTGAAACCAATCATCATTACGGGCAACTGCATGGCCAACACTACTCGGAAACCTTGGCTTGATCGTCTGCTTGTAAATCCGGCTCTTGTCGATAGTCCGGAACTTGGTGTTCATGGCGATTTTGATTGATGACTCATTCATGATCCCAGAGTTATCCATATCATATCTTTTCCACTGGAAAAGGCGGGAATCATTCGTGTTGAAGGATTGTCCAGGGTTGCTAACATAGTAGTGCATCATAACACTGTTCATTTTCACCTGTTCAAACTCAAGGCCAGCGTTCTTAATAAACTGCTTAGGGACAGGTTCTTTTGCAAGTTCAGCTAAATCAAATTGGTACTTGTAAGTAAGTGTAGTATTTCCAGCGATATTACGAAGAATATCAGGAGAAGTCCTAAAAAAGCGGAGCTGTACCCTTTTATATTGACGCATTACCGGTGACCTCTTTTTAAATCGCCTGGTGAAACTTCTTCTACGGAAAGCACGTCTTTTTCGACGGAACATAATCCTTCTTCTTTTGGCAGCATACGGTTTCCGACCTCCTGTATAACGGCGTTTAATCCCTCTTCTAAAATTGGCGTAAGACATGGCGAAAAATCAGTCTGATCGGAGCTCATCAAAACACGACTAGCGCTTATGCACTATTTTTAACTAATGGAGCGTGACGACGTTCTAAAAAATATTCTTGCGCGAAATTATATCTTCCGATGTGTTCCGAATGAACATAATGAAAATCAACCCAACAACTTGATAACGCAACATGATAATGTGACTCAACAACAGCATGTGTTAACCGGACGTAATGTCAACATGAACAGAACAGAATGATTTTGCAGCATAACAAGTCAACGTACTAACTTAACAACATATTAGTTTAATCCAACATCATGTGCTTTCAACCGATCAAAACAGTGTTTAACTGGACAATGTAAAAGTTAGACTCAACAACATTATTGATCAACTGAACATGCTAAATTATGAACTAAACACAATGATCAATCAACCCAACAACACCGTTTATTAAGTGGATATATAGTATTATTAACATACAATAATGCTCAAATAACCCAACAACACAAAATTGAAGCAAATACCATGCTAATGTGACTCAACAACAGCATGTGTTAACCGGACGTAATGTCAACATGAACAGAACATAATGATTTTGCAGCATAACAAGTCAACGTACTAACTTAACAACATATTAGTTTAACCCAACATCATGTGCTTTCAACCGAACAAACCAATGTTTATCTGGACAATGAATAGTTAGACTCAACAACATTATTGATTAACCGAACATGCGTTATTATAAACTAAACATAATGATCACTCAACACAACAACACAGGAATGAAGCAAACATCATATCAGTGTTGAACATAAGACAGCTGTGGCGTTCCATAGATATCACCGGTCGTAATGTGATAAAGGATTCTTATTCGAAAATAATTATAATTGCGAAATGGGTTTGAGAAGTACATAGTTTTATATAATCAAATCGGAAAAGTACACCACTTAGCTATGACAACCGTAACACGCAAATATTTCCCGACTTAATATAACGGGATATTGTGGTGTGGTTTCTTTCGTCCCCGAGGGTTGTATTTTCTAAGAGTTATGAGAAAAGACATGTATATCTAAAAGTCGTGTGAGTTGCGTTTTTTCACACTCATCAAGAGGAAAAACAATCATAGAGAAACATATTTGACCATGATATTCATTTTCAAAGCCATATTAGTGCACATGCACACTAAATGTATGGGTATAAGTTCTAGAATAATTGACATTGAACTTTAAAGTACTTTAAAATCTCTCACACAGAGGATCAGAGACATTAACACGTTCGCATGGTGTTTAAAAGAGTGAATATGATTTTTTTTTCACAGCTAGCGACAAGACTCAGTCGAAATAGAAAGGTCAGGAACCAAAGAAATCAGAGGCATCTTCCAGTTTGAATGTTTGCATTGTTGGTGTTGGATAAATGGATGTACTTTTATGTGTATCAAATGACTTTCTTACTGGTTTATCAGAGCGCACATCGCTTGATATACAATTAAGTCAAATTGTGGGTTGCACACTTTGTAAAAGTAGCACTGTGAAACATAGAATCTATCAAATAGTGCAAGATATTTTGTCATGGTCGTGTGGTGTTTCGTAATGTTTTTACAAATTATATCATAGTTTATAACATAGTAAGTATGGTTTTAATGAACTATTTTGAAGGGATGTTACACTCATATCAAGACCAAATAACCTGGTTTCGTGCATTGAAGACGTTGACGAAGGTCCAATAGAATGGTGTCGACCCCTTTATTCATGATAAACCGCTTATGGTGTCATACATCTAATTTGTGGCCCTTCGTTATTCAATACAGGAACAGAAGGTTTTGCCCATTTAAAGTACCTTTCATTACAATCTCAGAATTAATCATCCTTGTTTGACAAATCCACGCTCCGTAAACAGTTAGATTATCACGAAGAAACAGGGCGATTATCAGCTTCGCTTTCCTTCATCGGTCAGTTATGTATACCACACTCTAGAATATCGCGCCCAAAGATAATCAAGTCGGTAAAGTGCACCTTCATTACTGATTCACCTTTCGAGACAAGTAGTTCTGAAAAAACACCAAAGGTTTAAAATCATGACCAACCTCCACAAAAGATCAAAACCCATCATAAAGGTCCCCTTGTGCATCCTATAATAAGTATACCATTAACACACAAAGTACCATTCTGAATCTTCATGAATGACTTTTTACTGTACAACGACCCCGGTAGTATTTCCTGACCGGTCTCTCACCTTATACACAGCTGTTGCAGAAGATTGTTTTTAACCTACGACCAGAACATAAACCTCTTTAAACGGCTTAATATTCCTTCACAATTCTCTCAAAATTACAAGGGATGTGAAGTTTTGTCAAACTATTTCAATTTTCTGATGTTCCTATCAAATAGGACTGCCGTTTAAAAGTACTTTGATGAGGGTAAGTCTACAGACCTTCTTAGTTTACAGACTGATTTCCACACTTCTGATAAACTGACATATCTTAAGAAAGCCTTTATTGTAAGTGTAGCTATTAGACGTCGTCCACTAAAGTTGAATAAGGTCGTCTGCTTACGTTATGCTAATAATAACACAAGTACACAATCTCATTGTTCAACAAACTTAACTAGAGATTCCTCGAGAGAATCTGTATGCAATGACCTTTTGTTCAGGTATCGACGTTTGATAAGGATTTGCTGGCTATTCATTGAATATCAGTTGTCACAACATGTGTTTCTGTAGAACGAATGGCCGAGGGGATAACGTGTAGGTACTCAAAGCTGAAGGTTGCGGAAACGCCCGCGAAAGGTAATTACTCTCAAGTTTAGTTTGTTGAATAATACACTAAAGTAGTAACTCGACGTGACGTGGGTTGTACTATTCTAGACATCAAACATCTTCCAAGAAGTACCAGTTATTTCACAAAGACCAGCCGACGCAATCTTGTTGATAACGACAGAAGAGGAATTTCCTGCTTATTGTGTCTGACCAGAATCTTATGTGCCCTGTGGATCATCTTCTGGAGGAAACTGTGCTAATGACGCCAATGACGCACTATATCTCGGACACATATACGAAACACTAGGTGGTTTGAAAATAATTAATGAATGGAACTTTAAGAATGAAAAATATATTAATTGGAAATGTATTATGATTCTTGAGTCGTCTTGATTCAAACATTCATCTTTGATAACAAAAAAGTGGATCCTATAAAAGTTCATAGATTGTGAAGTATTGCGCCAAAATGAGGAATTGCTTGTGACAGGATATTTTTCCTATAGCCATAATGCCTTTAAAAAGTCGTCTGTCGCAAAACGCAAACATGTGGCATTATGTGGTAATGTGTTAAATACATTTTCATCATAAATAATTCACCTAACAGTTCAGTTACAAGTTTCCTATTTAGACATATGTGTCGTATGTGTCTGCAAATTCTGCTGTTTGTAAAGACCAAAATAGTTGCGAATGATAGAAATTGACTGACCAATCTTTGTCAACTAGTGCTAAAGGTACACTTTTATATCACTATACTTAATCCATGATTGTTCAACAATAGCAACAACAGAAATCCCCTTTCATCCTGTTACCAGGGCAACGTGATGACCGATTCTTGTATAAGGGTTCTGTACGATATTTTTGATATTCAGCACTAAACCATGTGACCACTGCGCGCATCTGTTAACAGGGCAGCTTGAGGACCGATTCTTGTAACAGGGTCCTGTATAACATTATATCCGTCACTAGATCACGTGATCTTTGCGCCCATCTGTCAGTATCAATTTTCTGATTTGTTTCATTTTGTTAGTCTTTTATTTTCATTTTTGTGTGTTTATTGAATCCGTTTATGTAACGTTATACAAAGAATAGATGGCTGGTGTCTTTGAATAGGAAATATTATCGGGCTTGGGTTCGAATTAGTATACGATTCGACTCTGGCTAACCGGGTATAACGCTAATTCCCATGCCTCACCTGATACCATTTCCGATTCACGACACCAACCATCTATTCTTTATAACTCTTAAATCCTTGGCCAAATGAGCTCATGGTTGAAAACATCACGTGATATACGTATGATAAATGTCATATAAAATGACAACAACAATGCAAATATTCAAAATGGGGAATTCATCCGAATTTATTGGTCTCTGATATTTAACGAAATTCTTATAGCAATTATCGAGTGACCTCGTTTTGTCGGTTATCGTAAACAAACTATACCGTCATTTCTCTTTTTCAACATCATGCTTAATGTAAATTAGTGTAGAACTGCATTCTTTACTGTAAATGAGCATTATTTTGGCATCAATCTTGTTCATACCTTGACTCAAACAAAGACTAAGTATGTCGCTTTGATTAATTATAGAATCTCATGACAACAAGTATATTTCCGTAAAATTCCCGCATCTATCATCGTTGTGTAAAAAGAACGGTTTTTTGGCATTTTCGCAAACAATTTGTTGATTTGTTTTCCTATCAATCACAAGGACATCCCCATCAAAAATAGAAAGAATAATCACGAAGCAGCCGTTATACAATCTTGAATGATTTCACTTAGATAAAGTGTTTTAGCATATTCTTGGAATCAGGTATATAACACAATATCAGTTAATAATCCATTTAACATTGAAGACATGACAACAACTTTTCGCATAGTGGGGTTATATATTTTTTTATCTAAATGATTATTTTCCCCTATTTTCAAAGATCTGCTGTATATTTAGGACATATTCCTTGTATAACATCTTAATAACATGGATGAATTCAGGGATATCTTGACGACTAATAAGCAAGTCATTTGCTTTAAACAAATTGTTTCTATAATGTTTTCGCTTAAATGTAGATATGGCTAATTTCTCTGTCGTTACTATTTCATTCTGTTTACAAATGAAATTTATAGTTATACAAACTTTGTCAAGAAAATCCTTATTGAACTGTTCCTGTCTATGCATGTCTTCTTATTAAAATGTATCAATTGTGTATAAGCTATAAATGTACTTTGTGCAATTTATCGTTAATAGAAATTGATTGAATTTATTCGAGCGATGTTGTTTTTATCTTCTTTCACAAAATGCCTAATCACCTTGTCAATATAGCCATCCATTTAAAGGAGAATCCATCAGAATGGCAAGAAATGTCAAGAATGACAAATGGGTAAAATCTAATCAAAACAAAAGAAAATGCTATAATTTGCAGCACAAGACATGTTAACCCTTACTGTTCTGGAACCGACTTCATGCTTATGCAAACAAATTAGACCACGGACCAGCAGCCAAGTAATTGGCGGCTGGCCTGTGATCTAACCTGTTGGCTACTCTAAGTACTTTTCTTCATCAAAAGTATGCAGATATTTAACATTTCGGAAAGAAGACGAAACAAAGATATATCTTTAGAGAATTACCAACCATTCTAAGGGTTAAGATAGTGGAAGACCTGGGAGTTTGTGGTACCGTCAACATGAATCGGTTTATGCCAGTAATCGGATTGCTAAATGAGATCCCTTTAACAACTCTAATGTTGGATTGCGTCTTTAATAATCATGCCAAAAATTTTGTTGACAAATTCGTGCATGGGATTAGGTTCCCCGCAGTGGAATAGATCTAGCTTCTGTCCGTATTAATCGTGACTACTCGGGTATATCCGTGAGCTTAGAAATACAGCTCGTCAATCGTAACTACCTGGGTTTTACGAGAGCTGAGAAATACACCTCGTACGTAAGTTTAGGGTTAAAATATTTCTGGTGAATTGTCCCAAGCTAATAACAAGTGTGTTACGTTCGTTCACGTTAAGTGGTTCAAATATATGGAGGTTTAGAACATCATTTTAATACTTTGATCAATAACTAATTAATAGTAAACTAATTTGGAATATACGTATAACTGCTTCCATAATCAAATTAAATGACTGTTTAGATTTCTCAATTAAGATATATATTTGGAAACGAAAGTACAATGTAAGAAGTCTCGCGAAAAAACATTATTGCGGCTTCTATATTAACTCAGGTGTTATTCGTTGGATAAACACGATGAGTTCAGACTGTGTCCGTATATGTAAGTATATGTCTGTCGGGCTCGTGCGTGTTGGTTATCATTATTACTCAAACTTCGACGCTTCTTATGCAAATAAATGTATATCCATTTGTTACAGAACGATGCGTGCTTCTTATATTCAAATCACCGTGAATGCGTTGGTGTTTATCATTTGGCTCATTCTATTTCTTTCATTTTTTCGAAAGTTGGACAAATTGCTTTAGGACACTCTTCAAAATATTCAACAAAGTAAGGTATAAAAGATTGCAGAATATCTATAATACTCACATAAAGTGGTGTATTTCTTTGTCATTTCTTATGTCTATTGACATCGGAAGAGCTCAAACCTATTTGTCATCAAAGGTAAGATAAAGCTTTGCAGAACCATAGGTATTATCGGGAAACACAAGAAGGCACCATTATTTTAACTCGGGCAAAGGTAGGTTTTATGTTTTCAATTCAAGACGAGTTTGTAAAAAATTAAAATAGATCAACTGCGAATACCAAAGTCACGTATCATTTAGTATTGAAATTAAAGACGTCATGTATTTACGTCTAACATGGCATTTAACACAAAAACAAAAACGGTTTCTTCTAGAAATAACCAGTCTCTTGTAATTGATTTCTATATTGCCTACGTTATTGTTAATAGCCATACTTCACAATATTTGTTTTGAAATGACACATTTCATTATGATCCGTTTAACCCTTTCCCAAACAATAACGACAATGAAGAATTTGTGGCAGACGACTTTAGAAAACATTGTGGGAAAAGGAGAAAGTGCTTGTATCAGAAGATTATTTCCCAATTTCATCACATTTTGAAATTTCGTCTGCAAACTCTTTCAATTTGGGACAGTCCAAAATTTGTTGTTTGGGAAAAGGTTAACACTTGTCATTGACTTTGTATTGGGCAGATCCCTCTTCTTTGACAATTAGATAGCTGTATCGACAAGTTACATGCAATTCTTATAAGAGGGAACGCCACGTTCGATTAACAATCATTAATCCTAGTCCATGTGATATCAAAACAGTTTAAGGGAGAATACCCATAATCCCCCATTTTGAACCTGGCTCTTTTGTCGGATGACTTCGGGCGTTTTCGCCTTACATTGGTTGGGGCCGACATTATTCGCTTTTAATCGAATAGCTTAACCAATATTGAAATAAGAGTGAAAGTTATTTAAAACTAACGCAAATTACAGCTTGCAATTATTTAGTAAAACGGTACCCGGATCCCAGCGCGCCTAATTCATGCCGCGAGTAGGCCAAAGCTTGGAACCAATCGAGTTTTCTTTTTTCATGTCGAAAGTTGTACTTTTTCGCGAGAGAAACGTAACTTACGATGGCCGACAATGGTTTGATAATTTCTTGATTATCAGACCTGTGTTTTGTCAAAGCATGTTAGCGGTCGAAACCATTAGTTTCTTTGGCCTACTGTGCTGTTCTGTTGTCTATTTTTGCGTATTGGACACACTGCTTTATAAGATTAACATTGACTCATACGGGAAAATTTACTTGATTATATTGTCATGTATCTGGACGTTACGCATAATCTCCAATTTACTTGGGTGCTGTGGTTAAATCCTTGAAGTCGAATGTACCAATGAGTTAAATCCAAATAAAACAATACAACACGATTGACTTTATCAGAAAGAAAATGTGTGAAAAAAGACGTACGAGCCCAAGTCATTCCTGTCAGACTGTTGTCTTTTTTAATTCAGTTTCTTATCGATACGTCCAAGGCAATGGCTTATAACTTTACATGTTGTTTCTTACACTTTTACCTAACATTGTGCCAATAACTGTGAATGTTTGAAATATCTTATCATCCAAGCTTCCGATAATTGCCTGGAATAATGTATTAAGATATTAATGGTGGATATAAACCGCCCCCTAGATTGGGAATCCTATAGACAACAAAGCCTTGAGATTAAGTTTGAAATTTCAAGTTAAGTTTATTCGTAAATAAAGGCCATTTAATTGGCCCACAATACAACATATATACTTGGTACAATATTACTGAAGCGTGTCAGATAGTCAATACATCTAAACAACTTTATCATGATTCATCTAATGTTTAACCCTTTTCCAAACAATAACGACATCTGACCACTTTGTTGCAGACGACTTTAGAAAACATTGTTGGATAAGGAGAAGATGCTCGTAAAGAGTAATTTTTCTTTTTCCCACAAAGTCTTCTGTCCTATCAGAAGATTATTTTCAAATTTCATCACATTTTGAAATGTCGTCTGCAATCTCTTTCAATTTGAGACAGTTGAACATTTGGCGTTTGGTAAAGGGTTAAAAGATCAACGTGTACAGAAAACAGCAATCCTATCTTAATGATCGATAGCAACTTCTGTGAAATGCTTATACTGGAATACATTCGTTTTGATAGTGTTTATCACATAAGAACATTGTTTAAGACTAAGGTCAATACATTCGTTTTGATAGTGTTTATCACATAAGAACATTGTTTAAGACTAGGGTCAATACATTCGTTTTGATAGTGTTTATCACATAAGAACATTGTTTAAGACTAGGGTCAATACATTCGTTTTGATAGTGTTTATCACATAAGAACATTGTTTAAGACTAAGGTCAATACATTCGTTTTGATAGTGTTTATCACATAAGAACATTGTTTAAGACTAAGGTCAATACATTCGTTTTGATAGTGTTTATCACATAAGAACATTGTTTAAGACTAGGGTCAATACATTCGTTTTGATAGTGTTTATCACATAAGAACATTGTTTAAGACTAAGGTCAATACATTCGTTTTGATAGTGTTTATCACATAAGAACATTGTTTAAGACTAAGGTCAATACATTCGTTTTGATAGTGTTTATCACATAAGAACATTGTTTAAGACTAGGAAAATTGCTCATGATAAGGACTCACTCTACATAAACACAATATTACAATACAATACCAGCTAATTTAAGAACACTGGCATCATTTCATTGATTTATTGAAGTTTCAGTTTGATAAAAAACAAACATATAAAGCAGTGATTATTGTGGTTTAAATATACTTATAACTCTTTAAAATCAGGGAAAAAATAATTATCAAGCATAAACACTTGGAGATTGATTTCATCAATATCATCAACTTGTTACTGAAACCTATTCTATATTCATTTCAGCAGATATGCATTTCGCTATTTTTCTAATGATAACCGTGTTTGTATTAGTCATCAGGCTGTAGAAGAATCTCATGACATTTCTGTAGCCTTGGAATCAGGTGTTGTATGTCACGTGATAAATGTCTACGAACAATTTGTCGTTATATGGTCTTAGATAGAGGTTGACATTTCAATATAGTGGGAATAAACCGATTACCCCTTATACGAATTGGTGACGCGACTGGTCTATGTGGATTGCAGCATCAGGCGACGATTATGATGTATGTTAAATGTTAGCTTAATCAATTTATGAAGAAATTACTGTGACGAAAGGAGAAAGCGTTTGCTGCAAGCATAATCACCATATGTCATAGTAAATCTGCTGATAGCGGCTCGCGTTTTATTAAACATATACCAATATACCGCTTTTGACTCCAGCATTTGTGTAAGTCTTTCCTTGACACTTACAGTGATATGTCATATTGCAATAGTTCACTTGTATTTATTATACTATCCATCCATATCGGTTCTGACTTACACAAAGATTTTCCTGGAGTCGTTTATCAAAACGCTTGTCAAGGATCATAAGGGTAAGTTATTGTGGTGTAGGTGATAAACCTTGTTATTGTGAGTAAATATGAGACGTCAACTCGTCACATATAGATAAGTGTATGACGTACATGTACTTCCTGGCCTTTAGATAGCGTGCTAAATATTTCGGAAAGTTATGTTTGCTCACATTATATGTTCTTTTATAACAAACGCTGTGTGACTCAATTTCTATGATTTTTTTTATCGTGTGACGAGCAATTCACAGGCCGATGAAAATGTACCGTGTAATAATGTTGTTATCCGTCATGAGATGATAGTTTTTGAAAAATTTTATTTACATAATTCCACAAGGCTTATAAGCCTATTAGGTATACTGTTAATATAATTCAATGGACATAAATACAAGAATGAAATACATGAAATTAAAAATTGTCAACATGACGATCTACAATGAGAAAAATAAGAAAGTAAATATTACAAGAATATTCAATAGATACAACATATACAAACAAACGTCTATAGATGTTCCTACAAACACATTTATATAAAAAATGTACAAATAGTAGATATGGTCGGAGCAAGGTTTGGTATTTTGATATAATGTAATGCAATCTTTGGTTTTATTTAGCATAAAACAGTACAAAACAGTTTACATCACCTAAAAACAGTAGCTTTACCTTATTACTAGCGCTCATTAACAGACCCTCAAATTTATCGTAGATGCTCTCGCGAGACCTTTCGGAAGTTTCCGTTTTCAATGAATAACCAACTAATCTTTATCAAACGAAGCTACCCGAACAAAAGGTCATTATATACGGATTCTCCCGAGTAGTCTCAAGTAAAATTGGTTGAACTATAAAAGACGGAAGGGCTGAGCAGGCTATATCTGATTTACACGCGAAGCAGTGAGTCTAATGTCGTGTACATATACTTAAAAAAAATTTATAACGACCAACAATCGTAAACGCATAGGAATACCTTTTGAATCGAATGCCTCAGTAAATGCATTCACTGTTAAATCCAAATTGGTTTTAGGTAGAATGCCCATAATCCGCCATTTTGATTACTTCGATCGTTCTCGGAAAACATCGGTCGTGGCTGGATATAATCGGTGTAAAATGCAACCGCTGTATACCGAGAAAGATCGAAGTAATCCGGCGAAAGGATAAGTTTCAGAATGGCCGATTATGTTTTAATTCTACCTTAGTCTTTGTCAAACCTCTTTTCGTTTTATAATCGTTCTGTTATACTACAGAACAGTTCACAAGCTTTATCTCCTCATCTGTCCTTGTCTTCGTTTTGTAGGATGCTTTCTGGGAAAGTTAGTTGTACCTCTAGAGATATGGGTACTACAGCAGTCACCGTCATAAATATGGGAAGGATTTAAAGAATCGGTATATTCGTCAGAACCGAAGGAATGAGAGCGAATTCTTATGCAGGAGATTGTCTTAAGATGAAACTACAAAGTTATCATAGTAATCACCATTAGACATTGGTGATTTCCGAACAGAGGATCTTTTATGCATTATGGATTTCATAAAGCAGACTTACTCAGATGATCCCAGCTGTACCAGTGTAGGATGAAATATTTACGTCTGGACCTTTAAGACTAAAAGTACACGGGCAAAACATCTTACAAGTGTGTATGACGTCATTTTATTTATTTCTGTTAAGTATGACGATATCTAAAGGTCGGGACGCGATACACATGCCTTACATATGAGGTTAGCCTGGCGAAATTAGACCACAGATCCCAGGGTTCATCTTAATCAGGCTTCAGTAACGTGAATCATGTGACTTGTCAAAATAGAAACGGTGATAAAAGACAAATGAAAAACATTCAACGCATACTTGTTCGGTACAAGGGAAAACAACATTTTGACTAAAACAGAAACTGTTCGTTCAAGTTTCCTATTCTATTATTCAGGCTTTATTTTCTTAAAAACACGCCATAACGGATTTAACGGAATGAGATATGTTAAGAATCATGCTGTTTAGGGTAAGTTTTCTATTTGAATTACTTATGCGCAAAATCGAGTTGCAAACCTAAATAGCCCATTTGGTAATGCATATGGCATCTTTACATTTACAAACGAGGTCACGAGATCAAAATTCCTCTCCACCAGCATTCCTGTCCATGCATCAAATGTTAGTCACACCGACACTTGACTTTATACTCTTTCGGAAAACCGTTATAAGACACAAAGGGATGCATTCGGAACTTCTCGGCCATTTCTTAAAATAACCTCGGAGGTAATGGGGAGCCATTTTTGAAAGTAGGTCAGCAACGAAGGGCCAATCATATCAACTCGGCAATCCCCCGTCACAAGCCGGTGATTTCCGGAAAGAGCTGATTGAAAAATATGAAACAAAGATGTGTTCATATGATCATCTTTAATGAAAAGGGTAAAAAAACATTCAATTGTGATATATAACCAATGTGTGTGTATTTAAATACATATTTAGTGCCTGTGTGCATTTTGCGTTATCCGCCGGAAATAAGGCGAATTACTCCAGGATTTCTGGTGTATTCCTGAACTGCCTACGAGGTATATCTACCGACTTGTTACGGGGATTGCCGAGTAGATGCGATTGAAAGGGATGCTGTTCAACACCGATAAAGGAATTCTGGCAGCACGAATATGCAGTTTAGACGCCAATATATAACTGATATTAACGCCAATTCATCAAGATAGTTCGTATCTAACAGTGGCTTTTTAGTATCAATTTACTAAACTTGAAACTTGAAACTTGTCTTTTCTCTTTCTTTTAACAGTATTAAGAGTATATAGAACAGCAAATGAATTGAAATTATAGTTTCTTTCTCTTTTGCTAACGCAAATATTTCCCGTTCCTCTGCTGTAAAGTTGCATATATAGTATGTATGATTACATATCTAATTGGTTTGCCCTCTTTCTAAAACGAGAACAATGTATTTGTCAAAATCGAAAGGAACAGCATTCATCAAACAAAGAATAGAAAAACCTTACAGCTGCATCGCGAAAGAAGTGTAGGCATCGTTGAAAACTTCTCTTAACCCTTTCCCAGACAACAAATTGTCGACTGTCCCAAATTGAAAGAGTTTGCAGACGACATTTCAAAATGTGATGGAATTTGAAAATAATCTTCTGAATTGCCTGAACACATTGTGGGAAAAGGAGAACTTGCTCGTCACGGGCAATTTCTCATTTTCCCTAAATGTTTTCTAAAGTCGTCTACAACAAAGTAGTCAAATGACGTTAAACTTTTTCTATTTGGGACAGTCGAAAATTTGTCGTTAAGGAAAGGGTTAAAGAATTTAAAATAACGATCTACCTTTTATTCTTATCACTATTCTTCAAAACAACATAAACAACATTACAGCTATTCTGCTCTGTTAAAGAAATCATTGTTAAACTTCCAGATTTCCTCACGACTATGAACAAGCACCTTTAACCATTATATTGGTACCGACTTTGTGCTTAAGCAAACGGGTTGACTCCGGGCTTGTCGCGAATTTATTTGGCGACTGGCCTCTGATTTTACTTGTTTGCTACTCTAAATATATTCCCTCGTCAAAATAAATCCGATATCTAAGGTTTTGGAAAGCAGACGACATAAAAATCTATTTTTTAAAAAAATACTTAGCATTCAAAAGGTCAAGACAAAAAATTCTAGAAGTAATCCAGTTCCCTGCCAACTAACGCAGCCCTCAGACAAATCACCATGAAGTAACGGGTTAACTCTTTCCCAAACAACAAATTTTCGACTGTCCCAAATTGAAAGAGTTTGCAGACGACATTTCAAAACGAGATGAAATTGAAAACTATTCCTCAGATAGAGCAGAAAACTTTGTGGGAAAAGGATGAATTGCTCGTCACGAGCAATTTCTCCTTTTCCAACAATGTTTTATTAAAGTCGTCTGCAACTAAGTTGTCAAATGTCGTTATTGTTTGGGAAAGGGCTAAGCTCTCGTTTTCGTTAGTTCATTCCGAACCGGCGTGAACAAGAACAAAACCTCATGTATTCACTGATCAATCTTTAACAATGGCTTCATTCACGCTCTCTCAAGCATGGTTGAGTTGGGGTTTAACAAGGGGTGTTTGGAAACATTCCTCCATAAATCTACCAAATGATAGGTACAATTAAATATTTCGTGGTGCAATAACTTTGTGATAAATAAGTTATACCCATATCGTACATGTACTTTACGAAATCGTCTTGACAGTAAGACTGCAGTTATAAAGTTTGTGTATTCCTATTTGGTCTGCTCCCATTGCGTCTACGATTTTGAAATATATTCCCATTCCTACTGTTGTTTTGTTTAAACATTCCCATTTTGTCTACGTTTCACGTTGTATGTTAATGTCAATAACACTCAAGTAAGTTGGCGGCTGGCCTGTACTCTAACCGTTTTGCTACTTTGAGCATATTTTCTCATCAAAACTAAGCAGAAATTCGAGGTTTGGGAAAACAGACGACAACAAAATTATTTTTAGAAAATTACCCAGTATTCTAAGGTACTAAAAAAGCAGTGTGACAGATAAGACAACCTCAGGTGAGAAACAAATTTGTCTAAACTGATGGGAATCCAAGAATTTGAAGTGTGGTGATCTAACACATTACCACCTAACGCCACAATTATGCGTCTTGTAGACGACTTAAAAAAACATTGTTGCAAAAGGAGGAATCGATTGTCACAAGTTATTTCTCCTTTTGCTACAATGCCTTTTTCAATTTTTGCACATATCACAACAGCAGCACTGAAAGGCTTTTCATATGTTTACAGTACAATGCTTTTTCTCAAGTCGTTTGTTTCGAGTAAAACACATGTTGTCCGCATGTGGTAAAGGCTTTATTGAATAAAATATTGTCTAAAGTACAATCATTGAACAAACAGTTACGACTAAAATCTGAAAAATACATCTCAACAGCCATTCTTAAGAGATTGACGTTCGAAATTATCAGTTTTAATTTGATATGTACGTACTCTATATGAATTAATACACATTTGTAAGAACTTATATATTGTGTAATTGGACTGACGTCAGAGACGATATAAGTTAATATGCATGTGTCATTGTTTCACAAGCATCAGACAAAGTTTAGATAAAATACTACATAACACCTTCATTTTGTTAATTCGCTAGTCTTTTACAGACCTGTCAGAGAGATGAGTTGATTAATCTATATGTGTGTACAAAGGAGGTATTGCAACAAGGAATCTCCTTTTGAATAATGACGTACACAATATACAAATATTTACATTAAAAGATAACAAAATTAATATTATTTCCTTTTTTCATAATTATTTTTTGTAACAACCAGAATATATGTGTTATGTTGACGTCAATTTGAACTTCATAATCATATGTTTTACATAGAATCCAAGAGTCGACTTTTCCAAGGGTTGCACTAAGATAGGCACGCATTGGTCGACGACCAACAGGCAGGCCCAAATTAACCTGGCTAATATCAGTTGAGAAGGAGATGAGGAAGGAAAATTGGAGTTGGTGTCAATTTCAGACATGGGCGAGGGACCGACTACATTGGCGAACTCTGGTTAAGGCTTTATGCGCAAATCAGAGCGATGAGGATACGATATATAGGTTGTGGATGATGTACTTCGTACAAATCGTACAAATAAGTATATAGGTCCGTTCTGCTTTATTCTGTTTATATAAGCGATCCTTTGACATTTAAATGTCAAGGATTGAATGGACAAACTGGGGCAACATTTACTTTCATAAAATGGGAAATATCAAGGTTTTAAAGGGTTAGCTTTATCTGTCCATGTTTTCATCCCGTGACCATCCCGTGACCATCCCGGACGAGAAGTATGTAGAGTATTTGCATTGTTTGTAAAGAGGTGAGACCTTTGCCAAGCCTGTGAAAATAATGTTTTATTTTCATTCAAGATTGTACCATATTTAGAATTTGAATATTTACCCCTCATTTCATATGATCATGCATTTAAAGAAATAGAAAATTGGCGGCTACCCTGTGATCCTACCAGCTCTGTGTATCTTTCCTCAACAAACTTAAGCTTAAAATAAATGTTTTTGAAAGAAGACGACACAAATCCATTTTTAGAAAATTACCAAGCAATCTTAGGGTTAAACTAAACAAGAACCGTAACTGGGAATCCGAATTCAGAACAATGTGTATGCTTTGTTTATTTTTCACTATCCATATATGTAATTCCACCTTTATACAATAAATCACTCAACCTTAAAACAATAGATAATTCCTCCCTTCTGTACCCCCTTAATATGCAAATTAGGCGTTTACGATAAGAAAAGTGTCATTCCTTAACGACCAAGTAAAACGATACATCGAATATATTTGGTTAATTCAGTGCGGATTTAAAACTCGGTTTAATTCATTATCTTTCACACACGGGATGGTTTAACCGTTTAAATGATATAAATTGGATCATGTATGCTCATTGTTAATATTTAGTCAACACGAAGGTAAGATCGGGCACCAAACTGCTTGCCATTCTTTGGTTTACATATTGTGCACTCCATTAAGTTTGTTTGCCAGTTGTTGTTCATAGAAACGTTGACCGACCTGTTAACCCTTATTGTGCTGGAACCGACTTCATGTTTATGCACACAGGTTAGGCCAAGGCCAGCCGTAAAGTAAATGCGTGATTGACCTGTTATCTAACCTGTTTGCTACTCTGAGTATCTTTCTTCGTCAAAATAAAGCAGACATTTAAGGTTTTAGAAAGAAGATGACACAAACATCTGTTTTTTTAAAATTACCCAGCATTCTAAGGGTTAACTACGTAGGTGATTGACACGGAAACAGCGAACAATTACAAGCAAAAGATCTTCAATTCGGTCCAAGTCATCATAGACATTATATCTGACCCACTTCCGACTCTGTATTATATGAATTGCAGCAGACGACTGAAACTTGTTATTTAAACAAACAAATAAAAAATAGAAGAAAAGTCATCATGCAAAAAGACGCAATTCACAAACTAACAGAGGAATCCGAGTTACAAAGGGATAATGCCTTCCACGTTTTTGGACCTCTTTTTAATTTTTTTGTAAGGTGTTTAACGCCGTATCAACATTTCTTTTGTTATGTAATGGCTTTCCTCGATCCATCAGTACTAGACCAGGGCTCTGAAGAGGCTTATCAAAGTTCACTCCCAGAAATAAGAGGTGTCGGTGGGGATCGCACCCGGGACTCCCAAATTCTAGGTCCGTCACCTTAACCACTCGGTCAGATAGGACCCATGATTGAGCAAATAATTCCTTTTGGAAATATTTCTATTTCGATACAAAATAATTGGTTTAATGTTTTAAGTAGAGACAGTAATATTTTCAAACAGTGAATTGTTTCTATATTGGCTGCTCATGGGTAAAACACTATCTTATAACACTATACTAGAACATTACCCAAGATGACGTATGTTTTACTTAAATTCTGTTGAAAGCTGCACAGAATTACCAATTATTCGGCTATTTCTTCAATCTTCGAGGGGTTTGTTGATCTCCGAAATCAAGGAGATCAGATTTAAAGACAAATACACAATCTTTATGTTAATTTTCACACGGCACGTAAGGTGACCACTTTCAGTACAATATATTTAGTGGCTTGAAAGAGACGTTAAACTCCCGGTAACTGAGATAAAGTCTGTTTAACCTGTACCACAACCAGACGACAGTTTTACTTGAAGCAGACGAATCGTATGTGTAATAGTGAACAGCAATTACCTTTCACATATGTCTTGCAGTGCCTGCGCTAACCGTTTCTTAACTCTTTACCATCTGCAGACGACATTGTTTTATTTGAAGCAGACGACTTTAGAAAAGCTTTATGAACATGTGAAAACTTTTTAAGTTCTGCTGTTGTGATATAAGAAGCATTGAAAAAGCATTGTGGCAAAATGAGAAATTGCTTGTGACAAGCAATTTCTCCTTTTGCCAAGATGTCATTTTTTAAACCCGTCTGCTGCAAGACGCAAAAATGAGACGTTAGGTGGTAGTATGTTAAAACTCTCTGTTTTCTAGTAGAATCATTCGTTGTTTCTACCATTATACTGTCTAGACCATTTGAACTTTCGTTCATGTAATATCATATTGAGGTTCACCAAGTATGGTGAACCCACATTTAGTTTGGCGGGATGCCATTGACTTAACCGACATAAGGTTTGAGGTTCACCAAGTATGGTGAACCCACATTTAGTTTGGCGGGATGTCATTGACTTGAACGACATAAGGTTTTACTTTTGTATGGTGGGTTTCTTGGAATGGCAAGGCAAATCACATTTTATGTATCTAGCCTTTTATGAATAGTTAACGTGTTGTTAATTGATAAACTTGTTTTAGACAAGATATGTATAACGGTTACGAAAATACCCGGATTTTAAGTATTGTTCCAAAGGTTTTAAGCAAAGCTATTCCATTGATTGTTCCGATTTTTGTCGAATAACTTACTCCTCTGGGTGGTGTCAATCTCAAGACTAACGGCGTGTCCAGCATGAGCGATAATTTCGTTCGTAGATATAGTTATACAAGTTTCTCGTTACAATCAGTGCTCCATAATACATACAATTCACAAGATAAACTTGGTTATAATTATGAATTTGTTTAACTTTATGACTATAATACAACAGGTGACATTTGAAGGCTATACTATTTACATCATTAACATCATGGCAGTATATAGCTTAAAGTAATGACAATGGATCAATAAAACTCAATATTATACAAGATTAAAAAGAAATGTCGGTAATGATGATATCTACAAGAATTGTTTATTTCAAAGTACAAATCGTTGAAAATACACTATTTTAGTTAATATCTTAAGATTTCAATGACATTAAAACCTATTGAAGATTTTCATAGAGAAAAGCTGTTTTCCGAAACGAGAAATAACTATTCAAATTTACATGGATCACAGTGCTCCTTTCTTATTCGTGGCATTCCGATCTAAGACGAGGTTTTAATTCAAAGTGCTATTCGGTTTGTCTCTTTAACGACTTTTGAACGGTATTCAAATTAATGACATTTCGGACGTGGTGTAGGAATATTGGAAAACGACTTCTTATCAATTACTTTTTTAATTCTCTACCAAACGGCACTTTTTCGACTGTCCAAAATTGAAAGAGTTTGTCGACGACATTTCAAAATGTGATGAAATTTGGAAAATAATCTTTTGATAGGACGGAAAACATTGTGGAGAAAGGAGAAAATGCTCGTTAATAGCTATTTCTACTTTACCAACAATGTTTTCCAGAGTCGTCTCCAACAAAATGGCCAAATGTCGTTATTGGTTATTGCTTGGTTAGCGGTTAATCTTTTTCACAATCCAAATGACGTCATGGAATAAGGGAGATTGACATTGCTTTTTTTGTACGCTGGCTGATTCCAGAGCTTGTATCTGGAAAGTGTTCTGATGTTATTGTCTCTCTTGAAAACGTAACTTTAAGATGTATTCTTTTTTTTATGTTCGTAACATTACGGAAGTGAAGAGATAAATTTGTTCACCTACACAATAAGCATTTTGGTGTGAGAAAGATTCATTCTTAATTAGCATATACATGAATCCATATATATTTATATTATATTTATGTAGGCTATGTTGCCTATCAAAATAACTGTGCTGAAAGCAATATTTCCTTTGTACATGATACAATTATCGTATCTTTATATAGTATTGTTGTTTTCCAATTAATGCACAGTGCGCAGTATGGAGCTTTTTAGAACATGATCCCGGAATGACATACCAGTCCTTGTAAAGGACATAAGTTATCCTACATTAATTGAGATTTAAAGTCCAACAATCAAATCAGTGCAACGTGTAAGAGAATACAGTCTTCAAGCTATAAGAGTCTTACTATATCAATCATCATGGACGAACAAAGGAAATCGCATGTCCAAGATAATAACGGATTTACGGGCCCGTAAATGTGTCAGAAATAGGAAAGCCCTCCATTTATGTCCGGAAACATTTAACGACGTCGTTTACAAAGATTGATGCTAACGAATAGAATAAAGTGGTCTATCATATAGTCAATGGTTTACGAGGCATATGTCATGAGAGCCTGCACCATTTACGCAAAATCAATAACGCGGGTTTCCCATAATTGGTAAATAATCGCTTTACATTGATAAAATAAATACCCACAAATATTGGTATACTTCTAAAACAGTATAATTTTGAGGTAATAGGATGTCATTTGATATTTAAAAGCAACTCTTTTTTTTAACTTTATAAGTCACTATGAAAATATATCATGGCCTAATATGAATATCTTTATCAACACTATGTCGTCTAAAGTCGTTTAAATATTTAGATTATCTAAAGGAAGCATTTAAACTACGCAATACTTACACCTAAGTTAATAGTAGGCACTCCTCTTCGGAGGGAGTTGAATAATTATGTATGTTTGTATGTATATCTATATGAGCGTATATGTCTATTGTTGGAATATTCTTGTAGATAGATTGAAATTGTATATTTATTTTGTTTGCATAGTCCACTGAAATGTATTGCCGAAAACATGTTCGTGCTGATTTTGCCGCATGAAATACTTGAATTGAAAAATATATGTTCAATTTAACACATAGTTGTAGACATGTTAAGATATTAAGTTCTGTTCTCTGTAGCGCACTATACGTATACGAATCTAATTTGGAGTTGATAGGCCCAATTAAACATTGGCCATTCACAATCTAAACACATTGGTGACCAGTTATATAGAGCATTTCTGGGTAACAAGCTCTACTCAGACGTGGTCCAAATGTGCACGTGAAGTTAGAAAAACTTGTTTATTTCGTAGGGTTTATTTATCGCCTCCGTGATACATGTGTGAAGATAAATAAATCCCTGTTCAATTGTAAAGAAACGAATATTGAAATTAGGGAAAAGCTTGAAATTGTTCGATATAACCAAACAAGCCATTCAATGCCAATAAGACCAAAACGTACATTCTGTTTGACGAGTACATGGTATATTGTCGTGTTCACATACAAATATCATACTATTGAATTATAAGAAGCATTTTGTTCTTTCACAGAAAGTCCTTGTACATTGAAGGTCTTAACACTTGCTGAGTAATTCTCTAAAAAAATGTGTCTTCTGCTTTCCAAATCCTGAAATATCTGCTTTATTTTGTCGAGGAAAGATACTCAGAACTGACCTGGATCCAATTTGTTTGCATAGGCATGAGGTCGTTTCAAGCGCTGTAAGGGTTAACCCATTACCGAACGATAACTACATTTAACCACTTTGATGAAGACGACTCTGGAAAACATTGTGGGAAAATGAGAAATTGGTCTCCTTTACCCACAAGGTTTCTAACTCTACCAGAAAATTACTTTCAAATTTCATCACATTTTGAAATGTCGCCTGCAAACTATTTCAATTTGGGACATTCGAAAATTTGGCGTTTGTTAAGGGGTTATGCGATGAAATCAGCAATGCATCGTAAATTGACAGAAACCATATATTTAGTCATACCAGGGAAAACGGCCAGACAAAAGGGACAGCTCATGATATTAATCTTTTTTAATCGACCCCTTGTGTTTTACTGAACGACAAGCTTGTCTGTACTGTTATTCGGTCGCTTAACCCTTAGAATGCTGAGTAATTTTCTTAAAACGATTCTTGTGTCGTCTGCTTTCAAAAACCTTAAATATCTGCTTGATGTATACTCAGATTAGACCACAGGCCAGCAAACAGGTCAAAGAGCGAAACACTCTGTCCGTATTTTCTTACTTTGAGCATGGTTGTTGTTTAGAAGAGATTCAAACCGCTTACCTAGTCGTGTTTTATGGTAAGATGTACACTGTTGGGAGTTATGTAAGGTATATATCATAGACTCGTATAATACCGGTTACCTAGTCGTGTTTTAAGGTAAGATGTACACTGTTGGGAGTTATGTAAGGTATATAGCATACACTCGTATAATACCGGTTACCTAGTCGTGTTTTAAGGTAAGATGTACACTGTTGGGAGTTATGTAAGGTATATAGCATACACTCGTATAATACCGCTTACCTAGTCGTGTTTTAAGGTAAGATGTACACTGTTGAGAGTTATGTAAGGTATATAGCATACACTCGTATAATACCGGTTACCTAGTCGTGTTTAAGGTAAGATGTACACTGTTGGGAATTATGTAAGGTATATAGCATACACTCGTATAATACCGCTTACCTAGTCGTGTTTTATGGTAAGATGCACACTGTTGGGAGTTATGTAAGATATATAGCATACACTCGTATAAAACCGGTTACCTAGTCGTGTTTTAAGGTAAGATGTACACTGTTGGGAGTTATGTAAGGTATATAGCATACACTCGTATAATACCGCTTACCTAATCGTGTTTAAAGGTAAGATGTACAATGTTGGGAGTTATGTTAGGTATATAGCATACACTCGTATAATACCGCTTACCTAGTCGTGTTTTATGGTAAGATGTACACTGTTGGGAGTTATGTAAGGTATATAGCATACACTCGTATAATACCGCTTACCTAGTCGTGTTTTAAGGTAAGATGTACACTGTTGAGAGTTATGTAAGGTATATAGCATACACTCGTATAATACCGGTTACCTAGTCGTGTTTAAGGTAAGATGTACACTGTTGGGAGTTATGTAAGGTATATAGCATACACTCGTATTATACCGGTTACCTTGTCGTGTTTTAAGGTAAGATGTACACTGTTGGGAGTTATGTAAGATATATAGCATACACTCGTATAAAACCGCTTACCTAGTCGTGTTTTATGGTAAGATGTACACTGTTGGGAGTTATGTAAGGTATATAGCATACACTCGTGTAATACCGGTTACCTAGTCGTGTTTTATGGTAAGATGTACACTGTTGGGAGTTATGTAAGGTATATAGCATACACTCGTATAATACCGGCTACCTAGTCGTGTTTAAGGTAAGATGTACACTGTTGGGAGTTATGTAAGGTATATAGCATACACTCGTATTATACCGGTTACCTTGTCGTGTTTTAAGGTAAGATGTACACTGTTGGGAGTTATGTAAGATATATAGCATACACTCGTATAAAACCGGTTACCTAGTCGTGTTTTATGGTAAGATGTACACTGTTGGGAGTTATGTAAGGTATATAGCATACACTCATATAATACCGGTTACCTAGTCGTGTTTTAAGGTAAGATGTACACTGTTGAGAGTTATGTAAGGTATATAGCATACACTCGTATAATACCGGTTACCTAGTCGTGTTTAAGGTAAGATGTACACTGTTGAGAGTTATGTAAGGTATATAGTATACACTCGTATAATACCGCTTACCTAGTCGTGTTTTAAGGTAAGATGTACACTGTTGGGAGTTATGTAAGGTATATAGCATACACTCGTATAATACCGGTAACCTAGTCGTGTTTATGGTAAGATGTACACTGTTGGGGTTATATGGGTATATAGCATACACGTATTATAATACGCATACCTAGTCATTTAAGGTAAGATGTACACTGTTGGGGTATGTAAGGTATACCAGCATACACTCGTATAATACCGGTTACCTAGTCGGGTTTTAAGGTAAGATGTACACTGTTGGGAGTTATGTAAGGTATATAGCATACACTCGTATAATACCGGTAACCTAGTCGTGTTTATGGTAAGATGTACACTGTTGGAAGTTATGTAAGGTATATAGCATACACTCGTATAATTCCGCTTACCTAGTCGTGTTTTAAGGTAAGATGTACACTGTTGGGAGTTATGTAAGGTATATAGCATACCCTCGTATAATACCGGTTACCTAGTCGTGTTTTAAGGTAAGATGTACACTGTTGGGAGTTATGTAAGGTATATAGCATACACTCGTATAATACCGGTTACCTAGTCGTGTTTAAGGTAAGATGTACACTGTTGGGAGTTATGTAAGTATATAGCATACACTCGTATAATACCGGTTACCTAGTCGGGTTTTAAGGTAAGATGTACACTGTTGGGAGTTATGTAAGGTATATAGCATACACTCGTATAATACCGGTAACCTAGTCGTGTTTATGGTAAGATGTACACTGTTGGAAGTTATGTAAGGTATATAGCATACACTCGTATAATTCCGCTTACCTAGTCGTGTTTTAAGGTAAGATGTACACTGTTGGGAGTTATGTAAGGTATATAGCATACCCTCGTATAATACCGGTTACCTAGTCGTGTTTTAAGGTAAGATGTACACTGTTGGGAGTTATGTAAGGTATATAGCATACACTCGTATAATACCGGTTACCTAGTCGTGTTTAAGGTAAGATGTACACTGTTGGGAGTTATGTAAGGTATATAGCATACACTCGTATAATACCGCTTACCTAGTCGTGTTTAAGGTAAGATGTACACTGTTGGGAGTTATGTAAGGTATATAGCATACACTCGTATATAATACCAGTAACCTAGTCTGATGTTTATGTGGTAAGACCTTGCATATTGCAGGAGTTATGTAAGGTATATAGCATACATCGTATAATACACCGCTTACCTGAGTCATTATTTAAGGTAAGATGTACACTGTTAAGGAGTTATGTAAGGTATATAGCATACACTCATTAATACCGGTTACCTAGTCGTGTTTTAGGTAGATGTACACTGTTGGGGAGTTATGTAAGGTATATAGCAATACACTCGTATAATACCATTAACCTAGTCATTGTTATGGTAAGATGTAGACTGTTAGAATTATGTAAGGTATATAAGCATACCTCATTATAATACCGCTTTACCTAGTCGTGTTTTAAGGTAAGATGTACACTGTTGGGAGTTATGTAAGATATATAGCATACACTCGTATAAAACCGGTTACCTAGTCGTGTTTAAGGTAAGATGTACACTGTTGGGAATTATGTAAGGTATATAGCATACACTCGTATAATACCGCTTACCTAGTCGTGTTTTATGGTAAGATGCACACTGTTGGGAGTTATGTAAGTATATAGCATACACTCGTATAATACCGCTTACCTAGTCGTGTTTTAAGGTAAGATGTACACTGTTGAGAGTTATGTAAGGTATATAGCATACACTCGTATAATACCGGTTACCTAGTCGTGTTTTATGGTAAGATGTACACTGTTGGGAGTTATGTAAGGTATATAGCATACACTCGTATAATACCGGTTACCTAGTCGTGTTTATGGTAAGATGTACACTGTTGGGAGTTATGTAAGGTATATAGCATACACTCGTATAATACCGGTTACCTAGTCGTGTTTATGGTAAGATGTACACTGTTGGGAGTTATGTAAGGTATATAGCATACACTCGTATAATACCGGTTACCTAGTCGTGTTTTAAGGTAAGATGTACACTGTTGGGAGTTATGTAAGGTATATAGCATACACTCGTATAATACCGGTTACCTAGTCGTGTTTTAAGGTAAGATGTACACTGTTGGGAGTTATGTAAGGTATATAGCATACACTCGTATAATACCGGTTACCTAGTCGTGTTTAAGGTAAGATGTACACTGTTGAGAGTTATGTAAGGTATATAGCATACACTCGTATAATACCGGTTACCTAGTCGTGTTTAAGGTAAGATGTACACTGTTGGGAGTTATGTAAGATATATAGCATACACTCGTATAAAACCGGTTACCTAGTCGCTTTTATGGCAAGATGTACACTGTTGGGAGTTATGTGCTGGTATATAGCATACATACACTCGTATAATACCGGTTACCTAGTCGTGTTTTAAGGTAAGATGTACACTGTTGGGAGTTATGTAAGGTATATAGCATACACTCGTATAATACCGGTAACCTAGTCGTGTTTATGGTAAGATGTACACTGTTGGAAGTTATGTAAGGTATATAGCATACACTCGTATAATTCCGCTTACCTAGTCGTGTTTTAAGGTAAGATGTACACTGTTGGGAGTTATGTAAGGTATATAGCATACCCTCGTATAATACCGGTTACCTAGTCGTGTTTTAAGGTAAGATGTACACTGTTGGGAGTTATGTAAGGTATATAGCATACACTCGTATAATACCGCTTACCTAGTCGTGTTTTATGGTAAGATGTACACTGTTGGGAGTCATACACTCGTATAATACCGGTTAGTCGTGTTTAAGGTAAGATGTACACTGTTGGGAGTTATGTAAGGTATATAGCATACACTCGTATAATACCGCTTACCTAGTCGTGTTTAAGGTAAGATGTACACTGTTGGGAGTTATGTAAGGTATATAGCATACACTCGTATAATACCGGTTACCTAGTCGTGTTTTAAGGTAAGATGTACACTGTTGGGAGTTATGTAAGGTATATAGCATACACTCGTATAATACCGCTTACCTAGTCGTGTTTAAGGTAAGATGTACACTGTTGGGAGTTATGTAAGGTATATAGCATACACTCGTATAATACCGGTTACCTAGTCGTGTTTTAAGGTAAGATGTACACTGTTGGGAGTTATGTAAGGTATATAGCATACACTCGTATAATACCGGTAACCTAGTCGTGTTTATGGTAAGATGTAGACTGTTGGGAGTTATGTAAGGTATATAGCATACACTCGTATAATACCGCTTACCTAGTCGTGTTTTAAGGTAAGATGTACACTGTTGGGAGTTATGTAAGATATATAGCATACACTCGTATAAAACCGGTTACCTAGTCGTGTTTAAGGTAAGATGTACACTGTTGGGAATTATGTAAGGTATATAGCATACACTCGTATAATACCGCTTACCTAGTCGTGTTTTATGGTAAGATGCACACTGTTGGGAGTTATGTAAGATATATAGCATACACTCGTATAAAACCGGTTACCTAGTCGTGTTTTAAGGTAAGATGTACACTGTTGGGAGTTATGTAAGGTATATAGCATACACTCGTATAATACCGGTTACCTAGTCGTGTTTAAGGTAAGATGTACACTGTTGGGAGTTATGTAAGGTATATAGCATACACTCGTATAATACCGCTTACCTAGTCGTGTTTATGGTAAGATGTACACTGTTGGGAGTTATGTAAGGTATATAGCATACACTCGTATAATACCGCTTACCTAGTCGTGTTTAAGGTAAGATGTACACTGTTGGGAGTTATGTAAGGTATATAGCATACACTCGTATAATACCGGTTACCTAGTCGTGTTTTAAGGTAAGATGTACACTGTTGGGAGTTATCTAAGGTATATAGCATACACTCGTATAATACCGGTTACCTAGTCGTGTTTTAAGATAAGATGTACACTGTTGGGAGTTATGTAAGGTATATAGCATACACTCGTATAATACCGGTTACCTAGTTGTGTTTTAAGGTAAGATGTACACTGTTGAGAGTTATGTAAGGTATATAGCATACACTCGTATAATACCGGTTACCTAGTCGTGTTTTAAGATAATATGTACACTGTTGGGAGTTATGTAAGGTATATAGCATACACTCGTATAATACCGGTTACCTAGTTGTGTTTTAAGGTAAGATGTACACTGTTGAGAGTTATGTAAGGTATATAGCATACACTCGTATAATACCGCTTACCTAGTCGTGTTTTAAGGTAAGATGTACACTGTTGAGAGTTATGTAAGGTATATAGCATACACTCGTATAATACCGGTTACCTAGTCGTGTTTTATGGTAAGATGTACACTGTTGGGAGTTATGTAAGGTATATAGCATACACTCGTATAATACCGGTTACCTAGTCGTGTTTTAAGGTAAGATGTACACTGTTGGGAGTTATGTAAGGTATATAGCATACACTCGTATAATACCGGTTACCTAGTTGTGTTTTAAGCAAGATGTACACTGTTGAGAGTTATGTAAGGTATATAGCATACACTCGTATAATACCGGTTACCTAGTCGTGTTTTTATGGTAAGATGTACACTGTTGGGAGTTATGTAAGGTATATAGCATACACTCGTATAATACCGCTTACCTAGTCGTGTTTTATGGTAAGATGTACACCGTTGGGAGTTATGTAAGGTATATAGCATACACTCGTATAATACCGCTTACCTAGTCGTGTTTTAAGGTAAGATGTACACTGTTGAGAGTTATGTAAGGTATATAGCATACACTCGTATAATACCGGTTACCTAGTCGTGTTTAAGGTAAGATGTACACTGTTGGGAGTTATGTAAGGTATATAGCATACACTCGTATAATACCGGTTACCTAGTCGTGTTTAAGGTAAGATGTACACTGTTGGGAGTTATGTAAGGTATATAGCATACACTCGTATAATACCGGTTACCTAGTCGTGTTTTAAGGTAAGATGTACACTGTTGGGAGTTATGTAAGGTATATAGCATACACTCGTATAATACCGGTTACCTAGTCGTGTTTTAAGGTAAGATGTACACTGTTGGGAGTTATGTAAGGTATATAGCATACACTCGTATAATACCGGTTACCTGTCGTGTTTAAGGTAAGATGTACACTGTTGGGAGTTATGTAAGGTATATAGCATACACTCGTATAATACCGCTTACCTAGTCGTGTTTTAAGGTAAGATGTACACTGTTGGGAGTTATGTAAGGTATATAGCATACACTCGTATAATACCGGTTACCTAGTCGTGTTTTATGGTAAGATGTACACTGTTGGGAGTTATGTAAGGTATATAGCATACACTCGTATAATACCAGTTACCTACTCGTGTTTAAGGTAAGATGTACACTGTTGGGAGTTATGTAAGGTATATAGCATACACTCGTATAATACCGCTTACCTAGTCGTGTTTTAAGGTAAGATATACACTGTTGGGAGTTATGTAAGGTATATAGCATACACTCGTATAATACCGGTTAACGTTGTTGTATGGTTTATCGTTTTGATGCAGGGTAAATGCTCAAGGCTGTGATTCCTACAACTTTCCTGGATCCACCAGTCCTGGGCTAGGGCTCTGGAGTGTCTTTCTAAAGGTCACCGTCATGAAACCAGAGGTGTCAGTGGGACACAAGCCTTGGACCCCCGAGTTTTAGGTCCGCCAACGTAGCCGATGAGCCACGCAGGATCTTATATATGTTACATGTATTTGTTTTCACAAGAATCTTTGAACATTGTTAGTTCTAGCAATCAAGCTATCATAAGTATGCTGTCGTTTATACACTATCTGTCAAGCATACGTATTCTACACACCATCGTCTGAAACATAAGCAATAACATCATTCATTTTACCTGTACACAGAATAATTGATATTAGTGATTTATATAAAAATATTGAATTATTGATTTTCAAAAGGCGGAAATCAAGTATGAATTCGTTTTAGATAATACATTTATAACAGAGCAATAATGTTTGATTGATATGGGTAATTTGTACAAACATACTAAATGATTTATTTCCCTAAATGCAGAAATCAAATAAGAAGACGTTATAGATAATACCTTTATTTCAGAGCAATACTGGATGATTCAGATTTCAAGGGACGATGGTTCTTGATTATGTAAGGATAAATATTATATGCGTCTGTATAGCATTTCTTCATCTTATCTTTTCACAGTGGTGCACCTGCTGTCGATACAGTTAGAAACCATAATGAAAAAGAGAAAATGTAATCTAAAAGAGCAGTATACATGTTTGTATTAAGGTTATATCAAATACCATGAAGAGAGTCAATATTTTTGTTCATGTTCTTATTTTGATAGAGTAAGGTCACATATTCTGAAAAAGAAAAATGCCGTTTAGCAAATTAAAAACGTGGAATCGATTTCTATAAAAAAGAAACCCAGCAACTAAATTGTCTAGACGAAGAAAACCTCATATGAACTAGAAAGAATATTTGATAGTTACAATTACACAATTTCAAAAGGAACGATCTAGGCTATTTTTGAATCTTACAAACGAAAATTGTTTTCTAATTATTTTTGCAATATGCTGAAAGGTCACGAAGTACTCTTTTGTTTGTTATATTAAGGTGTTTAACATGATAGAAACGTCAAACATCAATGTGTCACAGACCTATGGTGGAAAAATAAACGCTTAAAATAGACATATGAAGTTGCTTCTTCAAAGAATATAAAAGATGAAAGTTAAAAGAAAATTTCTTTGAAACAATACAAATTTTGAGTTGTTGTATGATCTGTAATAAAAAGCCGTTACTGAAAGCATAGTCAAGTCAGGAAGATTCAATATATCCAATAATATACAGTTTATATGTAGTATATTTCAGAACGATTGCAACGCTTTTGGATTTAAGTACATATTTACCGAACACAATCTTTTAAACTTTAATATTAACTAATTTTTCTTCCGATGGATATACTCGAGTGTGTATCATATCACAGTTAAGCTGTTGTACAGTTTCAAGAGATTATTCTTTTTATTTGAATATTTCCTCACGTCTGTGAACAATCTAGAACAATATTCAGTACTCAGCCTTTTTCAAGCTATCGATTATTCAAATGGCAGCAAAAATAGCGAAACCAAATAGTGACTACTGTAAACTTGTATAGTCTTCCCTCGAGAAAGCGTTAATAAATTCATTCAATTAAAATCAATCTTGTCTTTTTATGTATAACAAAGCTTTTTTTACGCTCGATTAATTAATGGGGTCTTTTTGAAAACGACAAAGGAGAAATCAGTTTAACCATTATGAACTTAATAATACTATTAGGGATCAATAATATAAGGTCTATTTCTATGGACTCGTATTTGAATTAATTAGGTATGTATTCGGTATATTAGATTTAATATAAGAGAAAAAGAAACATATAGACTGAGTAAACTTTATTAAACACTTCCAACACACATTTCACAATACATCGCATATCTATAATAAAGATTTCTAGTTACACATAACAAGATGGTTTGACAAAATGATCTTTTTCCCCTAAAATAGAAAGCACTCACAAACTACAACTTTAACATGAAAAAAAACCTATGATTGGGCTTTATGAAAGAAACCATTATGATAAAGGAACAAACGCTCATGTTACACTACAGTGTGTTGTAAGGCGTATGCACAAAATAAAAGAGTGAGCACTCTTGCTTAAAAGTAAATAATGTAATGAAAAATGCAACACTCTGGGGATATTTTACAGTGATTTCTCGTTAATCCGAACACGTCCGTTCCCAACAAAATGTCCGGATTACCGAATCATCCGGAATGATGAAGCAGAGCATGTCCTCATACACATTAAGTCATAAACGGTCTGTATGCACGTGTATACTTATAACCCTTTAGCAAACGGCAAATTGTCGCCGTCCTAAATTGAAAGAGTTTGCAGACGACATTTCAAAACGTGATGAAATACATATATAATTTTCTGATATGGCAGAAAACATTGTGGGAAAAGAAGAAATAACTCGTCACGAGCAATTTCTCCTTTACCCAAAATGTTTTCAAAAGTCGCCTGCAACAAACTGGTCAAATAATTCCTTTCCCTTACAATTTCGTTCGATTTGCGAGACATTCGGATTATTGGGATCCGGATAAATGAGGCTTCACTGTATACAGTCTAACTTGCGTTAAGCAGCCACCCTTTAAGCAGCCAACCTGCCTTAAACAGCCACTACAGAAAGTCCCATTGTTAGATTTATAGTGTAATTCAATTTGTGTTTAGCAGCCAACCTGTCTTAAACAGCCAATTTACTCAGTCCCATAGGCTGGCCTCTTAACACAAGTTTGACTGTATATATATATCGAACAGTGCTTAGAAATTGCGATATCTAAATGCTTGAAATGCTTAAACATTCGGTGGAAAAATACAAAGTTGTCTTAACGTCCTCTTGTTAGAGGTTTGACGGGAAGGTGCGTAATGAAACAAAAACAACTAGGTCAGAATCCAGTAAGCTTAGAGAAAACTGTGTGAGGATTAAAGGCCACGTCTCACAAGGAAAATAATTTCCGCCCGAATCCGTAAAGAATATGGTCGAATGTATTTCTATAAGCTAGGGTAATTCCCTCAAAATTGTCTTTTCAACTAATATTAGTTTGCACGTTACGTGTTCTAACCCCTTAGTATGCTGGGTAATTTTTCCAAAAATAGATTTTTGTGTCGCCTGCTTTCAAGACCCTTATTTATCTGTTTTATTTTGTTGAGGAAAGCTACTCAGATTTACTTTGCAGCTGACCTGGATCTAACCTGTTTGCATAAGCATTGAGTAGGTTCCAACACTATAAGGGTTAACCCTTTCCCAAACAATAACGACATCTGACCACTTTACTGCAGACGACTTTAGAAAACATTGTTGGAAAAGTAGAAATTGCTCGTATCGACCAATTTTTCGATTTCCCACCATGCTTTCGGCCCTATCAGAAGATTATTCTCTAATTTCATCACATTTTGAAATGTCGTCTGCAAACTCTTTCAACTTTGGACAGTCGAAAAATCTTTCTTCTGTAAAGGGTTAAAGGTCATTGACATCAGTGGTCATAAAGAGCGGGGCTAAAGATCTCCATTGCTGATGGAGAATTGCGCTGAAACACCATTTTAAGTACCAATTCAGTTTTATGTGTTGAGTCATTGTACCGGACTTTCTATCTATTGTTTTCTTTTCACAAAAACAATGAAACATTATTTTCGAATTTTATTCAGATTAACATAGCTTATATATTAATAACATTTATATGTTTACATTTGTGTACTAGACAACTCGATGTATTGCAAAGACTTTATCAAAGTAATTTAACGCTGATGTAAAGTATTAAATTTGGAGATCTGGTACGATTGAAATTGAATTAAAATCTCCTTCAATTCAATTATTTTAAGAATCTGTTAGACGGTAAGGCAACAACAATATTTTGCCAATACCTTTGAAAGTATACAATTGGTTAGTTTTGTTAAGTTATAAACCGAGTTCATTCGACATATTCTGAAGGATAATTCGATAAATGTCAGTGACCAATAAACAAGGAATGCCAATGACTCACACTGAGATGTTGTCGATATATTTCATAGCTTGTTTGTACTATGTGACATTATTAAACAGCTGCCCCAATTCGTTTTTCCCAAACGCACCTCAGTAATTTTTTATGGATATCTAGTTGAAATAAAGGTGCATAATTGCTGGCCTAAGAATCTGCGAAAAGGGAGTTTTCAAGCATTCAAATAAAGCTGGTGTTGTAAAGTCATGATCAAATAATTGTCTGCTAGTTTTATCCGTTTAACTCAATCTACACAGTTTTGGGGCAATATTCTGATTTTAGAAATGCATGAGGAGTGTAGACCAAAGATGTGCTGACCAAACAGACGTTAAACGTTGAAGACCCATGTATGACATCGCGCCAAATTCATAACCGGATATCTGTCCATATTTTTTGCAAACACGATTTGCGAAACAGACCAGATCACACATCTGGGAAGAATGAAATCCTGAATAAAGGAATTAGCGATCGGTTAATACTTGATAACCAGCCCTTCGAGAAACGCTATCATCACGTCCTGATTTCTTTTATAGCCGATTGTACCATTGTGTGAATACCACTCAAGTGATACAATGCACGGGTCATGAGAGAAATGGGAAACGGTTTAGAATCACAACTTTTTGGAACAAATACTCTGCAGGATTTCCGCACCAAATTATTTATTTCGGGACGAAAATGCGAGACAGATGTATGTTGATCAATAAGGGTATAGTACAAAGTAAGTAAAATCATCTGAGATAAATAGAGAATAGATGGTTGGTGTCGTGAATCGGAAATGTTATCGGGCAAGGCTTTGGAATGTTATCCGGTGAGCCGAGGGCGAAACGGATAATAATCCGATGCCGATCCAGATAACTTTTCCCATTCAAAGACACCAACTTTCTATTCTATTTATCTTGTAACCTTTAAGTATTCGTACAAACAAACAAGATGTAAAAAATAAACACGAGAAAAAAGGAAACGATGTAAGTAGAGAATGACATAAACATGACGTCATGTCGTTCTTATCACGCCATGATTCGTCACATGCATGCGTTATATGGTTGCCGGATATCACAAATGTTATACGGCACCTAGTTATCGGTCCCAAAATGGCACTAGTGATGAATGGGTATCTAATGTTGTTTACCAAGGGAAATAATTTGGATTGATATTTCCTCAAGCTGATCAACATACATCTATTCGTTTCAGAACTAAATAATAAGTTGAATGAGGTCTTCACTGACCACCCTGCTATTCACGAAAGTCTTACAAATGATCATGTCAAGTATGATTTATATGAACTGTAGCAGATATACCAGGTCAACATAATCCACAGATCATTAGCAGGTTTTAGCATGCGCCGTACCGTTCCTGTGCTACGCACTTATCTTTCCGCTCTGGTTGTATTAGCTCTTAAATGAGACGCATCTCCGACACAATTGCATTAGATCTGATGGATTGGACACCATTAAATGCTGTTTGTTCACCCTCTTCTATGCAAACGCACCCTTAATCATGTCATATAAAATATATTATTAAAGGTCAGTGCAACTGTATTAAAATAAACTAGGCAATGCGTCAGAGAATTAATGAAGTATTCAAGGAATTCATTCATAAATCAATTTTATATGGAAAGAATTATCATGTCAGAACTGCATGGTATTTCGCAAAAGCAAATACAAAAGCAAATTCTGCTTTATGCTTAATGTCCTACGTGACCGCAACTATTCAGTAATGTATTTTTTCCTGCATCAAAATTGAACCAGCACAAAAACGATGGCTTGTTGGCTACCTTGTGTGTGGGATATTACGGGCTTGATAATGATATGGGTAAACCAAAGTCAAACAATTGACGTTATAACTTTCCTCCATGGAACCCTTGGTACCCAGAAAGTTGCTGATTATGAGCATTCGACCATAATAATGGTACACTTTAAGTATTTCTTATATGAATGGATTTCCTAATTGGTCAAAATTAAAGACCATTAGTAGGCAATACTTCTATTAAAGTAGAACATAGAGCAATCACATACTCCTGTTGATATCAGTTGAAAAATATGTGACAGAAGCAAAGAATGCTCGTTTAGAGATATTACCCCTTCAAATGTATTTGTTATTCATACTGCCTGTTTCAAGATCATTAACCGTTAGAATGCTGGATAATTTGCTGTCGTCTGCTTTCCAAACCTTTAAAAATCAGCATAATTCTGATGAGGAAAGATAAGAACTCAGACTTGCAAACAGGTAAGATCACAGTGATATAGCCTGGTTGCATAGGCATGGAATCGGCTCCAGCACTTAACGGGTTAAAATATGTGTTCATGTAAGACAAATACGTGTTCACAAAGGCGTTCACGGTACACACAGTACATTTTCTAAATATGATTGAAACATGATCTTCCAAAGAACACAAACATGACCATGTCACGGGGTGCAACCAAAACAATCATGTCCTTCTGATTGGTCAGGCTCTTGATGCGTTTAAATATCGACCAATATTGCAACCATGCACCATTGTACTCATCACTGGTCACATGTTCAAGAAACACGTGCAGCAAAGTTAACAATATTGTTGAAGTGATAATAAAAAAAGATAGGTTAAGAATTCTTTAGTAAGGGCATTGACAAACTTTCGGTAAATAAGAGACATGTTGGCAGCTATCACCATTTAGAATTGGTCATTCCGCCTTTTAATGCATGATAAGTGTGCTTTTGACGATGATTTATTCTTAAAAATGGAAAGACATTACAAAACACAACATTAATATGGCATTGATATTCTGGTAGTATCTACGCTTAAAGCGCTGGAACCGACTCCATGGCCAGCCGCAAATCAAATCGGCAGCTGGCCTGTGTTCAAACCTGTTTGCTAAGCTAAGTAGCTCTCCATAAAAATTAAAAAGATATTTGAAGTTTTAGAAAGCAGACGAGGCAAACATCTTTTTTTTAATTACTCAGACTTTTAATGATTAATGACAATGTAATGTTTGCATTAAATAGAAAGATCTAACAAAGAAATATACGAGAAAGAAAGGAGACAACACAACTCTGTATGATTAATGACTTTTATTCGTATATAAAATGAAACCGGAGATGTTCAAGCATAGAACTTTACAGGTTTTAGAACATGAAATAGAATATTGTGTCTGCATTTCACGTTTTATATGTAAATGTCAATAAAATGTATTATGCTTCATGATTTCATATTTGTTTACATGTTTCTTTGTTTGCATTATGTGTTATGTGGTATTATCTAAAGAAGAACATTCAAAATGACACGCTATATCATGCTAACGCACCAGCAGGCAATATTTAAGGACGTTCCCGGTAGTTTTGTCTGCGCACTTCATCGTCGCAGCCAAGGGAGATTGAATATTTTTATTTAAAGATTCAATTTTACTTCACATACTGCTAAATAAGAAAATTCTATGGAAGGAATTTCTATATGTCTTCATTTTTATGTAATATATATATCAAGTTTCATTGTTTTTTGCTGAATACAATAATTTGAAAATCCGATTTGGTGTACAAAAAATGTTGAGATTTTAATAATTCAAAGTTACATTGAATTATTAAGTATTGAATGTATAAAGACATAATTGTCGTGTTGATAAACTTTCTAGAAATAATTTTATTACCTTTGAAGATGGTATGGTTACTTTGACAGTTTTGCCCCAAACGGTTACCATGGAAATTGCCATTTTACAAAAAAAATAACTCGTCAACCTGCATTTTTCTATTCATTTTCGAATTCACAACACATTATTAAATAACATATCAAACATTTAGAAATTTCCATGAAAGGATTATTTAGTTATAAAACTGTAGAAAATGTCTTTAAATGGAATTGAATCTTGAGACGGTCAAGCGTAGTAACAGGCTTCAGAACATGAAACCGAGCCGCTGAATATATAGGTAATGTTAGGCATAACTTGTCAGACTGAATGAAAGACTTGCCAAATACCTGAATTGATCGACATTTTATTCTTTATTCCGTTTAGACTGATGAACCTTTCCATCAATCCCCGATATTTGAATTTGATACAGACTCAGACAGCCGAGAGCAACACACGACGTAAATAGCACAACATGTTTGTTTTGTACGATTTTTGGTAGATACAAACGCGATATAAGGATAATGTTCTTATAGTCATTAATTTATCATTTTTTCACGATGGTTGCTTAGATTCGTATGCAGCACATGTAATGCGTCAACGACAGTTTCTATGGAGGAAGCAAGAATCCTTAATCGAACACGTTCATGAAGTGTCTATCAGAGTCAATGGAATAATTGACATTTTAATTGAAGATTAGGCCTTTGGACAAACCGCTATGGGAGTAAATCTGAACACTTTCCTGCAAATTTATCTATATCGAAAATAAATGAAGTATGAAAATAACCAGAATAATGTTTTCTTTGTTATATTGGTCAGAAATCATTGCAACAAAATGAACTATTACTCTTCTCTTGCATTATCTTCGATCGTCAAAATTCGATATTCAGATTTTTCTTGGTTATTCGGGTTCACGTTCGTTAAAAGTGTAGATTTGAGGGAAAGAGTCAAATTCAGATATCATTATAAGTTGATAAATGTCACCAAGTTCATGTTTCAATATATGGATGGGGGTCTTCTTGGAACAATGTACACTCATTCAAGCCACACAAAGCTTAGACATATTTTCTAACAAAAGTGGAAGAGTAAAGAGAAAATATCTCCGTTTCGAGAAGTTCTCTTAACCGATTTAATTCGTTTTGCAAGTTGCAGCATCAAAACCCAGACATGGTTTCTGTCAGGCAGAAGGTATGAACGGTTAAATCAGTCAGAGAAAGGCGTCATCTGGAATAGCTAAATGAATTATAACTGGACATCGAATAAGATTACCTCCTGGTTTCTTCCCCAATTCTTGTCTTACACTTGCAGATATATTTATTCGCTAACTGGCCACGTAGCTTCTTAACATAAATGAACTACATGACCTCAACGATATAAGACAGGGCTAGATATCAATTAAAATTCTTAGGCCCTTAACCACCTATTTTGCTTGTAAGACCAATATTTGCATAGTTTTGGTGGTTCGTGTGACCACGAGAAATTTTATGAGGAGAGTTTATATGAAATCTCACCTTTCTACCGAAATTTGTCAACATATTTTAGAAGGACTGATATTGTCAGTTATATGCTTTATCTCCCATGAGCAAATTCCTAAACATAATCTTATGAGTTGACAAAATGACATCTAAAGGTCCAGTTGAAATTGTATTCGTAAAATAGATTGTACAGGTTACTGGTCCTATAGACCGCCTTGGTAAAGTAGTTAGTGTCGACCCCCGTGTGACAGTTGACTGAGCCTCTTTACATTAGTTAATAGCGTGTCATACTCAAAATACATGTACATTGAGTTAATGGGCGGCTGGCCTGTGATCTAAACTGTTTGCTACTCTGAATATCATTCCTTATCAAAATTAGGCAGAGGTTTAAGGTTTTGAAAATCAGACAACATGAAAACCTATTTTCTAAAAATATACCCAGCATTCTAAAGTTTAAGCATTGGCACCTACAGTGAACACTGCGGTAGAACTGATATTTTGTTGAACACGCATTAAACCTCTATCCATCAGTGAATCAATCGATACCTTATGGTATGTACTTGTTATTGTATTCGTCAATCTATCCAGCAATGACCTTACATTATATACTGTTATATTATCATAAAGCCCTTGTCTGGACTAGGTCAATTATTGACATTGGTTGTGCGAAGGTCTCTGTGATGAAAATATACAGCCAGATCGATATCTGTTTGCAGGCTTTTCCTTAGTTTTGATTCATTTTGCTGTCATTGTCTATGAAGTTTTTGATACGGTTCTTTTGATCTGAACTTTCCGTTAACACATTTCCCAAACAAATAGTTTGTTGACATATGGTCTAAATAGTTCGTTGACTAACGTAGCCTAAGTACCCCCCAGTAATTAAAGCGTGTCGACATGAAGCCAAAGTAAATGAGCTAAGAAAACAATATCCATGCTGTTTTGACATTATCGTTGTTCTATCATGGCTTGACTAGCACTAAACAGGACCTTCAGAAGTCGAGGCACCGGTTGAAACCGATTCTGGGACCCCCTTGTTAAAGGTTTACATTCTAACCATTTTGCCGAGAATAACTTGGTGTGAAAGAGACAGTCCATACGACTGTTTTACAGTGGTACACTAGAATATATATTTATATATATATACAAACAATGATTAAAGGTTACGAAAAAGTTTGTTAAAGGTGAATGACACTTCCCTCACGTGCCTGTGTTTCTCCTGACCTAAATATATTTTATATTTACGATATTAAAGATATAAAGATGCCACTTAACCTTAGACAATATTTCTTGATTTAACAACGGTTTTATTTGCTGCCACGGTATAAAAGTCTATTAATTTTAATGAAAGATCTCAAGCCCACGTGAACTATGTAAAAGGCAAATGTTTTCAAGAAAGGTCAAAACAAGTACTAATACAGATACTTTATTTAGATGTAAACTCACAAAGTTTCTTGACATTGCAATTTACAAACATACATACTAACACTACAAAGAAGCACAAATGATGCACGGTTAGTTTTAGCCCATCGATTAATCACCATGCTAACATTTAAATGTATATTAAAGAGACGAACTACTTTTACGAGAGGTGAATAACATGAGCAGGTATTTAGAATGTCAACAAATCAAATGGCACAATTCAACACCCGCGTACCACCACCAAGTTAAACGAATGCGATAGACATAAACATGGTTTTGTGACTTTTAGAAACCAGTCCGTCATGCTTTCTGAATCAGCAACATGTATGAGCATCTCATTATGGAAATTGGCTATAGTCGACCGCTACTTATGCCAAACCGGCATAGATTTGTACACTTGCTGTTGAAAATAAAGGTTCAAATAATGAGTAAGAACATATTTTCTGGTATAGATATTCTTTTTAATTCTAAATGACATTATTGCATTTAATGTTCAACCATACATGCAAATTACCGTTCTGTAATTTATTTTTTTATTCGTATGACTAAACCAGTTTACACAATGAATATAGTTAAACAATTCCCTCAAGGTTGTTTATTAGATAGAACCGGATAAGACATAACTATGAGCATCGATACAATGATTAGTTCTAAACAAAATGATGAAGTTGCTAATATTCAATCATTACCTTCATTACACTGTATAGAGGAATATACACGTTTTACTAAAAGTGCAATAATGAAGACAATATATACATTCACACCCGAAGATGAAGTGATATTAGACAAGATTTCTTCCTTATGCCGTTTTGTAGGAATGATGTTTATTCCCGTGGAGGTTTATTCCGCACACCATCTTTACCAGATATCCAAAGATAGGCTGTCTGATATTTTTTATCATGTCAGTTCCCAGACGATATATTCGATGGGCTGCCATAAACAGCAGACTTTAAAATGAGTGTTTCTGTCAGCATTGTCCCATTGTTTTGTTGCACTAGAGGGGAGCGTAAATGTATTCAGAACTCATAACTAATTGAGGGTGTTAACGAAGGTAAACAGCAGATGATTTTGATTAGATAATAAGTCTTTCTGCATTTATTGACTAAAACTACTGTGTTCATTATCAGTTCAACCAAGTGCGATTTATATCTTAATCTTCATACCTTTCGTTTTCCTGTAAACAGCTGTCATATAAATTCTAGACTTTCACGATGACCGGGTCCCTGACTCTCATATACATTTGCTCATGCGTTTTGTACATGTACTGTATGTCATATAAAATAGTTTGTAGGAACAATTAAAGACCGTTGCATGTATGGGTTTGTATGTGTTGGATTTTCTCACACTATTTACATATTTTCAATCTTATGGTAGATCGTCATGTTGGCAATATTTGTTTTCATGAATTACATTTGCGTATTTCAGTTTATTGAATTGATTGCCGAAAATCCTCCTAATAGGCTTATAAGCATAATGCAATAAACAACTAAAAACAAAAGGAAATTGCTTCCACAATGACTACATATCCCCCAAATTAACTCTCATATTTATTTAAGGCTTTCACAGTTACTGAATCCCTGAAGTCAACTTGTATATACATTTTTAAAAGCATTTCACAATGACTTGTTGCATTTAATCAATTGTCAAATACATTTCAGATTTGCGAATTGAAATACATTCAAATGTTTTATATATTTCAGGATCAAAACGTCTGTTTCCATCTAAACAATTGTATAATACATTAAATGCGTCAAAAATGCGTTTTCATTTATTCATATTTTATCTACTCTTCACACTTTCGCATTGGTCCTTTACCTGTATTCAAATATCATTTACATTTCAGGCTCTCACAATGACTAGTTCCCTGAACATAGACGAGCTGAAGGAGGAGTTCCTGAATTGTGACGTGTGTAGTGAGGAGTACGATGAGGAATACAAGGCTCCCCGTGTACTGCCGTGTCTACACACGTTCTGTAACCGATGTCTTGAGGGAATGGTACGCGATTGGACCGTTATCTGTCCAACATGCAGGATCAAACATCCCGTACCGGGAGACAGGTAGGGTTTTCTGTTTGTTATTGGCCGTAACATTCCTCTTTCAACGATGAATGTAAATTAGCTTACCAGCCCGCCAAGGTTTTGAGTCAGAATGATTGAATACAGTAAAGAACGGAACGCACTATAACTCTCTCATGCACACTTTCTAACATGATTCTCCATTCACTCGTGCAAACACACACTCTCGTGCAAAATGCTTACGCACACATATCATCACATTCACCATAAAAGCATTTCATTCCTTTCCAAACAACGAGGCCAAGGGGGGAAAAGGTAAAATGTGGTATATTACAATATACCATTACAGGAAAAGGTAAAATGTGGTATATTACAATATACCATTACAGGAAAAGGTAAAATGTGGTATATTACAATATACCATTACAGGAAAAGGTAAAATGTGGTATATTACAATATACCATTACAGGAAAAGGTAAAATGTGGTATATTACAATATACCATTACAGGAAAAGGTAAAATGTGGTATATTACAATATACCATTACAGGAAAAGGTAAAATGTGGTATATTACAATATACCATTACAGGGGTTTCCCGTAGGAACTACACATGGTTACAATATGTTTGTTTTTGGCTTAAAGTATCTTTTTCAAGAATCTTTGGGTTACACTGCAAGGTTCTAGACAGGAAAGTCGTATTCGCAACTCGGGGACATGTAGTTTAACTGTTTTGTTACTGGTCGAATATCAGTTTAAACTCGGATTGTATCATATTGCAAGGCCTATGTCAAGACTATCATCTGTCCTACATAAAGGTTCAAGCACCCAGTCCCAGGGGACAGGTAGGGATTTTTATTTGTCAGTGGCTTTCAGTATCTTTTTCAACACTCGTCATATTGTACGGACCCTAACAGAACTATCATCCGCCCTGCATTCAGGATAAAACATCCCGTCCCGGAAAATAGGTAGGTTTTTGTGATTGCTAGTGGTTTGATGATGTTTCAGCATATGGTGGGTTATGTTCCAGTGTTCATATAAGGATTGTAAACTGTCCCAAATGTAGACGATTTCTGCACCCTGTTAGCCATCCAGATAGTTACATATTAGACATGGTGAGCTAAAGGCATCCTTTAATGACCATTTATCAAACGGCAAGTTGTCTATATGTTTATGTTTGATAACCCTGGCCATTTGAAACTTGCTACCTGCATGAACTGCGCCTATGTTACACACAAAATGAATTAAGTTGGCTGAAAAAGTCGATTGAGTCTGATAAAATCAAAATAGCATTTGCCCCAATAACATTTCTTTGAAGGAATTATTTCTTGTGTCATTAATAGTTTCATTTGAATTAAGATTCATTCATGTACAACAGTAGCGTGTCTCTGGGTAAACATTGTTTACTAGCGAGCATTTTTCGACAGGTTAAATTTACATGTGACACGTTATAATTGGCTGATATATAGCTCTTAAGCAAATGATATCGTCCGTTATTGACCTGAACTAATGGAGAAAGGCCAAAAGATAAACAGAGTGTCTTCAAGAGTATGTCCACTGAAGCATTCTCATCCTGTCTCATTGATTAATTGACTTAAAAGAGCTTGTTCGTTTATAAATTGATTTCGTTACTTGCGTAGGTGTGTAATCTCTCAAGGTAATTATCTCTTGCCAAACCCCCGTTGAACCCTTTGGCCAATACAAACGTATAAACTTCTTGTTTTTAAAGACGTTTTCAATGTTTAACGTATGATGTGTTATTGCCTATTTCGCGGAGACAGTTTTGACAGTTTAATCGCGAGTTACACACGACATAGACTGATTTTGCTGAGTCTTCTTTTTTATAATTCAAACGTTTACAAGTCGCTACTCTCTAGGATCTTCATGTATATACTTTCTTTGATAACTAATCTGATTTCAATCATCGGGAAATTAGCTAGTGTCATCGTTTCTTGTTCCTGGCGGCGCATATGCGGACAAAATCACCTTTAGGTTTCAGGAATCTTCCTCAAAGGCAGACTATTGAATATCAAATGTCATTAACAGTTCAGTGAACGACTTAAGATAAAGAAAACAACAAAAAACAACGGGAAGTGCGAATAAACTAATCCCAATGCATCTTGATATCTCATTCCAGCATAAAGAATTTCCCCATGGAGAATACTAGGAGAAGCCTGCGTGACTTTGTGCGCCTGAAGAGGAAGTCGCACCAGATACCATGTCGCGACTGCCCAGACACCGGCATATCCGCTTACTTCTGCAAGGACTGCCAGACGTTTATGTGCGCCGAATGCACGCATGCGCATCTCCGTAACTTCCTGTCACGTAACCACCAGATAGCCAACTTCGAGCAGCTACGGAAGTACGGCCTTGAGACTTTCCAGCGTCAACTCACGTGTAGCGTGCAAGGTCACGAAGGTCAGCCGCTTGATTACTACTGCACGGCCAAAGTCTGCTCAAAGCCGCTCTGCAAGATGTGCACCGTTCTGGATCATGACGAAAATAAAGGTCACGTGATTCGGAAAATTGCCGACGTCTACGACGAAGAGCGTCAGCATGTATCTGATCTAATGAAGCGTCTGGAGGACAAGATCTCCACCGCCAAGAACGTGATGAAGGAGACGGAGGAAGAGTTCTCCGTGCTCGTTAACAAAGAGGATGTCATGAAGAAAGAGATTGATATCCAACTGGATGCCGGTATGAAGATGTTAGAGATCCGACGCCGTGAGTTAAAGGACACGCTAGAGACGAGGATAAAGGAGAAGAAATCCGTTTTGCAGAAACAACGCGACTACCTCCGATACTATCTCTCCCTGATGTCAAGTGCTCGAGATTTCTCGTCGCACAGCCTCGTCCATAGCATGCCTGCAGAGTTTGTGCAGCTCACGAAAACCATCTCGAATCGTCTGGACGAGCTGAAGACGCAGCATCTCGACGCTTGCCCGCTGGAGAATTCCTACGTTTCATTCGACAAGGACAACATGGGCCAGGAGTTCAAATCGTTCGTTGTCGGCATGGGCCAGATACGTTCCACGGCTATCTACCCTCCGAAAACGTCCGTGGAAACATTGGAAGCGCCACTGGGTCAAGAATCCGAGGTGATTCGTGTATTTCTCTACGACGCCAAGGGAAGACCTCAGCGGGACAGCTTCGATGCCATCGGTGTTGACATCAAGGACGCCAAGGGGAATTCCGTGCCCTGTAAGGTTGTGGACGCCAAGACTGTAGACGGATGCTATAAGGTCATGTGTAAACCGACTTCCCATGGCACTCATAAAGCACGGATCAGGGTTCTAAATAGAACCGTCAACGACGAGGGATTCCAATTCATCGTTCGAGCTCCCGGTAAAATAACCAGCACCTGAGTATCAGCACTTAAGGGCAGCATGCACGTGTGTTCATCTCGTTGGTTTTGGTTCATGGTTTTTCAGCACATGGGTAAACAAACCTTGGTTATGGGCACGTATGTAACTGTAGCTGGTGAACATGCACATAAGTATAAGCGGATATCAACTAGCACATCGGTACCACAACATTACCATCTTCATATGAGCACCGGCACACTATTTTAAGCATGTAAGTATAAGCACGAAGGTGCATGACCATCAGTGGAAAAGTGCCCGCACATGAATGTCAGAATATGAGTACCAGCACTATAGTGCCAGCAAACGAGTAACAGCACATGGGAATAACCATACTAGATGAAGTCCATGGGTATCAGCATGAAGATGCCATTGCAATAGTATCAGTAGAATAGTACCAGCATACATGTATACCAGCACATATGTATCAGTGGATGGGTATCAGCATGAAGATGCCATTGCAATAGTATCAGTAGAATAGTACCAGCATACATGTATGCCAGCACATATGTATCAGTGGATGGGTATCAGCATGAAGATGCCACTGCAATAGTATCAGTAGAATAGTACCAGCATACATGTATACCAGCACATATGTATCAGTGGATGGGTATCAGCATGAAGATGTCATTGCAATAGTATCAGTAGAATAGTACCAGCATACATGTATTCCAGCACATATGTATCAGTGGATGGGTATCAGCATGAAGATGCCATTGCAATAGTATCAGTAGAATAGTACCAGCATACATGTATACCAGCACATATGTATCAGTGGATGGGTATCAGCATGAAAATGCCATTGCAATAGTATCAGTAGAATAGTACCAGCATACATGTATACCAGCACATATGTATCAGTACATAGGTATCAGCATGAAGATGCCATTGCAATAGTATCAGTAGAATAGTACCAGCATACATGTATACCAGCACATATGTATCAGTGGATGGGTATCAGCATGAAGATGCCATTGCAATAGTATCAGTAGAATAGTACCAGTATACATGAATACCAGCACATATGTATCAGTGGATGGGTATCAGCATGAAGATGCCATTGCAATAGTATCAGTAGAATAGAACCAGCATACATGTATACCAGCACATATGTATCAGTGGATGAGTATCAGCATGAAGATGCCATTGCAATAGTATCAGTAGAATAGTATCAGCATACATGTATACCAGCACATATGTATCAGTTCATAATTATCAGCATGAAGATGCCATTGCAATACTATCATTAGAATAGTATCAGCATACATGTATACCAGCACATATGTATCAGTACATAGGTATCAGCATGAAGATGCCATTGCAATAGTATCAGTAGAATAGTACCAGCATACATGTATACCAGCACATATGTATCAGTGGATGGGTATCAGCATGAAGATGCCATTGCAATAGTATCAGTAGAATAGTACCAGCATACATGTATACCAGCACATATGTATCAGTGCATGGATATCAGCATGAAGATGCCATTGCAATAGTATCAGTAGAATAGTACCAGCATACATGTTTGCCAGCACATATGTATCAGTGGATGGGTATCAGCATGAAGATGCCATTGCAATAGTATCAGTAGAATAGTACCAGCATACATGTATACCAGCACATATGTATCAGTTCATAATTATCAGCATGAAGATGCCATTGCAATAGTATCAGTAGAATAGTACCAGCATACATGTATACCAGCACATATGTATCAGTTCATAATTATCAGCATGAAGATGCCATTGCAATAGTATCAGTAGAATAGTACCAGCATACATGTATGCCAGCACATATGTATCAGTACATAGGTATCAGCATGAAGATGCCATTGCAATAGTATCAGTAGAATAGTACCAGCATACATGTATACCAGCACATATGTATCAGTGCATGGGTATCAGCATGAAGATGCCATTGCAATAGTATCAGTAGAATAGTATCAGCATGCATGTATACCAGCACATATGTATCAGTTCATAATTATCAGCATGAAGATGCCATTGCAATAGCATCATTAGAATAGTACCAGCATACATGTATGCCAGCACATATGTATCAGTGGATGGGTATCAGCATGAAGATGCCATTGCAATAGTATCAGTAGAATAGTACCAGCATACATGTATACCAGCACATATGTATCAGTGGATGGGTATCAGCATGAAGATGCCATTGCAATAGTATCAGTAGAATAGTACCAGCATACATGTATGCCAGCACATATGTATCAGTGGATGGGTATCAGCATGAAGATGCCATTGCAATAGTATCAGTAGAATAGTACCAGCATACATGTATACCAGCACATATGTATCAGTGGATGGGTATCAGCATGAAGATGCCATTGCAATAGTATCAGTAGAATAGTATCAGCATACATGTATACCAGCACATATGTATCAGTGGATGGGTATCAGCATGAAGATGCCATTGCAATAGTATCAGTAGAATAGTACCAGCATACATGTATACCAGCACATATGTATCAGTGGATGGGTATCAGCATGAAGATGCCATTGCAATAGTATCAGTAGAATAGTATCAGCATACATGTATACCAGCACATATGTATCAGTGGATGGGTATCAGCATGAAGATGCCATTGCAATAGTATCAGTAGAATAGTACCAGCATACATGTATACCAGCACATATGTATCAGTGGATGGGTATCAGCATGAAGATGCCATTGCAATAGTATCAGTAGAATAGTATCAGCATACATGTATACCAGCACATATGTATCAGTGGATGGGTATCAGCATGAAGATGCCATTGCAATAGTATCAGTAGAATAGTATCAGCATACATGTATACCAGCACATATGTATCAGTGCATGGGTACAAGCACGATGGTACCAATGTAATATCATCAGCACAATAGCACCAGGACATTAGTGTCAACACAAAAGTACCCGCATAAAAGTTCACCATTGTACCAATGTAGGAATTTCAGCAAACAAAGTACTATCAGTTGAATATCATCAAATGCTTACCGCCACACTAGTGTTAGCACAAAAGTACTAACCAATCAGTCCATTGTTACTCTCTGTTTGAGACTGTAAAAAACAACACGGGTATGTCATGATGATGTTGCCCTATAAGAGGTTAGATTGTACCAGGACCTTTGATACCATAAAAAGCTGCATATGTTATTCCATGTTGTGATTTGTCAATAGTTTACTTAGTCAAGTTTTGGTCAAATCATTATTTCAACAAAGAGATCAATCCGAGACTCAACAAGGGCAAATATTAGTTTCACCAAAGCGAAAAGCATTGTCCCACATTGTAAGAAATACAAAAACATGTTTACCATATTTGGACGCCAGGTGCATGTGAGAATGCGAATTTGTTTAAAGAAGGCGTGATAGGCAGAGTACACTACACTTGATGACCGGTTGCTTGGTTTGAAACAACATTGTATTTTTCCGTTTCAAATACAGAGATGGTTATCACAACAGTACCAGCCTAGGAAAGGTTAAATTATCGTTAACTATCACATTGGACTTAGATACGCACCAAACCCTATGTTCTGTGAGGTCAATATGTTAGGTCGTCCAGATGTTTTACCAAAGGAGTAATGTATCCACGGGAGGTCTTCAATAATGATGAGGCAGGCCTTGGTTGAGTTCTTTATAAACTTTGCATGTTACGTAAGATATATGTTTATTGAATGACAAGATTTAAATACGAATCAATGTATCAACTTACATGTAAATGTGACAGTTAGACTATTGTCCTCGATAATGCATATATGTGTACATGTACTCATTTTGAAAGCATTTGGGCTTGGCTTGTCAAGTATGGTTTACATGATACTCACAACAACATATGTTTCGTTGTGCCAGATAAGCAACTGGGATTACAATTCGAAGGTCAACAAACTTTATTTATTATTTATTATTCATCATCAAGTGCATTGATTGCACAAATGTTTGAGCTTTAGACATATCTTTCCTATATATTCAAATTTCGGAGCTTCTTCATTTATCAAGGATTTGATCACCTAGTTAAAACGTATTCCTTACTTATTGTTAATAACCAACAACCTAATCCCTATAGTGCGGGAGCCACCTTCATGATTATGCAAATAGTCGAGATCCAGACCAGGCGCCAAGTGAATTTGGCGGCTGGCCTGTGATCTAACCTGTTTGCTGCCCTGAGTATCTTTTCTCAATTAGATTAAGCAGAAATTTAAGGTTTTGGAAAGCAAACGACACAGTATTCTTTCTTTAGAAAATTACACAGCATTCTAAGGGCTAAACACCAGCCTTGGATATGGATTCTTTATGCTATTTTTGTTTCACCAGGCATGGCAGTTCTTCTGAGTTATAAATACATGTTCAATCCCATCAAGAGATTTCACTTTCTTAAGACACAGCTTGATATAAGTAGATATTAACTCCATTCAATTGAAGAGTTATATAGAAGCATGTCTTATATAGAAGCATGTACGTATTTGCTACAGTATGTTAACATGAGAAAATACGTAAAGTGTATGACTTAACAATATTCGGTCTTAAGATAGAGCACTTGAAAAAATCTACTCATATACATAAATTTGATAGTTGACTTATTTTCTAAAAAAGATGCGACAGACATTATGTCATCCATGCCAATATGTATACACAACTATATTACGCAACCTAATGTAATGTGAGGCATGAGCACACAGGGAAAATAAAAAAAACGAATTATTAAAGACATTTATTCAAGTATGGATTCATTTTATTTGTTACATTGTATCAGGTGGGGAATCACGTGACCAATGTTTACTACTTACGTTCGAACAAGATTGCCGTATATGATAAGTCGTGCTTTATTATGGCGTTACGTCTAATATTCGGCAGAGAAATCTCAGTCGAAGACCGACTGTTTTGGACGTGCGCGCCAGTCGACTTCGATTTGTTGTCTGCTGAGTGTTATTCGTAACGCCGTTAGAAAGAATGGATTACCATAAACCACCGAAACCCAAAGTTTATGTTCAACTTATGAAGGGTACACAACGTTGATGTCTACTCATGCGGGGTACACAATTGGCTACCATTGGCAAACTTAGGTGGAAAAAGCAAAATACCTGTTCGGATAAACGATAGTAAACATTGATCACGTGGTTGTCCGTACCTTATGTGTCGGTGTCTAGTGTGTGCGTCAACTAATGATAACCAAATAATGTATTTTCAGACTACGCTTCATAGCCGATTGTCTTTTTGAGCAATTTTAGAATTGCAGATGATATATTTAGGTTTTTCAATTAAAGGAGACGCACATTCGCATTTCAGCTAAAGGTGGAAAACTAGAATTTTGTTGTTAGGATGTATTCATCTTTCGATGTCAATATATGATTTGTATAAACAAAACGTAACTAGATTGAGAATAATTTCAACATCTGTGTATTAAGGTAGTTGGGACATGGATATGTACATCAGTCAATATAATAAGCGTGATTTGACTTGCTTTAAACGACACGCTGAGCAATGATGTTTGTGGAATGCATACAATTATCACCATTATTAAGATAATTACTTGTTTCATTTACTTTCAAGAAATGTGTTCCAAACATTTTAGCTTGGAAATGATTCAATTAACGATATTGTTCTTATTATAATGTACACTACATGACCATAGATGGCTTCTCCTAATTCTCTAAAGGTTATTGAGTGTGTTGAAGCAATCACGTCTGCAGACCAATATGTAGAACACTCCCAAAAATACCCCCTTTGTAGATACTCATTTTTAAAACGTACAGGACGATGATAGGTCCAATCACAATCGTCACACATGAAGCAATTTCGTCCATAATATAGAATACCTATAATCCGCCATTCTGAAACTCAATCTTTCATCGGCATTTAATTTGCAATAATGAGTACAAAGAAAACATTTGGATTAAGGTAAAATGACAACAATCCGCGAATTATAAACTCGTTCTTTCGTCAGATTACTTCGGGCGTTCTTGGTACATGTATTCAAAGCGAATAGTTTCGGCCCCGCCCGACGTATACCGAGAACGCCCGAAGTAATCCGACGAAAAACTGAGTTTCAGAATGGTTGATTATGGGATGGCAATACTACATAAATCTAATTGCTTTCTACCAATTATTGCGATTAAACTGTAACTTGTTTGAAGTTAAGTTATAGTCGTATGCTGTTGCTTTGAAATTGATGCGGTTACGAATTTATAAATTGGTTGATGTTTTTGCGAAGTAAGAAAAGAGAAGATGGGCAGGACAGGCGGCATTAGTCATGTAGATGGGAAATTGTTGGACACAGTAGTGGCTTGGTGTAGGCTTGCCTCTTTCCTTCTTCCCTAAACGGTTATTAGTCCATATTGCTGAGAACTGCCTCTTTGTCTGAATTCAAGAAAAAGAAGAGATGACGTATTTCTCACAACACTAGAGAGCAGTCTCTTATTCGTTCAAATTTTTATCATGTAACATAAACAAAAATTAAAACGTAGATAACAACATACACGTTCAATATATATGATGTTAATTCAATCAGTGGGTAAAGTTTACTTTACTCGTAATGGATGGAATAACAACATCCAACCTTTCATTGCGTGTCTACTAAATGATACGAATCCGAATTGTCTCTAATTTAGACTTTTCCTTATAAGAACATTATTGAAAATCACCATTTATTGCTAAACGTGATAATGCAACTTTGCCACATAAATTAACCTTTTAAAAGGATAAAATTATATCAATTTGCCGATGCAAAAGTACACTCTTCTAAATATTGAATGGTTTGTCGAATATGTGAATATAAGTGCACACATGTCTGCGAATATCTACTATTCTAAATTTTCTAAAAGTTTAAAAGAAATACTTAAAAGGGCACATTTATATTGTTTACATCTAGCTTTGGCTCCTTAATTGAACTTTAGATTCCACGATGTACACATTGTACCTGAGAGAATAAAAGAAATGTTCTGTTTCTGTAATATTTGTTGAATAAGAATATATTTCTTTTAAATCCTCATATTATCTATCCAATGTTTGACCTACTTCGAGCAATATGTTTTCTGTAGAAATCGAATCAAATGATTCCATGCAATATATCATTTAACACAACAATGACACCATAAAGTCAAATCTATATTACTTCAAACTATTAGGAACATTTTAAACTAGAAAAGTATGCCATCATAAATATCAGTTAGTATACTAATAAGACGCTTCTCTTGAATTACTTGTACGGATATTACCATAATACTGTATTTGCTTCGTCCTTATGTAAAGGGGCGCTATTGACTATGAGGAGACATATTGTTTCTTTCAACGTTAAGGCGAGGTTGTTAATTTCTATCTAAACCCTTAGAATGCTGGGTAATTTTGTAAAAATATATTGTTTGTGTCGTCTGCCTTCCAAAACCTGAATATCTGCTTAATTTTGATGAGGAAAGATACTTAGAGTGGCAAACAGGTTAGATGACAGGCCAGCCGCCAATTAACTTGGCGGCTGACCTGGATCCAACCTGTTTGCATGAGCATGAAGTCGGTTTTAGCACTATAAGGACTAATCGAAGAGTATGTTCTTAAAAGCTATGTGGTTAGCGCGTACGAGTGTTTTGGTCGTCTGTCTCGAGATTAAGGCAGTGCTCGGCCAATACATACCTTTCGAGAATTCAGAGCGACGTGACCCATTCGCTGCCACAAATGGTCGACTAGGTTCATATGGGAATACCGTCAATGATCTTTAAACCATTCATTAGCCATACCGGTGAACAAATCCTAGCCAGTAACATCGAAAGTTTAAACTTTTGTATTCATTTGTGTGTGAAACAAGTTCTTACAACTTAGATTAATCACACTACTCTCGAATTTGCTTCGTGGGGACCCAACCAATGCTGGCGCAGAAAATGGACCAATGAAAAGCTGCTACTCACAGGATTTGAACCTAGGACGCTCTGCCACTGGACCACTGTTATCCACACAGCTTTGCACAGTTTCGGAACCATGAGTGATGAAATTTTTCCAAAGAGAGTGTATTGCTAGCTGAAAACTGAGCATAGATACATGTAAATGGCTTAAATGTCGCAGTTTGCTCGAGTAACAACTGAAATCGTAAAACACAAAAAAAATGTTGAACATTTATCCAACATGTATACCATATTCACGGCATTTTTATGAATGTAAACTATTTGAAACGTTAACACATAAAAATAATCATAAAACGTTGTTCTGAAAACATCGATGCGATGGAATTAAACAAACTCACATCCAATTGTTTAACAAATGTTATTATATTCGACTTGATGCATATGGCAGACAACCCTGGGTCATAGAGAAACACTTTATCTGCATAAAACAATGTGTGATAAAACTTTTCTTTCATTTTAGGTGAAATTGACAAACGGTTCGGGGAAGTATTATGTAAGTTGCTTTTGTTTTCTTTTATAACACATTCTTGATTAAAACAGTTCAGTATCCCACAAAGACATGAGCTGTAATAGTGTTTAAATTTGACACTCCAATAACATTCAGCTAGGTCAATAAAATATTAACTCTCTCTAAATGATTGATCATGGTCTGTTCATGTTTAATGTTGACAACCACATACTAAATGCATAACAAATGGGAAAAATAGATAAAAATACGCTTTTGTTGCATGAGACGTAATGCTGGGAAATAGCTTTTGTGAGTAAAATACATTTGTATTCAAGTATTTTGAGCCTGTGTTCATTTAACAAATATGTATCACGACATTCACATGTATATTGATTTTGTATTACCCTTATTGTATACATGTTTATACTTGGGTTTAAATAAAGTTATGTTCTGTTCTGTTCTGTTCTGTAACCAGACCCAAAAACGTCGCAACAACTATAAAATACATCACATGACATTTGTACATGCTCTAATTCAGTAACACAATCTTAATTGACTTTTACAGCCAGTGGTTATTTTTCGCAAAATACTATACCACAGTTACAAAATAATATCTACAGTATTTCAATGTTTCATTTCGACTTGTGAATTATCTAATGTGTGATCAAACCTCTTTAACCCATTCCCAATTAGTAATGGCATTTAACCAGTTTGTACGACGACTCTGGAAAACATTGTGGGAAAAGGAGAAATTGCTCTTAACTTGCAATTTCTCCTTTTTCCACAATGTTTTCCGCCCTATCATATCATTATTTTACAATTTCATCACCATTTGAAATGTTTGAAATAGATGCCTTTTGGATATTTCAACATGTACACCTGCAGGTATCGGATTCCTGTTTGATGCGGAGACCGCGCATCACGAACGCTCCATCTCTGCGGACGGAAGAAACATGCGCTCGGATATAGAGACACTAAGGCGGGTGGCCGGGCTTCGACTGAGGAACAACCGCGGTATAGCCAGAGGTAAGATTTACTGTATTCCTATATGGAAACCACAACCGCGGTATAGCTAGAGGTAAGCTTTACTGTATTCCTATATGGAAACCACAACCGCGGTAAAGCCAGAGGTAAGCTTTACTAAATTCCTATATGGAAACCACAACCGCGGTATAGCTAGAGGTAAGCTTTACTTAATTCCGATATGGAAACCACAACCGCGGTATAGCCAGATGTAAGCTTTACTAAATTCCCATATGGAAACCACAACCGCGGTATAGCTAGAGGTAAGCTTTACTGTATTCCTATATGGAAACCACAACCGCGGTATAGCCAGATGTAAGCTTTACTTAATTCCGATATGGAAACCACAACCGCGGTATAGCTAGAGGTAAGATTTACTGTATTCCCATATGGAAACCACAACCGCGGTATAGCTAGAGGTAAGCTTTACTAAATTCCTATATGGAAACCACAACCGCGGTATAGCTAGAGGTAAGCTTTACTAAATTCCCATATGGAAACCACAACCGCGGTATAGCTAGAGGTAAGCTTTACTAAATTCCCATATGGAAACCACAACCGCGGTATAGCTAGAGGTAAGCTTTACTAAATTCCTATATGGAAACCACAACCGCGGTATAGCTAGAGGTAAGATTTACTGTATTCCTATATGGAAACCACAACCGCGGTATAGCTAGAGGTAAGCTTTACTAAATTCCCATATGGAAACCACAACCGCGGTATAGCTAGAGATAAGATTTACTGTATTCCTATATGGAAACCACAACCGCGGTATAGCCAGAGGTAAGCTTTACTAAATTCCCATATGGAAACCACAACCGCGGTATAGCTAGAGATAAGATTTACTGTATTCCTATATGGAAACCACAACCGCGGTATAGCTAGAGATAAGATTTACTGTATTCCTATATGGAAACCACAACCGCGGTATAGCCAGAGGTAAGCTTTACTAAATTCCCATATGGAAACCACAACCGCGGTATAGCCAGAGGTAAGCTTTACTAAATTCCCATATGGAAACCACAACCGCGGTATAGCCAGATGTAAGCTTTACCATTTATTATAAATAAATCTATAGATATCAAATATTTCCCATATGGAAACCACAACCGCGAAAATTTACGATCTCCTGTAATCAACCCATTCTTTTTATATCATTTCCTCATTGGCAACCCAAACCGAGGTATAGCTAGATGTGAGATTGACTGTATTTTCATAAGGGAATTACAACTGCGACAGATTACTGCCTCGTGAAGTCAATCAATTCTCATAAGGTAAATTATCATTTTCCCATTTCGGAACAAAAACTGGGGTAAGGCTAGATGTGAGCTTTACTGTTGTCTCTTATGGAACGGTTTGACCACAACCGAGGTATAGCTAGTGGGAAGATTTACTACTGTCCCATATGGAAACCTTAACCTATGTATAATCAGAGGTAAACTTTACTTTTTTCGATTTTACTTCATTTAGAAAATATCATTTATCGATCAGATTTCAAATTTATAAAATGTACGAATATATGTTAAGTTACAAAATAGACTAAGGAGAGGGTCAATCGCTAACGTTATTATTATTTGTGGCCCTATTCGATTGCAAGTATTTTTGCCTTTTCACATCTTCTTTAAACTAAGGTGTATCTGTTGTATATATGTCCTGTTCCGCATATAGAATGCATGCAATAAAATGTTATAAAACTAAATGATCTGTTTCCCTAATGGAAACCACAACCGCGGTATAGCAAGATGTATTTTTCAAAATTGTTCCTTAAGGTAAACGCAACCACCAATACATGGTAGAGTATAAACAATTTCTCTTTGTTCCAACCGTGAAACTCTAGCGAGGGGTTTCATCACGTGTATGCAAATTAGTTCATGGGCTTAATTCATTTCATGCAAATCCTGAAAGGGTTTTGTTTCGCTAAGATGACATTAATGGGATTAATGCCATCTGACGTTTTGAACAAATTGGATTTCTCTCGAACCGGCTTAACTTCGCCATTCAAATTTAAGGAATGTTGTTCTATATCAAGGATCATTTCTATTCACACTGATGCAAATGTCGTGATTATATTGTATCATGTAGTACATATTGTGAAAAGTTTAGGATTTATCAAGAAGTAGGTCTCAATAGGAACCTTCTCAAAATTGGACAATTAAAGTTGTTTGTTTACAGATAAAAGAAATTAAAGTCAAAATAAAATATCATTGAAACAATCCTGCTTTATTCTGTTGTCTGATATACTATTGATAGCACAAATAATTCATGAAGCGTCAAATTATCTAACAGTTTATATGTGTAAGATCTCTAAAACGATGTCACGATTTTGGATTTAAATACACGTTAATTCACTGTTTATACACCTTGAATTAAAACGATCTAATTTTGATGTCAATGAGAATCCTTTAATAGATAGCTTATACCTGTACAGTTGTTTTGCTGTTGTTCGGAATTTTTTTATTTAATTTGTTTAACTTCAAATGTCCTTACAATTGTTACAATTGCACCTTAAAACAATAAACATACAATGATAGTAATGATTTCCATCCATGTGCATCACTTGGGGAGAGTATAAAGAGCTGGAAAGCCGGTCGAAGTATGAAAGGGTGATACAAGTTCGTACCCTTGAGAGGTCTTCAGATACGTCAAATGACAAAGTTTGTAAAACGGTATTAAACACCAATGATTGATTTACAATGTCACGGTCGCACTTCCAAACGTGCCGTGAAATGCGAAAGACTGTATGTAGTCTGCTATAGTTGGGTCTAACGGACAGGTATAAACGCTTAACTTAAACTAGATTGTTGTGTCGTCTGCTTTTCAAAATCTTAGATTTCTGCGTCATTTAGAAAGGGGAAATACTCAGAGTAGCAAACAGGTTAGATCACAGGCCAGCCGTCAATTTACTTTGCAGATGGCTTGTGATCTAACCTGTCTGCATAAGCATGAAGTCTGTTCCAGTACTATAAGGGTTAATGTCTTTCTTGTATCTGTTCATGGTCAAGGAAAGATTGATTTTTTCGCTAGATGTTACACGATGTTGCCTCTTATACTGGTTGCCTAGGCTACATGACGTAAATTCTAAGCATACTTCATTATGAAAGGTACCCGGCAGCGATGAGGCGGGCAGACTCTCGCTGGCTACCGATCAAAGCGTATAGCTTCCATCTCCTTACCTGTCAACTATGTATGTATGGTGTTTTTTACAACTTTCCTGAATCCACTTACAGAATGCTAGAAATTTGAAGTGACTGGCCAAAGGTCACCCCCAAGAAGCCAGAGGTGTCGGTAGGACTCAAACCAGAGACCCCCGAATTTAAGTCAGCAAACTTAACCACTGGGCCAGGCAGGACACTCCTTACCTGTCAAGAGGACCATGTGTGTTTCCATCGTTGTAGAATAAGAGATAAAATAAAGTGTAGATAAACACTTTATGATAATTAGTACTTTTATTTGAAAGTGGTGCACATAGGTTGGTGTTAAAACATGATAACTGATTAGGTTTCAGTGATATTTATAAACACATTGGCGCATGTTAATGTAAAATGCCATCTACGTGTAGGAAGAAAATGCTTTGATGAAGAAATCCTCTTTTTGCGTCAATCTTCCTTCGTATATATGTATATCAATGATCTTAAAAACGAACTAGATGAAAAGTAAGTTGATATGTCGACCTCTAGACCATGCTAATTATCGTCAGCAGGTCAGGGAAAACACTGAAATTAATATTTAAGCGGTTATCGAGCTAAGTTTCCGTTGAAACAAGTCGAATAGCATATTTGATGGTGTTCCCAAATACAAGGTTATCCAACGGATTTAGGTCTTGTGAATGTGTAGGCCAGACCCTTGCAGTTGAAACGAGATGGAATTGTTGCCAAACGTTTCTCGCAACGATTCTAACACACGTCAAGCCGTGTTCAGGACTTTTAAGACAACGTTTATGACAAGATAAAACTAATTGTATGGTGACAATCTCTGCATTTCCGAACTTGCGACAAAGCGTTGAATTAGTACATCACTATCGGTGACTGTTCTCTACTTCTGCTTGATTCTGTGATATGTACCCTCCTTGTCTAAAAGAAGAAGAGAGAAGCCCTTCTTCATCCAGTCGCGAGTACAGATACAGGAGCGCACACCAGATTCCCTCATTTTAAAACCTAACATGCAAATTATACATCGTCTGTACTCGCGAAACGAATTTACAAACTATATCGGGCTTAGAGAATGGATGAATTAGTTAATAAGAGAGGCAAAGGACATCTTGTCCCGTGGTCTTGTGAGAACTAGATAAAGACCAATATAAACAATAGAACGTTTTGTGTGTTTGACCTCATCCACTATTCGTGTTCGAAATCCTCAGTGGTAGACATTTCGGTGGGCTTTTAACCAGTTATGCTCAGGCCGCTCACGAACAACTATGCTATTAGGAGCCTTTTATGCAAGGAAACGCACATTATGTCTTGAAACAGACTCCTAAAGCTTCTTTTCATATTGAAATGCGTCTTGTGTCTCAGCTTATCCGCTAAATCTGTTTGCCCTAATCAATTAAACATAATCTTATAGCATTAGTTTAAAAACCCCTAAGTCAACAAACTCATTCTGAAAGACAATAGATCAGACCTTTCTCCGACCCAGAAATATTGAAATCACTGGAAAGCAACCAGGAGTATGATAAATTCACATACATGTATAAGTTTAATGACAATGGTGTTTCATTTGTCCGTTATTTGACATGATTAAATCAAAGTAAAGTGAAACGCGTTCGTATTTGACCACCTCATACCATGCCTGGTACGATTATTGGCCAGACTTAACCCTTAAAATGCTGTTAAATTTCCTAAAAATAGATTTTTTTGTCGACTGCTTTCCAAAACCTAAACCATTTCCTTAAGTTGGACGAGAAAAGATACCCAGAGTAGCAAACAGGTCAGATCAAAGGTCAGCCACCAATTTACTTGGTGACTGACCTGGATTCAACCTGTTTGCATAAGGATTGAGTCACTATAAGATTTAAGGAAGATCTTCTCTGACATGAACCCGTTAATGTTTTTGACCGTGCTTTGTTAACGGCGTAGAGAAATAACCTATCGAACCAACATGCCTAATTTACATACATAGGCGACATGACGTCAAACGAAAAACACTTCCTTCCTTATTTGTTTAACACATTTAACCCTTATAATGCTGGATCTGACTTCATGCTTTTGCAAACAGATTAGATCCCGGCGATTGTGGATTAATGAAGGGTGAAACGGCAGACACCGCTACCCACGGGATTCGAACCAACGGACCTTGTGGCCCTGCGCCGGGACTCTTCCCTTTGATCACTGTTCTACACAATGTGTTTCTTTTTATAAATAAGTGAAACGTAATGCCTCTTAGATTTAAAATAAGTATTGACTCTGAAGTCTATATCGTTACATGTACGAATATTTGGCTTTGATTGTAACAATTAAGTTATCTATGTGACAATAGAATGTGTCCTTTGATAAATGACTATTTTCATCCAGAACAATCTCCCTGTGGGTCTGTCGTGACGATTCATAAGAACGCAGTTGTTTTGACAGTGTGACGTTTGTATGTATGTGAATCAAATGTAATGACAAGAAACCTTGTATGTTTATGTCTGAGTAATGTATGCATATTCGTATCCAGTAATTTATGCGTAAACAATGATCAGTTGCGCTACTAAAAGCGAAACGTCCGTTCAACCCAAAGGTTCCCTGGGAAGGATGTCGCGTGAACCAAACTCTTAATAAGGTAAATTGTGCGAAAGCAGTCGGCAACTTTAAAAGCGAATTTATCATTCCTTGTGAGGAAAAAACGAAGTTTATGGATAGACTAAAAGTTGCGATAACAATACAATACACCCGACATTGCCTTAAAAATTGAACCACAAAAACAACAACAACAACAACACAGCGTGAATAGAAAATGAAATTAATCTTCGATAACAAAAATGTTAAAAGTTTGTTAAATCTGATTGTTATAGTTTTCTTTATATTTAAACCAGTGTCGTTCCTTTTCCACCATTAACTCGTGAGAAAGAAATTAAACTAAACCAATATTTCTTTTCATAAACATTACATTATATATGTATTTATAAACATTTTAGGAGTCGGTTATCATTTAAAATTAATATAGCGTAAGACTGTTGTTATCCTTTTTAATCAGAACATCATTTTAGATCAAAGTCACAAATCATTCTTTATTTGAAAGCTTTTATAACATAGATAACACTTTCTCGCTGAATCATCACACAACCACAGTTCCTTACACGTTAAGCACAGCATTTAACAAACTATTGCTAAACTTGAAAACCTGGGTCATACAGTCATTACTTTAATCATCATTATCAACTTACTCTCTCCGCTTCTCTTGCTAACAGGGCGCCGCAGGTTTCCATGGGAACTCGAGTCGGCGAAGAACCACAAAATGCGAGAACGAGACCAGGATGACGACGCGCAGACGAACATGGCAAAAAAGTCTGTCAAGATGGACTCCAAGTTCACGAAGAACAAAACCACGGAGGTAGACGAGATAGAGCGAGATCGTGAGGAAGCGAGACAACATATGGACCGGGACATCGAAGAGGAAGTAGATGGTGAGGTTTCCTTTCGTTTTTTGTTTTTTTTTTCTTTTCTTTTTTTTGTGTTTTCTTTTGTTTTTCAGAAGAAGGGTTTCAAACCGTTTTCAAAAGCACACTTAGCACTTATAAACAACGCGGCAACATATCACTGTTTGACGGTCTTAGGTACGTGTAATGTAAAATTGTAAGGGAAGGAAATGCTGTCATGCACCGCGAACCACTCGAGTAAAGCAAAATATATGACCTAAATATCATTCTGTCAGTGGGACATTAACCAATAAACATCCATCCAGATGGAGCAAATGTTAGACTCTATCTTATCGACTTCGGAAACACTGTTCTTAAAATTTCAATTAGAAATATCAAATAATGTGTACTTCTTACTGAAGAATATAAGGATACGTGGCAAACATAATTCAGCAAGAATATTAAACACATGCGGACAGTAAAAGCCCTTTCTGCCAGTGTACTTACCAAAATAGGTTTTGGCCCTAAGAATGCTGGGCAATTTCTAAAATAAAAAGCTATTTGTGTCGACTGCTTTACAAAACTTTAAATAGCTACTCAGTGTAGACTAGCAAACAGGTTAGATAACACTTTTCTGTATCTAATCTCTTTGCATAAGCATGAAGTCGTCTAGCATCAATAACGTCATCCGAGCATATCTAAACATGTTTCAACAATGGAAATGATAACGACGACGTTTGGACTTTTAATTCATCAGCCATTTGCTTGGAAATAGCTGAGGCTATACTGACTTCAACTTTCAATGCTTATATCGATCCTTCATGGAATAGTGTGTAACGTAATAGAACTTGAAATCCCACGGCCCCTTTCTCTGCGTTGGTTCGAATCCCTGCCGAATCCTGGTAGACTAGGATTTCATGGGAGGTCGTCTCGCAGGAAACAACCGAAATGTACACGAAACTCATAGGATTAAGACCAAAGACTTTCTGATTTACGTTCACGATTTAATTCACATTCACACCAATAATTTGACGTGTCATCAACTCGCTTCCTGGTAGACTGATCGATGCTAATAAATCGGGGAAATTCGATTTGTTGAAGCGCACTTCACTACTGGTGACGGACGCAAGAAGTAATTGGACAAGGACAGTGTCCTTTAGGATTGTTAACGATAATCAAACCCAGTCCCTGTAGGTCATATACACACACAATTGGACATACTCGGTTTTGTCCAATGAAAACACCTCTGAGATAATAGGGATTCAGTAGTCCGAGAATCCAGACGTAGATATTTCATGTGGCACAGTTACAATTTGGATCATCCGAGTTAGAGATGTAGCCATATTGTTTCTCGCGAGACTTACGTCACTTTACTTACGTTTTCAAATATTTGATCTTAACGTGAAATCTAAAATGCCGTTTGAGTTTTATTGAGGAAACAGTTATATATATATCACTACTTAAAGTTTCGCCATTTTAAATTAGTTACCGATAAAAAATGATTTAAAAGGATGACCATCACTTTCATAAACATTGTATTAATTTTTGTTCCGTGCAACGACTTCTATTAAGTCGTATGGGTGGGTGTCTATAGTGATATGTTGTAGTAACCAGTTCCGGCTTATTCAAGACGGCGGCTTGTTCTAAATATGCTGCACATAGACCAAAAGAGACACTTAGTTTCTAAACCTATTTAAAGGCAGAGCTTACCCCCAGCTGGCATTTCGACTCCAATATCTAACGACCTAAATCAATAGTGCATGGACTTTCTGAGGCATGATACGCAAGCGACGTTGTTCTATAATCTAGCAACGGAAATAATCTTGTCGGTGTGATACTCTTGTCAGTAGTTTTCAGTCTTGGTAGATAGATCTTCTATACCAAGGTTTTGTGACTGACGTCATCAAATGAAGCCTGGAGTCTTTATCTAGACACGTTGGTGTTTATCTCACACGAAGATCCGTAAAGGTCTATAACCCCAAAATGATGTTATGGAACGCACCAAAGTCCAAAGCGTCAATAGACGATAAATGGAGAGTGTTTGTTTAGTGCATTCGATAGAGATCAAAGTGCTGAAACTGATTTTTATACGACGAATTATCTTTAATGATATGCTTAATTAACATCTTTGACATACAGTACATGAATGCAATTCCCTTCGTCTGCAGTGATTGTTTAATGCGTAAATATGAAGGCAACTGCATGCATATGCTATGCTTATAAACTCAGGAAACAAAACTTTCCATCTATGTAGGTATTTGAATCGTGCATAATCACACCTAGACATTTGTACTATGTACTATGCCTTTCTTTCACATACACGAATACAATTTCATTCAACAAAATATATATGCCATGCTTATTTACTTAGGAAATTGAACTTTCCATCTATGTAGGTGTTTGAAGCATGCTTGATCACACCTTGACATTTGTAAAAGCGGATTATTTCAGACGTTGTACGCTGCGCAAAAATACCATAAGTAGTTCCGATTCCATGAGGTCTTCAACCTCTTTCCAAATATTCGTTCCTTTTCAATGCACGTATATACAACACGATACGATATGTTTTATTTGTGATAGAGACATCTAGCTGAATAAATTTTAGACAAAGAAGGAGTGGATTCACCCTTAGAATGCGAGTAATTTCCAAAGATATATTTTTGTGTCGTCTGCTTTCCAAAACCTTAATTATCTGCTAAATTGTGATGAGGAAAGACTCTGATTAGCAAACAGGTTATATCACAGGCCAGCTGCCAATTCATTTGGCGGGCGACCTGGATCCAACATATTTGCATAAGCATGAATTTGGTTCCAGCACTAAAAGGGTTAACCAATCACCACATAAGGCATGTTGATTGAAAAAGGAACGGATATGTTGGTAGAGGTCTTAAAGCCCCCTGTTAAAACTCGTAAACATTTGTGAGATTAAACCTAAATTGTTTATATTTAACAGAGGATGTCGTGTCTAAAAGAAAAGGTCTGCTGTTGCCAGAAAAGTCCGTTTGGTCGAAAAAGCTGAAGAAGTACTCTGGTGTGATAGGCACCAAGTTCTTCGCTGGGCCAGGGAGGTATGCTTGATTTGTTTATTCGTTTTATTTAAATCTTTATTTATAATCCAATTGATAGTGTCCAAAGTATCTCACTTCAGTTCTCAGCTTGCATGCTACATTCATTCTCAATGTGTTAACATTGAATGTCGTGCTTATACACTTAAAGCGAACAGATGGTTTGTACAAAGTTTTTCAGAAGTTTTGTTGTATAATAAATGATAACTAAAGATATGGTCGAATATATTCGAAGTCAATGGGACTACAGGTCTTTTGTTAATAAGGTATGGTATGGAATAATACGGAATATGGAAAAGAATTCACAAAGTTAGGGTGACCGATTCTTATCCCTAACATCAGGGCATCACAGGAACATTGACGCTAATTTGGATAAATCTTCGAATAATGCGTGATGGAGTAATCGGGACTTAAAAGTACTTCAATTCATGTCTTCGTCAATAATGTAAAGCTACACGAACTTGAGGAATTATTAACGAATCAAAACAGCAGATATCGGTCAGATTTGCTCATCATTTTATGACATGGACACATAACATAACATAACATAATTTTATTTCAACATTAAGCACATAGGCTCATAGTTATTACAATTCTATATTGACATGCATGCTATGACGCAGCTGTTTTTGATATGGCTTACGTGACATGCGATGAGTGGGTAGGACCGTGCAAATTGCCGTTAGCTAAGTCGTTTCGTAAGATTAAACAGTTAACAGGAGACTTAACCCATAGAATGCTTCGTAATTTTCCCAAAAAAGATGTTTGTGTCATCTACTTAACAAATCCTTAAATATCTGCTTAATTTTGTTTTAGAAAGATAGTCAGAGTAGCAAACAGGTTAGATCACAAGCCAGCCGTCAAGTTGCTTGGCGAATTGCATGGATCTAACCTGTTTATCTAAGCATGAAGCCGACTCTAGAACTATAAGTTTTTTTCGAGAGTGTTTAAACAATCTTGGCAGAAACTGTTCTAAAGTTGTTTGCACACACATGAAACAATTTGCATCATGTCAAATTATTAAGTTTTTAAAACAATACAGTCTGGTATTGTGGTATAACCTTTAATGAAATATAGGTTCTAAACGCAAACTTGGTTCAGTATGTGTCACTCTATTTAAGATAATGCAGACTGTATGGGATGGATCGGAAACAGTTGCAATGCTTGTGGATATGACTAATATGTATCTTTTTTATACAATATTTAAAGATTTACACACAAACTAAGTTTGATTCCAACAGCAATTATCCAGCGCGTTTTTCATAGCGGTCCAACTGTAACAATGCTTTAAAGAAATGAAATTTGATGTCGAAGTTTCTTTACACTTGTGAACAAGTAGCTTTAAAATCGGTCAAAAATGAATAATTGACGATGAAAAGCCAAATCTAGTGTGAACATTTCCACAATATTTACTCCAAGGACTGATCCAAGTTGAAAACAACTTCATGCGACGCATATCTTTTTGTATAAAAAATAGGTTTAAATGTGTGATTAAATTATGACACATTTTGGGGAAGACAAGAAAGTTCTAGCAACGGTTTCGTTTTCACAGGATGACCTTATGTTTCGAAGGTTGCTTTTATAGATATGATGATCACACTTGAAATGTGTTTTCATCACGATTGAAAAATCACAAATCTATTTTTTGAATAAAATAAAGAATTGTTCTAGAAACATTCCGTTTTTTTGCAAAAGATTCTTATGTTACTATGGTTGTCTGTTACAACGTTTGTTAATTATGATTGAGATATAAATTCATCTCAATTAAAAAAAAAGAAAATTATTGCAACGTATGCCGAATTTGCTTTACATTAATGGTAAGTGAAAATGTCAGTCTCTTGCCAGAATTCGGAAAGGGTAAATGCATGCACATGTACCAAGTAAAAGATCCCTAGACTAATCTAACCTTTTGATCTTTCCTCTTTACTTTAAGAGCTTAATTTGTAATCTGATTTATTTAATACCTCTGTAATACGGTATCTGACCCTCGGGGAACCTGTTTGTTTGTATGAAGGTTAATAACAATAATCGATCAGCAATATTGTATTGTCTAAGGATTTGTAGTTATAGATACTACTTGTACTAAATTGAATAAGCCGGACATCATCTTCAGGGTTTTTAACAAGAGAAATCGAGCATTTCCACTCTTCTCTCAAAGTCGTAGAATAAGTGCTGGATTGCCTAGGGATTCGTAGTAATAGATACTACTTGTAATAAATTAAATAAGTCGGATGTCATTTACAGCGTGTTCAACAAGAGAAATCTATCATTTCGTTTCTTCTCTAAAAGTCGTAGAATTTCAGTACAATATTGCAAAAAAGGTCCTTCTTTAAAAGTATATGGCTTATTTTCTTGTTCTTGGCACTTTAACCCTTTACCAAACACGACATTTTGTACTGCCCCAATTTCAAAGAATTTGCAGACGACATTTCAAAATGTGATGAAATTAATCTTTTGATAGGGTAGAAAACATCGTGGGAAAAGAAAAATGTGCTCGTCACGAGCAATTTCTCCTTTTTCCACATTGTTTTCCATAGTTGTCTGCAACAAAGTGGTTAAATGTCGTTATTGTTTGGTAAAGGGTTAAACAGTGTTCCCTGTATTTTCCCTTAATATTGCTGATTTGAAACAGAATTGATTCTCAAACAAATAAGTTACATTAAAACTAAGATTTAATATTGTAAAGCATGTGCTATGACACTTCTGTAACAAAGTTATTTTAAAGCTTACATTGGGGATTAGTAAATTTATAGACGATTCTTTCTGATTTATATCAATTCATATACTTTTTTCTTTAGTTAAGCGTTCCATCACACATTTTTCAAAATACTCGACAAAGAAGGTTCGACATGGAAATCCACGAATAAAACATTGTCATGGAAACGAGGACGTATTGTTTATTTCGTGAATTTACGTGACTTGAAAGTGCTAAAAACATTTACGCAAGTGAACTCAAGCTTCGATGATATACAAACAACATACTGTTTCAATAGTCGACTGCTTAGATTCTACTGACTTTCCAGGCTGATCATGGCGATGCTTTGTGTCAACATAATTTGAGAGTCTGCAACCACTTACTTCATTAACCAAACTTTAACACATATGATATAGAACATCTTAATAACCACTGTGGCTGATGATCGCACATATATTGTAATTCCGAAGCATTCTGGACGTGTACTCGCTATCGAAGTTTGTAGAGGTATCCGAATGAAATTCGGACACCTCTACAAACTTCCACAGCGAGTACACGATCGAAATGATGCGGGACTGTTAGGTAGGTACTACTTAAGGTAAGGTCTGCCTAATTGAGAAAAGTCAGAATAGATGGCATTTAAAAATCAACTTTCATGAAATAAGAATAATTCCTGGATTGGCATTTTTATTTGCCAACCTTATTCATATTAATTCGATTTTAACGCGAAAATAAAAAATTAAGGGGAGGCAATTAATACGAAACAAATAACGAAATCGTAGATATTTATATTGTAAATATGAATTCAAATTCAGTACATATTAAGAAAATTGACTGGGTGGATGCCTTGGAAATGATAAATATTTCCCGAATTACATTTCAACTTATTCTTTTAACCAAAGCAATTACCAGTTTTCCACAAGCAGCCCTTACATTAATCCTCGGGGTTTTTTACATATTTTCTACCCTCGATACAGGTTCTACTGGGAGGTTCAGGTATTCTATCGGATCCATGTGTCCTTGTTGAGGAACGCCTTGCTGTTTGAGATTGGTATCGCCAGGCTCGATGCCGTCCACAACAGCTTCTATGTCGGGAGTCAAACCTTCGCCTGGTCCTTCTCGGCGGAAAGATGCAACGAGCATAAACAGGTAAAGCTAGGCAGTTTTGTGAGTGGTTTATGTGTCTGTGTGTGTGTGTGTGTGTGCTTTTTGTAAAACTTACAAGTATTCTGGGACTATCTCACAAATTGATCTCGGGAGTGACACCTTTGCCTGGACCTTCTCGGCGGAAAGATGCAACGAGCATAAACATGTAAAGCTAAGTACATCTTTTGTCAGGCATATATGTGTGTTTCCTATATATTTTGTTATACAAGGACTATGTCACATACTGAGGTTTTGACCATTTACATGTCAGCAGTTGGACGTTTGCATGGTTGTTCTGGGCCGAAAGATGCAAGGATCATTAGCACGTTAAGCTAAGTATATATATTGTCTGTTATGCTAGTACAGTATATGTGTGCTCCCTTGTATAAATTGGGGGTATACAAGGAATATATCACATGCTGAGATATTGACCGTCTACATATTGGCAGTCAGGCGTTTGAATGTTTTTCTCGGTTGAAAGAGGCAACAATCATAAGCAGGTAAAGCTAAGCATTTCTTTTGTCTGGCTCATAGATGTGTGCTCCCTTGTATTGATTGGAGTATACACAAAAGGACTCACAAATCGGGGGGTTTACATTTTATTTTATGTAGGGAGTCAAACGTCTACCTAGTCTTCTCGACTAAAAGATAAAACGAGCATAAGAAGTTAAAGAAAAGTTTTTTAATTGAAAATTTAAAATCTACATTGAGCGTCTTATATCAAGGTCATGATTTTTCCCCTCGTGTTATATGTATACTTGTATCTCCTTGTCCGAAACATCCTTAGTTTGCACCAGATGGAGCATGGGAAATGAAATATTCTCTTGGGTGAGTATGCCCCCATACCCCCACCCCACTGACCGTGAGTATACTTACTAAATGCCTTAACTACACCTCTAACTGATATCAAATTCCTGATGCGTATCACTTCAACGCCATGGACATGGAAATATCAATCAATTGTTGAGATCAAGTCGTAAAGACCAGCTATCTTTTAAACATTTCATTTGGCAGTTGCTTATCAATCACATTTCATCGAAGGAACTCAGAAAACGTCTTTCCATCATAGGTTTCATTGAAAGTGCTTCTCCTGTATTTGTAATTAAGACAGTACGATACTTTCAAACTCCGGGAAAGGTTTATTGGTTCTGTCCTAACAATGACGAATGTTGTGTTTCGTCCATTAACTACATTGGTAAACAATCATGGGTAATTCAATACCGTAACTCTTCCACCGATGCCCTTTAGAAATGACATCTCTCATACTCAATGATATTATCCACAGAGCGATTGCAATCCGACATACAGACGACTAAATCCATCAACGAATGACTATAAATCTTAACCCTTCTAGTGCTGGAACCGACTGCATGTATATGCGAACAAGTTAGATCACAGGCGAGCCGCCAAGTATACTGGTGACGTATCTAGGCTCGAGTGTAATCAATCTAAGTTGTAAGACCTTGTTTCACAAATGATGTAAAACACATTAGTTTAAACTAAACCCTTATAGTGCTGAAACCAAACTTCCTGCCGCTGCAAACATTAGATCCAGGCCAGCCGCCAAGAAAACTGGCGAATGGCCTGTGATCTAACCTGTTTGCTACTCTGAGTATCTTTCATCATCAAAATAAAGCAGATATTTAAGGTTCTGGAAAGCAGACGACACTTTAATATAATTTTAGAAATTACCCAGCTTTCTAAGGGCTAATGATACACGAGGGAAGGAGTTGTTTCGGAATCCATATAGCCGTTCGCCTTTGTTACAGAGAGGTGCCTATACGTGAAGCTATCTTGCATCACTGTAATGTGTTAGATGGTTGAAATAAGTGTTTACCGAAATAAGTCCCATGCTGTTTTTGAAAAGGTCTCAGTCATGCCGCGTTGGACATTGCAGGCCAAAGGTACATCAATACGAGCACTGTGTTTGGTTATAGATATGTTATGTTGTGTCATGTCATGTCATGTCATGTTATTTTATGTCATGTTATACATTTCATATTAAGCTACCGTTTGTCCGCCTCATTCTAAATTGGTCAACTATAACTCTAAATGAGGGTTTTTTAATCGCGTCAACATTATCTTAGTTAAATTGCGATACCCGGTTCTTATTGATGAAGGAAGATCTTTTACCCAATTGCCCATTAAGGGCTGGTCAAGTTGGTTAGAATCATAACAATTTCGTAAGTCAGTCGTTAGACTATCTCTCGTGAACGAATCAAAATCTGCTTAGCTTGTGTGGCTACCCATTTGGTTGAGTGAAGTAAACGTCCTTCAGATAATTATATCTTCTCAGCATTTAAGTGCAAATGCGATAAATTCCAGTTTTCGCTTTCGAGTGGGCCGTTCTGTAGATGACATTTTAATTGAATTGCGTCGTCATGAAATATAGACAAATGATGACAGACGACCTGTCAACTTTGTCTAGAATTATCGCTGCACTAGATCTATCATTACTTGTTGTTTATACGAGGAATTCCTCGACTCGACAGCATTGTCTTATCCAAAACAAAAAGGGTGTTCAATGCAAGACAACGGAAAACATTTAACAATGGAGAAACATTTATCTTTATGGTCTATTGAAGCCTTGATATGCTGTTAAAGCAAATGATAATGTAGCAAAGCACTGTTAAACTATAGGCCCAAAGTGTATCTAGAAGTGGGTTCTTTCTTTCAATCAATCGCGACATGATTCATCCGTTTCTCTTCGATGTTCGATAACGCTCATGTGGAAAAGCAGTTCAAAATCTAGAAATAATTCTGCACATTATTGGTGATGAAATGCCATGTTATGGAAAGATGCACTGACAGTATCTTTAAATTGAACTATTCTTGAGAACGGCGTTAAACCAAACTCAACCAAGTTAATCGTGACGAGACAGACTTGAACACTCCGCGTAGAATGAAATCTCTTCATTCCGGACAAATAGGTTCCCGACTAGATTTTCGGATTAAGGAATCGGCTGGATCAAAAAAGTGTATTAAATTTGTCCTAAATGGGCTATCTCACAAACTTGGGTTTTGTTTTATTTTTTCCAAAAGTTGATTGTAAATGCCACACAGACCGTGCTCTATGACTAAAATATGCAACTGCAACCAAAGAATTAACTAGATAACCATCGTAACTATAAATATTTATTTTATTTCAATTTCTTCATTTTAAAGATGCCGACCACGTTTAAATACGTACCAGCCCCTTTCAGCTCTCTGATGATAAATTCGGTTAAGGAATATTTCTTGAATTGCTATATGACGCTCCTCACTAGGATTAAGCGGTTTGTGTGTCGACCCATTTCAAACACTGGTTCTCAGATGCGTTTTAACCAAGCCTATAATTTTCTTCGAAGGAAATTTAAATAATTGTTTTCGAACAAAATAACAGTTAAACAATTTACGATATTATTAAGATAAACGTGAATTCAGCTATCTATCCGCTATGGACGAGTTTCAGAAACTAATCAGTATTCTAGTATTAGGAATCAGTATTGACGTTTTAGTTTTAAAAGATTAAAAAACCTAATCTGTGAATGTCCACTTAAAGGTTATTGTTGACAGATGTAAGGTAATTTGGAAATGTTATTTGTTTTCTTTAAAATTGTAAGATACGTACTTTTGTATGAAATGCATCGGAGAATAGTCACTGGAATCAAAACTAGTTCGTATTTAACATTTAAGATCCGGTAATCAGTGAGTAAATATGTATCTATATCCAAAGGTATGTCTTCTTGTTTGATATCTACCGCATAAAGACAGTTCATAGTAAGCTATATGTACTCTTCCTGACTTAATCATGCCTTCGATAGCCACTTTTAAATGAATATCATAAAACAATACGCGAACTTTATTGTTTCAAAGACATTTTCTTTTTTACTTTCAAAATTCCTCATTTGGAAGGAGCACATTGAACCAATACAGTTCTGGAACCGACTTCATGCTTATGCAAACAGATAAGATCCGTGCCAGCCGCCAAGTAAATGGCCTGTCATCTAACCTGCTCGCTACTCTGAGTATCTTTCCTCAACAAAATTAAGCAGATATCCGTAAGGTTAATCAGACGATACACAAATATATTCCTAGAAAGTTTCCCAGCATTAAAGACTGGTGATTCTTATCCCTGAGAATGCTGAGTTTCTAGAAATATATTTTGTGTCGTCTGCCTTTCAGAACCTTAAATATCTTCTTAATTTTGATGAGGAAAGATACCCAGAGTAGCAAACAGGTTAGATCACAGGCCAGCCGCCAATCTTCTTGGCGGCTGGCCTGGATCTAACCTGTTTGCATATATATTAAATCGTTACCCCTTATATAAGGGTTGAAAGACCCTCATTGACTTCGATACGTGTCAGAGTATAAAGAGATATTTTTACTGTGGCTTCTGCGTGATGAACTTGTATTTGTCTCTCTCCCCGGGGCTAACACTGTCAAAGACACCTACATTACAATGGTAGTAATGGCTTCCCTCAGTGCAATTCTGGGTAATTGGGACTGCATTAAGTCTAACAAGGTTTTTTCCCCCACATAAGAAAAATGGGAACACTCATTCTGATACATTGAATGTGAAATTTTACTGCAATGTTCTTGAAAAATGGGTAAAATGATACTACCTTTGGCCAAACTATGCGGTGTAATCAATACAAGTTTTTCTTTTTTGTTAAAAAAAAAGAAAAGCACTGACATGAGATGGGTCATAATGATTATATCAATTGAGAAAAAGCATCAGGAAAGAAGCAATTCATCAACAGCGATTACTGTTAGCATAATGTAAAATCCACTAAAAAATGTAAATAAACTGTCTAAAGACCAAATATAAAGATTCCAAAAAGTCGAACGGGGGTAGCATTCGTAAAGAGATGGATATGAAGGTAAATTAATTTAACTAACTACAACTAGCAAAAATGATTCCGAACATTTCATGTCCTGTAAAAAATATGGTGAAACCATTGTGAATAAAGGTAAAATTGCTCGTGAGAAGCAGTAGTTCCTTATACATTATCGTGTTAATCTACCAAGAAAGAGAGGCGGCCCGTTTCTTCAAATACACCTTAAATGGTGTATATTTCCGTCAAAGATCTATAGTGGGTTGTTTGTCCGAGATACAAGATGCATGAGGAAGTTATAAGAAATCTCACGGAGACATAACATGTGGTATTAAAGAGTCACTGTCCGCTTTACTTATAAGCTTGTGTTGAGGAAGTTATAAGAAATCTCACGGAGACATAACATGTGGTATTAAAGTGTCACCGTCCGCTTTACTTATAAGCTTGTGTTGAGGAAGTTATAAGAAATCTCACGGAGACATAACATGTGGTATTAAAGTGTCACTGTCCGCTTTACTTATAAGCTTGTGTTGAGGAAGTTATAAGAAATCTCACGGAGACATAACATGTGGTATTAAAGTGTCACCGTCCGCTTTACTTATAAGCTTGTGTTGAGGAAGTTATAAGAAATCTCACGGAGACATAACATGTGGTATTAAAGTGTCACCGTCCGCTTTACTTATAAGCTTGTGTTGAGGAAGTTATAAGAAATCTCACGGAGACATAACATGTGGTATTAAAGTGTCACTGTCCGTTTTACTTATAAGTTTGTGTTGCGGTGCGAGGACTCCCTATTCCGATCGAAATATCAGACTTCAATTAATTTGCTTGAAAAAAATGGCATTATTTTGTTTTATATAGAGTAGATATTGTGTTAAAAGAGAGAATTGCTTCTGATAAAAGCAAAGGGACAAATGGCACGATTAATGAAACTTAATTGATGGCTGAAACCATTTTGACATGAGGTTAAAACAAGTCAAAAGCTCGAAAGTTTTTAAAAAATCAAGGTGATTATCAAGTAAAATATTGAAATTCAACGAGACATAAAGAATAAACGGTGTGTTCCCGGAACGTGGACTCGAGTTTTCATCACACCTTTGCAGATGGGGGATTATGGGGCCTATCATGGGGAACATAAATCGATAAAAAAAACTAAACTGTACAATTTTATACTTTGAATGAATAAAATGGTTATTGTTTAATTCAAATATTAATTGATTAATTTGATTGCAGTGTATGCAATGAATAAACTTTCTCTTCAATTCTTTAGAAGCATTAAGTGTACAAACTGTTTCACACGAATAATTTAGTTGGAATTAAAAGAACTAAAAATGGGATTATCTTAGTTGTACTGTATATTAAGACTCAACCATGCACAGCTGAATTTCAAATTCATTCCAAATAGAAAAGGTAGGCACAACTTGTCACTGGATGAATACTAACATATAAAATAGATGCTCGACCAAGTTTAACCAGATTTATAGCATCCATATTCAGACAGTATAGTCATCGTGACAGTGGTTTAAGCCTTTCTTCTTGGTAAACGTCAAGCCGTATACACATGATTCTTCAATCGCTCGATTGCAAAATGTACGATTTTGAGCTAAGTTCAAACCGTAAGAAAAAAGACACAATGCTAATAGCCTACAGATTCCCTAAAGAAGCCAGGACACTTCTTAGTTCAGCTGGTTACCTAGGTTAAACTGCCTGATTCCATATGTACGGTGGCTAACATATTTTCGGACTTCAACTGTAACGTAACTTTAATGATTAAATGATGGTTTTAGTTTAAAAACAGCAATGCTCATCAAGAAGGCAAATTCCTTCCTTAAAATCTGCTTTCTGTAACTATCATGACTTTGACCTGTCTGAGACATAAACCATTGATATTCTAGAATGAACATGATATGAATAAATATATAAAGTCGAAATCTTTCATTAGAAAAACTCTGTGTTCCCCATTAAACCACATAAAAAAATGACAACGCTTTATCCTTACTAAGAAAATCGATAGTCGTCGTTCCCTTGAAGGTCCTCCTAATCCCTAAAATCACCCAGGTGTGTCAAAATTCGAGTCGACGTTCCGGGAACAAACCGAATAAACGATCTTTGTTCGAGGATATGATAAAAGAGCTTATCTAGGCAATAGTGTCATGTGGACACATGTCTGTCTTAATTGTTGTTCTTCTTATATGGGTTTTACATCACATCAACATTATTTCAGTTATGTAGCGATGCCCGACTCTTAATGATGGAGGAAGACCCCATACTCAACTGCCCATAAGGGCTGGTCAAGGCGGGTAGAACCATCGGCATTCCGTAAGTCAGTCGGGAGACTGCCTCTCATGAAAATCCATATCCCTCTCAGGATTTGAACCCACGCGGAGAGGGGCCTTGTGATTTCAAGTTCTGTACTCTAACCACTAGGCCACGGAGGCCCCTGTTGTTCTTCACTATGCTATATATTATGCATCATTTCTTAGCAATTGCTTTCCAAACCTCAGCTGGCAATATTTTGATTTCCTTTTCTACGTGTTCTTGTACTTGGACAACAGTAGAGTATCCAGAGAAGGGGGTGTATAGTGTTTAATGACGTTCTCAGAAGTTTTATCTGCGCACTTCAACTGCGCATCCAAGGTATATAATAATCTGTTACCGAAGAAGTACCTCCATAGTAGTCGGATAAACGTTTTTATTCGAATGAAATTTACTGTATGCATTTTTTTTTTCAAAGAATAATAATATTATCCATACGACTGTAAGTAGTTTTTGCCAAATTTTGGGTATCTTTTAACAATTTTTTGACAATGAAACACTGTGTGGGGTCAGAAACATTTCCCAATTTATGAATATAGCTTATGACTGAGATGTGAGAGGCGATTGTTGCAGGTGCTCTATTCTGTGCAAATACATAACCAATTGAATTGCATATCATGTTTAAAGTACAGGAAAATTTGAAAGGCTTTTCAGCATGAATGCAAAATTGTTTTAATTGATTCCAACTTCTAATATATGACAATCTAGAGGACGGCGACAATGCTGCTATTAAAACAAGTTCACTTGTTGCATTCAAATGAAGACTAGATGTGTTGGGATCGCAATCGGTTGATCGTTTAGCCAAGGTGCTTGTTTTTTGGCCTCCTGGAAATTTAAACAAGATAGCTGATCAGCAATAACGTTCTGTTTTCCTGCAATATGTTTTGCTCTAAAGAGATTATTGTTGCGTAAGGCGCAGACGACAAGCCTTCTAATAAGGCGCATCAAAAACTTGTCTTTTGATGACTGTTTGTTTATTATTTCAACAACAGCCATGTTATCAGAGAAGAAAAGAATTTTGTGATTTTTGAGTTTTGTAGCCCATATTTCCGAAGACAAAATAATAGGAAAAGGTTCTTTAATTGCAATATGGTACTCCTTATGATCATTAAGCCAACAACCATAAAACCAATAAGATCCCAATATAGCAGCATATCCCAATTTTCCAGATGCATCAGTATACATAGAGAGTTTTTCTCATACAAATTAAGCCCCCAGCTTCTATTTTTCAAGTTTAAATTATTTCATTCGTTGTTAAAAATGCTTTTCAAATACAGTTACCACAGAAAAACTAACTTGTCAACATATACTTTTTTTGCATTTTGAATTTTAAGATTAAATTTTACTTCACATACTAAAAAATAAGAAAATTTATGAAAGGAATTTTTAAATATCTTCATTTATTTGTAATATTCATATCAGTTTTCATTGTTTTTGTCAAATACAAATTTTGAAAAACTGATTTGGATTACAAAAATAAGTTCAGATTGTAATAATTTGAAAAAGACATTGAATCGTAAAGTATTGAATGTAGGAATTCATGTTTTTTGTGTTAATAAACCTTCCAGAAATTATTATTTTTTTTTTAATTTCAGCTGCATAGCAGCCCATTTATTTCCAAAAACAGTAAATAACATAGAATATTTTTACATAATGACCCTTCAGCAACAACAACTAAAACAACAAAAAAAAAAAAAAATATATATATATATATATATATATATATATATAGATACACATGTACTGAGCCATTGTCTAATCAACATCTATGAGTAAAGCTGGAACAATTCCCCCAAATAAAAAAGTGTTATTAAAACTTAATTGCTAGGACTAATGAAGAGTACAGACATGAACTAGAAGGACTTATTTTGTTGCAGTCCTATACTGAGGCACATATTGTGAGGTTCCCTATTAACATTATTGATCAAGGAATTGTCATATCCATGTATTGTAAAAGACATTGTCTTTTACCAACAAATTCTAGTATGTACTGGTCACTAGTCTCAACCTATAAAGGTGTTATAGCTACAATTGGGTTAACCCAAAACATAGGTATACATTTTTTACTGTACTTGGATTTTATTATTATTTTTTTTTAATATTATCAGCTAATTCAAAATTATAAAGACGTATTATCAAAAAATGTTCTCAGTAAACTTTTCAAAAGACTCAGGCCCAACCTCAAAACAAGTATCTGTGTTGTATTTTTCAAAAGAACTTATACCCAGATTAAACGTTTAAATGAACTGTCCTATCAGTTGTATAAAGTTTGATAATGTTATCAAAAACATCAAATGATTATTATCCAAAGGCCATATCTAAATCAGATTTTGTCTAAGGACACTATTTTGAGGATAGAGCTTATAGTTTCAAAGTATATCTCAGTCTTCTATCTAAAAATAAAAAAAGGCAAGCTGCGAGAAAATGTTTTTCTTTATGAGTGCACCAATTTGTCTTATTCATATAAAATATCAACATAGAACACTATTAATAAAAGCATCATAAAGAAAGAAAACTTCAATGTATGATTGCACACTCACAGTAGCAGAGTTAACTTTCAAAATGGTCTATATTCAACTAAGTTAAACACATCAACAGGTAAAAAACTTCAAAATACAAAAACAGGTAAAAGAAAAAAAAAGAAAAAATCCACAGCAAAATTTAAAGTAATACGGCAAAAAACCATGGGTCAAAAAAGTAATTCTTTTTTAAATTGACCAATTCATGTGGCTGTGTCTTGAGGGTCGTTGCGATGAAGAGAAAAAAAACTCACAGCTACGAAAAGCTATGAATTGGTAGAAAACAATAAGATTGTGTCAGTCAGTTGTAATGAGATTTTTATACTTTTCCCATTGAGCTTCAAATTTAGGCCTGTTTAAGTTTTTCTTTGCCAGAAATCTTTCTACATGGTATCTTGATTTTACTATTTTGGAGAACGCCTGAACAGATGGCATTTGATCTCTCATTTTACAAGAGAACAAGAAGGTTTTGGCTTGCAGCAGTATTATATTCATGACTGAGTCTAACTTATTGCCTCCAAATAAGATCTCACAAGTGGTCCAATCTGAAAAATTCAAATTACATCTATTCCTGATATAGTTTGACAATGCCACCCAAAATTGTGTGGTTATGTCACAGGACCAAAATAAATGCAGGATAGTCTCTGGAGCACTTTTGCAGAACGAGCAAGTATCTTCTTCTGATAAACTCATCTTTTTAAGTAAATAGTTTGTGCCAAGTATTCTATGGTTTATTCTAAATTGAAACCACAACAATTTTGGATCTCTAGTATGTTTAAATGCTATGTCATATATGGATTCATGCATTAGAATTGTTGGGTTTGGTTGGGCAATAAGTTCATCTTTCCATTTTTGTAATGACTTAGGAAATTCCTCTTTTATTCTAATACACTTGTAAATGGTTTTACATCCCTTGAGATCTTTTTTGATGATAGCAAGTCCTATTGGAATGGGGGGATGATAAGTTTTTCTTGGTGTGTATGTTACATTTTTTACCTCAAGGAAGTTTCTTATTGCAGCCAAAAGCCCATTATACTCAATAAAGTTGGTTCTTATATTAAAATTAGCCATGAATTCTCTGAAGGAATAAAATTCTCCTCTTTGGTTTATTAGATCTCCAAGAAAAATGATTCCTGCTGCAAGCCATCGCCTATAACAAACACTAGAGCCTCCGACCTTAATATCTGGATTGTACCATATGTTAGTCGAGTAGCACTGCCTTTCATTTGCCACTTTCAAATTACGACATAAAGTGTAGTAACTATGTAACACGTCTTTCCAGAATGAATTCATTTCATTATTTAAATGCCTTTTTGTATAATCAGAGCCATATTTATAAAATTCGTTCATTGCCTCACAAGTGAAGTTCACCAATTGACTAAATTTGTTATCCAGATTAAAAATTCTCCTAATCCAAGTTGCTTTCAGACTGAGCATAAAGGCATTCAAGTCTACCATTTTCAATCCTCCATATTTATATCCTTGTGTTAGAACTGTTCTTTTAATCTTATCATTCATGTTGCTCCATAGAAACTTAAAAAATAATTTTTGAATGGAGTCTATTTTTTCCTTTGATGGATTTGGTATTGATAAAATCAAATGATTCAATTCAGAAAGTGCAAGAGTTTTGATAACAATTGATTTGCCAATTGGTGATAGAACTCGTTTTGACCAGGCAGAAACAGCTTATTAATCTCTTCTATTTTGGAGTCATAATTTATATTTACCATTTCAGACAGATTTGTTGAGAATCTAACTCCTAAAACTGTGAACAATCCATTCTCCCATAAGAGTTTATATTCTGGACAGAGTATATACTGGCTATTCTTACAGGATCCAATCCAAATTACTTTTGTTTTATCCGTATTAATATTAAGGCCGGAGATTCTTCCATAGAATTTTAAAACCAACATTGTATAACGCAATGACTCGTCTGTACCATCTAAAGTAAGGCTTGTATCATCAGCATATTTAGATACGATGTATTCCTTTCCGTCTATCTTAATACCTTTTATCTTAGGGTTATTTCTAAGAAGAATAGATAAAACTTCAGCACACAAAATAAATAAGTATGGCGACAAAGCATCTCCCTGGCGGCAGCCTCTTTGCAAGTAAAACCATTCTGACATATGCCCATTAACAGTTACACAAGACTCAACATTTGTATAAAATAACTTTACCCATGACCTTAAAGATGGTCCAAAGTTAAAAAATTCCAAGACTTTCATCATAAAATTCCATGAAACAGTGTCGAAAGCTGCTGCAAAGTCAATCAACAATACAAGCCCTGGAATGTTGTTCTTTTCAGTATAAAATAGAATATCATATAATAATCTAATGTTAGATGCCATAAGTCTTCCTGGAAGGAACCCAGTTTGATCTTCATTAATAATGTTCCCTAAGATGTATTTTAGTCTAAAGGCAATTGATGCTGATGCAAGTTTATAAGTAACGTTTAATAAAGTTATTGGTCTCCAATTTTTTAATAGAGATTTATCCTTATTTCCCTTTGGAATACAAGTAATTACTCCTTGCTTTTGGGTAACTGAGAGTTCCCCCACAGTGTATGCATAATTAATTGATCTTACCAAGAACCAACCAATGTCATTCCAAAAGAATTTAAAAAACTCTACAGTAAAACCATCATTTCCAGGACTTGTATTATTTGACATTATTTTGAGACTATTTAGCATTTCCTCATAACTTAAAGCACCTTCAATGGAGTCTTTTAAGTTTTCATTTAATTTGGGTATCTCTATATGATTAAATTTTTCATTCAAATTAATGTTATCCGTTTCAACCTCCTTGTATAAGTTTTGGTAATGTCGTTTAGTTTCTCTCAGTATTTCATCTTGTGTATTTAGACAATCGCCTGAAGCTGTTATTAATTTGTTCATAAATTTTGAGACGTAATTTCTGTTTTCTAAATTACAAAAGTATTTTGTAGGTTTTTCTCCCTCTTGAATCCATTTAGCTTTAGAGCGAATAAAAACTCCCTCCATTTTCTTATTTCTCAAATCCAGAAGCTCCTGGTTTTTAATATCTAAAATGTCATAATCTATAATAGTTTGCTTTTCAAGTTTTTCAATTTCCTTTAAAAGTTTATTTTCCCTATTTATGTTGTTCTTCTTTTTATAAGAAGCATATGATATAGACATACCACGAATAGCCAGAAGCAGCGATTCAAGGAATAATTGGTCATTTATTTGAAATGTAAGATCTGTCGAGGGTATTTCATTAATTGCAGTATGAGAGTCAGAAATGTTATTGGCATATTGCGTCTTGGTATAAAGAATTACTTTCTTGACTTCCTGTACATAGTCTTTATCTTTTAACAATGAATTATTAAACTTCCAGTATGAAAATCCTTTTTTAAATTTACCCAATTGTACACACATGTAAATTAATGAATGATCTGTTCTATAACCTGGTAATATTTTTGTATCTTCTATATCTGTAAATAAGTTACCAGAAATTAGAAAAAAATCAAGGCGTGCTTTTTTAATGGGGTTCCTTCTGAACCAAGTATATTCTTTATTTTCTAAGTGAGATTCTCTCCGACAATCTATCAAGTTATGCTCTGTCATCAAAGTTAAAACACTGTTTCTTGCATTTGGGTTATTTAGATTAACATAGTTGTAACAGTCTATGTCTGGATTAAGAATGATATTGAAATCTCCCCCTATAATAAATGAAGTATTCTCATAGTTTGTCATTCTTTGCATAATATCTTGGTAAAAGGCAGGATTGTCTCTATTAGGACCATAAATATTGATAAGTGTTACATTTTTCTCCCCAAATTTGCAGTTAAGAATCAATAAATTACCGTTTGTATCCTTTTCTGTATTCATAATTTTGCAATCAAAGTTGTTATTAATAAGTGTTGCTACCCCCCTTGACTGTGTATTATGGTTGCTAAAGAAAAATCATAGCCCCACTGACTCCTGATGTAAGCCTCTTCAGTAACTGTAAAATGGGTATCTTGCAGAAAGCATACAGAGTATCTTTTACTTTTAAGTAAGTTTAACACATCTTTTCTTTTGCTTTTGCCGCCTAAACCCTGGACATTCATAGAAGTTAATGAAATTTTTTCAGCCATGTATAAAAGAGTTATTAAAAAAAACTCTGAAGCTCTGGGAAAAGTTGACTTATTTTCGTAAAAATACAAAGACTGGTACCTATAGCGCTTTCATGTGGCAAAAGACTGTCCTGCAAGACATCCGTCACATGCTTGGTCCCCCATGGTTTAAGACATTTAATCATAGATATAAATTTAGCTGTAAAATAAGAACAGAAAAGAAAAACAACAATTAAATAACACAGTGGAATAACCAAATCATTGTTTTGGAGAGAGGTAGAAAAATAATATACTGCTAGCTATGTACAGACACAGAAGTTCTTATTATTTAAGCCAATTTCAACACAAGAAACTCAACTGACTTTCAGTATGAAGCCAATTTTAAAGTGAAATGTTTTAAAAAGAATGTGAAAGGTGCAACACTCCTACTATTAAATGAGAAGTTTTTCATTTCGGCCATATGTTTGTCAAAGATGTCAATCTTCAGATTAATATTGTTTTACTCTCTACCTTCTATCAAAACATACTATGACATGTACATCATCAAAATTCATGGCAGCAACTAATTACTTGTTGTTTTCTATGCATTTTTCACTCGTTTCACGAATGTATCTATAATACAAGCTAGGAAGCATTAAAACAAAAGACTTTATTTTCCTCAATAACCTACTTATTTTACTTTGTCAAAAAATAAGAAAAACAGAATGAAACCTGGAAGGAGACTATCTTGTCAGCATCAACTTCCTTATGTAAAAATATCACCCATAATCTGATACTTCTCTGCATTCTTTCTACACAGAAACCTTCCCATTGTCTGTACATCACTTATGTTGGTTGACAAATTCAATATACTAGGTTTCTCCTGAAACATATATGAATTATCCACAAAGAACCATATTCATTAGAAGCGCTATAGAAAGAAAAAAGTAGTACGAAAAGTAAAGAAAATGTTTTCAAATACAAGATAGGAGATGCATCATCAAGGAAAATAAAACAAAAAACATCGATACACCTCATACATGTGTGATACTTGTATATATAGTAGACAGCAGTCAATTGTCACATTCAAATAATTAAATTTCCCTGCACTTTGAGAAATCCAAATTGGCAGATTACATAAAGTAGGACACTAAGTGGACGATTTCAATTTAAAATTATTGCGATGAAATGGAACGTTATCAGTTTTGGGTCATAATATATCATAATCCTGAGTGCTAATCGTATTTTCAAATCGTCCTGGTAAAAAAACCCGAAGTGACCCGCTTCGTTCCTCCTATCTGCATCTGATTCTACACAAACACATCTAGATTATGCGGCTCAGCTACAAACAGAGTAATCAGAAGCAATATAATGTCGTTGCAAAAGGTTAATCAACGCAAAGTTACCGTAAACAGAGCCTCAAGCCAGAAAGATCTGGAGTGCGCATGCGCGAAAAAATGTCGCGTTTTTTGTCAACATTTAGAAAATATTACTTCTAGTGGATTTAAAAGTTTCTTCAAGCACATTTTGGACAATGAGTGCATAATACTTTGGTTTGTCAGGTAACTTAGCCCTAACAATGTCTCAATAGTGTTCAACTTTCCCGTGTACGTTACCCAGAAGCTACCTTGTACCCCACCCACCCAAGCCATGCAGCGAAGGAACCGGCACCACTTCACCATGACACTCGGGGTATTGGTCGTTACACTTCTCGTAATCAGCAACAGCCAGACAAGACGTTCACCACCTCACAACCACACTTCAACGTTCCTAGCAGGAATCTCCGTCAATACTCTGAGGCATAGAAACTGGACATTTGGTGAAACTGCAAAACCAACCAAGGGAGCAACACTACTCGTTAGCATCCTCCTGCTATGTGGTGACATCGAATCAAACCCAGGACCAGCAAGAAATGCCACGGTATATCCATGCGGACTTTGTGATCACCCTGTTACATGGGACCTACACCCAGACGCCTTGTGCTGTGATGGTTGCGATATATGGATCCACAGATCATGCACTGAACTCTGTTCTGCTGACTACGACCTGCTGGCGAAGCACTCGCATGTACAATGGCTCTGCTGCAAATGTGAAAGCATCAACATCACCAGTTTTACCTTCAGACGTTTTGAACTGAGCACTTATATCTACGACCCGCTCGCTCACATAGACTCTACACTCGACTCGTTTACTTCAAGCACTACATTCAGCCCTCTGCATGTTAGCAGCCCAACGGATAGGACCAACAGATCACGTCAACAACGCTCCTCTTCTTCAACCCAGTCGACCACGAACAGCTCATCCCTATTCCTTGTCTCCCAGAAACGAAACCTACGCATCATGAACATCAACTGTCGTAGCCTTGGTGGTGGAAAGAGTTCCGAACTACAGGCAGCTCACCACTACATAAAACCCGACATAGTCTGCGGCACAGAGTCGTGGTTGAAGGGCATGAAACCAGGAAAGCCAACTACACAGGATGCTATACAGTCAAGCGAGGTATTCCCAAGTCACTATAAGGCGTACAGAAATGACAGAGGAACACTGGGAGGAGGGGTATTTGTCCTTGTACATGAAGACCTGGTTGCAGAAGAGAAGGCGGAGTTGGTTACCAAATGCGAAGTCGAATGGGTACAAATCAAGCTGAAAGACAAGAAGAAGCTCCTCGTATCATCCTTCTACATGCCACACCGCAACATGCAAGATGTCAACGAGCTAAGGAAGTCGGTTGAGCTGGCGGCAAACGACAAGGAAAGGCTGACCGTCATTGCTGGAGACTTTAACTGCCCAGATATTGATTGGGAAAACCTTTCCGTGCGCCGAGATGCACAAGACAGAGATGTCCAACAGGCTCTACTAGACCTGTCCACTGACTTCAACCTCACACAAGTTCACGACAAACCCACCCGAGAAAACAACCTTCTTGACTTAATCTTCACATCCAACGCATCACTCATCAAATCAACAGCCAACGCCCCAGGAATATCTGACCATGACATTGTTGTTGCTGACTCTGACACAAAGCCATACTACACCAAACAGAAACCTAGACGATGTTTCATCTTCTCCAAGGCGAACTGGGACCAAGCGAAGACCGAAATCTCAGACAACCTTCCTATCATTGTTCAGTAGAGCAATTATCTTCCCCTGGTCTGACCAAGCAGACTTGACACATTCTTTCACACTCGTTTTTTCCAGGAGTTTCGCATTTTGAAGTGTCAGATCTTCCCTAATAATGACTGCAGTGTTCTTCAGTTTTCTTCGCTCTCGAAGGATGTCGTTCCTCTTAAATCGCGAGATGAACTTGCAGATTATTGGACGATTTGCATCGGCACTGAAACGACCCAATCGATGTGTCATATCAATGGCTGCTTGTGTGAGGGCTATGTTGAGTTTACTTTTGACCAAGTTTATCACCTGTTTGGCAGTGTCATCTGGTGATTCTTTTGGGTTGTTGTCATTAACTCCATAGATTCGCAAACTATTTTTGCGAGTGTATTGTTCGAGATTGTTGATCGAATTCCAGAAATTATGTTATAACCCTTGAAGATGGTATAGTCATTTTGACATTTTTGCCCTAAACGTTTACCATGAAAATTGTCATTTTACGAAAAAACTAACTTGTCGACCTGCATTTTTCTTTTCATTTCTGAATTCACAATAGAATTTTCATTAACAATAACATTAAATAAAAATTTAAAAAATTCTATGAAAGGATTATTTTTTTATAAAACTGTAGAACATGTCCTTGAGTATTTTATATAACTTGGTTTTCTAATAATTTTGCCCAAAAACTGTGGTGTAAAATGGCCTCCTCGCTCAAATCGCTCAAATCAACTACAACTATCGGAATTGCCTGCATGATCATATAGTTCACAAGTAATAACAGAACAGAACAGACCATATTTTATTAAACAAGTACATAGTACATAGTCATATTATACATAGTTTGTACAAAGTATTATACCATGTGGTATAACCAAGAAATACCGTTGATTAATCAACGCCAATCCTTATTTTGATCAAAATTGTTTAAAGGTACTGGGTACCGTTTTACTAAACAGTTTACGCTTAAGATTTCCGTAAGTCTAAAACAACAATTCCTCTTTTATCAATATTTGGCTAAGCAATATTGCAAAGTAACACATCATTGGAATGTTTTACTAAACAGTTTACGCTTAAGATTTCCGTAAGTCTAAAACAACAATTCCTCTTTTATCAATATTTGGCTAAGCAATATTGCAAAGTAACACATCATTGGAATCGTCTCTCCCAGACGCTTCCAATGATGTATCACATTGCAATATTGTACGTTCTTTGAAGAAACTATCCATGTTTATCAATTATGACTTACGCAAACATTTTCCGTAAGTTGTTTAGTAAAACGGGCCCCTGGTATATAATATGCACTGAAAAATAGTCCAATGAAGCAAAGTAAGATCATTTATAATTCTCTAAACTGTGCACTCAGTGAATTAACGTGTACTTTATTCCAAAACCGTGCCGTCCTTTTTGTGATCTACCCCATATAAACTGTTAATACTTATATAATTTTAAGCTTCCTTCATTAAGTATGCTCTCAACAGCTATTTTTAATTGAATTTCAAACAGCAATAGAAAAGCTGTATTGTTTCAAAGACATCTTATTTGACTTTCAAACATTCAACGCTTCGAACAAGGACGTTTAAATATGCAGTCAGATCGAACCAATTCAGCCTAACTGAAATTCTAAACAGGATGTACTTTAACGTCCTACAAACTAGAGGTGATTCAGACAGGCTCGTGAAGATATGAGACGACATATGAAGGAAAAGATTTTTTTTTAAATAATTCATGATAAAAAAATAGCCGTGTAGAATGTAGATATAGCAAACATATTTCAAATTTTGTTTAGGCACATTAAACAGAACATTAATAAAACCATAACATATGATTTCTTGAACCCATTACCAAACCATAACCAAATCTCGTCAGTCGACATGCCTGACGAGATTTGGTTATGGTTTGGTAATGTGTTAGAGAAATTATATGTTATGTTTCTATTAATGTTATTTTTAATACAGGTATAAGATGGGGATAGAAAGAAAAAACTGTGAGAGAATATGATGAAATTGCTCAAATTTTGAACGAATTCCCCCTTCTCTCATTAACACTTCGCCTTGCAGAGGTACTACTTTATTACTATTTACTTTAATTGTCCTCTGTTAACTCTTTCAAATCTAGGCAGTACAATATGTATTGTTCGGTATTCTATTAAGTCATATTTTACAGAGGCAGGTTATATAAAGTAAAATGTTAGCTTAACCAACAGGGTATACAAAATGGCTAATCGTACACTGCACGAACATGCTGATTTGATCTTTACAACATTCATAACAGAAAGGACCTATAAAACGTGATTCTTAGGTCTTTGAAACACTATAATTAACTTTACCGTAAGGGTTAGAAATAATTGCCTGAGGCATGTTTCGCAATAAAACCGTCTACGATTGCTTTATTTGGTCTCAAGGAACCGATTTATTTCTTCCGTGCAGAATAATATAAGTTTGGCCTTGTTTTGTGTACTTTTAGATATAGGTGCAACCGTGTTCTACTTTAGTCTGACATTAAATAACAATCTTCCCTGGTAAAATGAAGAAACAAAACAATATAGTTCCACTGTATCAATTCAAACTTTTCTTATTTCGGCATAAAACGTTATATTTGTTATATTCAATATACGTTCACAGAAAACATTTAAAATATTGTATGTGATATACGCCCATATATCTCCTTATTCAGAGCGATGAATTTACCTACATCTTTTTATATTTGATTATCCTTGTCATTTGAAGCTAACGACCTGCATTTCTGCTCTCAGACTTAACACAAGCTGATTTGAGTTGCCTACATTATCGAAAAACTGTGATAAAATAGAGATACATATTGTCTGCACTAGCATTTTTTGGGAATCTTGGGTTCAACCCATTACTGCACCGCTAGCTTCTTGTTCCTTCGATACTTCCAGGAAGCGCCTTACTAAATAACAAATGAAGAATATTTGCGTAAGTCAAAACTGATAAATATGATAAGTATCTTAAACGAAAATACAATATCGTCATGTAGGACGTCATCGGAAACGTCTTACTGCGTAAATCAAAACTAATAAACATGATAAGTATCATAAATGAAAGTACAATATTGCCATGTTAGACGTATGGAAGCGAAATCGAGGGACGATTCCAATGATTGGATGCTTTGCAGTATGGCGTATCCCAATATTGAAATAAGAGGGAATGCTGTTTTGAACAAATCGTTGGTTATAGATACTTATCAAATTGGTACCTTTGACTCCAGCTTTACATTGTTTATTCTATTTGAAGTCGTTTTACAATAAAAAACAACATTAATTATCATACTAATATATATATTCCCCATATGACAAAGTGTGTATCAGACAGCGAAAGTTACATGGGCAAATCACATGTCCATTGTCTTTATGATACTTGTATAATTTGGTAAAACCTTTGTAAAATAGGATTAGTTTCTAATGAGAAGCCTGTTTACCTAATAGTCTCAAGGGTATTTTTCTTTGATTGTCTGATGGTGTGTCTGATGGTGTGTATTTGATGGTGTGTCTGATGGTGTGTATTTGATTAGACCTTAGGTGATAACCATGGATTGGGCGATATTGGTGCAGAGGAAGTGCACCGGCTTCTCGTATCGATGGTTCCGGGTTCAAACCCCGTTAGGCAAGGTGAACAATATCCAAGGACTATTCCAAAAATCGGCGTGAGTACTTGTTCAGTATGCAGGAAGCAGTCATCGAGATAGATTTAAACAAGCTTCAAGCTTTCTACACAATCGATGTTTAATAAATAAGATAAGATAAGTATATTATATCGACGACAAATGAAATAAGACGAAGCCTGCTGTCGCACATGAAAAAACACGAGATTCCACTAAAACTTGCCAGTTTACTTTGGAAGACAGAGACCAATGACTAGAATGGCCTTGGATTGATTACCGCGATTATTAAATTGAGGTGATTCAAACTGGCGACCTTTTATCTACCCATATTTCAGCACAGGAACCGTTCATGTATCCAGGAAACAGAATAGAATGTGATAAATGATTTCAAAAATCGTTAAACAATCGATGTAGATGACTATGTAAAAAGTTAGTTTTTCAATGGTCGTTTGTTGTATTTTGATTGCGTAATGTAAATGTATTCAGGATTGGTTAAATTACGTTTCTCGCTTACTGCGATTTCTTTTAACCATAAGAGAGCATACCCACAATCCGTCATTTTGAAACTCTTTCTTTCTTCGGATTACTTCGGATGCAGTCGGAACTACTCGGATATTTCCGTGAGCTGTAAAATACACCTCGGATATAAGTGTAGGGTTACAATTTTTCGGGTAAATCGGCCTCCGGCAATTAACACCTTTTCTAAGCGTGCACGTTAAGTATTTCAATGTGTTTAGAAGTGTTGGACATCCTTTTATATCATTTTGTTATCAGTAACTCATACCAATGGCGTCATCCCTATTATTTCAAAGGTGTTTTCATTGGATAAACCCGATGTGTTCAGATTGCTTCGGATGTTGTCGAAATAAATCGGCCGTTGCCGGATATATTCGCTTTACATCGAATTGTTCCGACCACGTTCGATGTATACCGAGAACAACCAAAGGGGTCCGACGAAAGGAAAAGTTTAAAAATGGCTGATTATGGGTAAATTACCTTTGCACTAGCATGCTTTTTCAAGGCCGCATCAGTAAACTGTCTGGGTATATCGAATAAGTTAACGTCTAAAGCACGCTATGTTTATACCACAACAACGACCTTTTAAGAGCGAAACCTTTTCACGATAGTTCTAAACACGAACAAAACACATTGTCTGAGCATGTAGACGCTCTTCACTTGTGGTCCCAGTGGAGAAATGCGACTGATTCATTTTAAAAGCAGAAATAAACAACAATAATAGCAAGACAAACTCACATTTTCTGTATCGGGTAAGAACCATTGTGATAAAAATGATAAATTGTTATAAAAGAGCAAATTATAGTTAAATCACAGTTGTTTCTTGAGATCTGTTTCGGAGATTCGTTTAATTTGGGCATAAGTATCAATCTTTGCATTTATCCAACTATCTATCTTTCTCCCACTTTTATTTAGAATCTTAGATAGAAGTATTTGTGTATTACAAATAGGTAGATGTCACGCTTACGAAAACTTAAATGCGAGAGCTTATTTACATAAATGTCGACAGTAAACTCCAATTGTGTTTGGTTAATCGATAGGTTCCTCGCACTGTGGAAATTCGCTTCCTAGTACTTTTAGAAGAACATTCCCAAGACCGTGTGACTAAAAGAAAGAAAAACTCGTGGCTGGCAAATTTTCGTCGATTGCCTCCTATCCGTTGTCGCAAAGGAATAATATCAAACAACACTGTGTTTTAACCATTTACCAAACAATAACGACATTTGACCAGTTTGTTGCAGACGACTCTAGAAACCATTGTGGGAAATGGAGAAATTTCTCGTGACGAACATTTCTCCTTTTCCCACAATGTTTTCTGTCCTATCAGAAGATTGAGTTTCAATTTCACCACTGATTGAAATGTCGTTTGAAAACTCTTTCAATTCGGGACCGTGGAAGATTTGGCATTTGGTAAAGGGTCAAGACATACTCTGCGACCACGTAGTGATTACGTTCCTACTTTGCACTCTAATTAAGTAGGAAACTACCAGTACATGGCAATTAGTATGATGCTAAATGGTAGTTCGTTTCGAAGAGAGGAACGTCAGGCATCGACCCGCTCTTATTGCACACCATCTCCACCATGTCGAGGGTTCATTTCAAGACTACAGTAAGTGCTTCACAAACATGAAGCACTTACTATAGTCTTGCATTGAACCCGCGATGTTAGAAAATATCCTCCTTTTGAGCAGTCATGCGGAATAAAAATGCTCTAGGTTCGAATTTTCACGTGTTCGGTTTGCTTTTAAACACGGGATTTTGAAGTTAAAACTGTCTTATGACCTATCCATCATTCGGAACACCTCGGCCATTTCTTAAAATAACCTCGGAGGTAATGGGGAGCCATTTTTGAAAGTAGGTCAGCAACGAAGGGCCAATCGTATCTACTCGGCAATCCCCGTAACAAGCCGGGGATTGCCGAAAAGAGCCGATTGACAAAATATGAAACAAAAATGTGTTGATATGATCATCTTTAATGAAAAGGGTAAAAAACCCATTCAATTCTGATATATAACCAATTTGTGTGTATTCAATAACATATTTAGTGCCTGTGTGCATTTTGCGTTATCCGCCGGAAATAAGGCGAATTACCCCAGGATTTCTGGTGTATTCATGTACTGCCTACGAGGTATATCTACCGACTTGTTACGGGGATTGCCGAGTAGATACGATTGACCTATCCATGTGTTCCCGTTCGGCGAATCTTCCCTAGAAAAGCTCGAAATGTTAGAATTTTCACTTGCAACATAAAGTTGTAGTACTGTTTACGCTACAGTGTATGTTAATATTACCATATAAACCAACCATTCATATTGCCATTATTCCATCTCTTACAGGTTTGTCATAAGTTCCGCCACAAGCGTATGTTGCTGAACCACCACCCCATAACGAGCGACACAGCGGGTTCGAGCCACCATGCAACCTACGGGTTCCTGCTGGACACGGTCAGGCGAGAATGGGTCATAATTGATGCAAGTCTGAGGTAGGATGAATTAACCCTTTATTCCGTAGTAAAGATATATCCCTCAGCCTTGCAAGTCTGAAGTAGGATAATTTAACCTCATGTTCCTGAGTAAAGATATGTCTCTCAGCCTTGGAAGTCTGAGGTAGGATAATTTAACCTCATGTTCCATAGTAAAGATATATCTCTCAGTCTCGAAAGTCTGAGGTAGGATAATCAACCTCATGTTCCATAGTAAAGATATATCCCTCAGCCTCGGAAGTCTGAGGTAGGATAATTAATCTCATGTTCCATAGTAAAGATATATTTCCCAGCCTCGGAAGTCTGAGGTAGGATAATTTAACCTCATGTTCCATAGTAAAGATATATCTCTCAACCTCTTAGCCGTATCTCTTAGATGATTATCGAGAAATATCGGCAGATTACTCTCCGAATTGTCCATTGTAACGTCATTATGTCACCGACCGTTCTCTGCTAACGATGAGACATCATGATTTTGTGCGAAAGTAATCACATATGCTATATACACATTATGTGCGCTGTTTTGGTTTTGATGCTAAATGCTGCGTAAAGTATACTTTGTTATTTTCTGAGATGTATCCGCTGCGAACATGTCTAGAAACAACTCTGATATAACGTCATATTGCTGGCGCTCTATTTAACCCTTTAAGAGCAACCATTGTTGTTTAAAATGAGCTCAGGATGAGCGATGCATCGTGAGTAAATCAAGATCAAAACTTCATTAAGGGAGATAAATACCCTTAGTAAATGGAACTACACCGAATTGTACATTTTAGACAGTGGGTATCTACTCAGTCTTATTTAGAAAAGCTTCTGTTTGTGATTCATTTGACGTCAGCTGTTGCTTTCAATTTTGATACGACGTATGTTTTCATACGACGAAATGGTTAAAAAAGATCCTGTGCACTGTTTCATTAGCATTTCATACGCTTACAGAGGGGTCCGAAATGTGATAAATGTCCTCATGACTTTTCGTTCATCTACACCTGGCTATTTTAGCAAAATTCGATAATTGTCTACATCAATGGTAAGAAACGTCTTCAAAGTCGACGTAGTATGGCTTTTGACTAAACTCATTGGTCTGTGATTTAGACAGTATTGGGAAAAACGATTTCAAAACGTTTCAAAATGATTCAAAATGATCGTGTAGATAGTGAGTTAATGTATCTTCCGAACATTTGGTGTGTTTCGTAAGCTAAAGCAATAACAACGAGTGAATTTGCTAGCCACTGACCCCACAAAGAATAGCAAACTTTATCATTGAATTGAGCGTCCGACGAAACAGTCATGAACTCATATCAACGCGAGAGGGATTTGTTGTAGTCATCGATGTGTGAAGTTAATGAGCTTCAATCTTCCGTCGCAATCGATGTACAATAGATAAATTTAAACTAACGACGAACTGTAGTTGTCTGTCAAATTATTCATTTACAAAACAAAATGTCATATTTCCATGTACCTGGGTCCCACCTTATGCGTTCCATTTTGTAACCCGGTGTTTGTGGTCCATTCCGGTCGTTTTGCTAATTTATACCGAGGATGGGGCTATTAGCACTCGTTAGTCTTTATCTATTTGGTAGAAACAGGCAAGCAGGGGGTATTGACTGATTAGTGAATTCCAAAAAGCTATAACCGATCCTTTTCTTCTTTCATTGTGGTCAAAACCATGATGCCGTTTGCAAAATCAGTTCTAAAATGTGTCGAAAAACGTTTCAACGGCATAGAATAGCGACACATTTCTAGCTGATTTGTTTCATTTCTATTTGTCAAAGTACGTTTTATCTGTTTTATAACGTGCGACGTACATGTAACAACCATTCATCGAAGGCAAGTCGAACTTTGTAATGGAAAAAAGCGCACTCAACCCTTATAGTTCTTGAACCAACGTCATGCTTGTGTAAACAGGTTTGATTTAGACCAGCCGCCAAGTAAATTGGCGGCTGACCTGTGATTCAACCTGTTTGCTACTTTCAAAGTTAAGCAGATATTTAAAGTTTTGAATGGCAGACGACACAAAAATATACTTTTAGAAAAATACCTAGCATTCTTTTAAAGCATAAAGGGTTAAACCAATTTTTGCCTGTTGTCTTGTGGGGTCCAGTTGTTATTATACGATGAATGTGTTGCACGTGTCGGGTAAGCCACGTGTCAAGCTATACCAGAGTCCTGTTGTACATGAAACGAGAACTGAAAGAATTGGAGCCTAGGCAGGGACGGTTTAATCAATTGTCCGCATTTCCCAGCTTGTCCAAACGTCTTACGGACAAGCCATTTGCACGTCTCTATACCAGGTAGCCCAGGGAACTAGAAGGATGTCTTCTAGCAATGAAGCCCAGTCAGTGGTGGTGAAATCATAAGTCAGTATTGCCCTGCTTGTTAAAAAGCCTCAACGGACAAGTGGATTTGTACTTATAGTTGTTATATAACTATTCTACATACAGATGCATCTGAAGATTTGGCGTTTACGGAAAGGCCAATGGAATGGCAGTTTCTTGTTTGTCACAAGTGTTTCTACCAAATGAAATAAGAAATAAAAAACAATTATTCTGTCATGCTAGCTTTCATAGTCTGCTGCTGCATATATCAATTTAAGTCAAGATTTGGGAATTACTGTGAAATTGCTTAATTCTATACCTATTCGTTTGTGTCAGGAAAGTGATATTCGTGTTTAGCAACATTGATACGACGGAACCTCTCTGGCCGGTGTTTGGAACCTACAACCCCTACTCTGTACACGTGGAACTCACGCTGAAAACCGGAAGAGACATCATGACCATACCGGATGTACTCAGGCCTGTAAGTTTGCATGCGCATGTGAAACGGTCCGAGAAAAGAAACCTCTTTGCTTTGACCATCGGGTCGCCATACTTTATTTCATTTGAAAATCTTTAAGTCGGTGTACTCATTGAAATAAGTTCGACAAGAGGATTCTGATTAGTACCAACAATTTACAATATAGAAAATGATCTGTAACCCTTATAGAGCTGGAAACGATTTCATGCTTATGCAAACAGGTTAGATCCAGGCAAGCCGCTCAAAACTGGGTGGCTGGCTTTGGATCCAATCTGTTTGCTACACTGATTATCTTTCATTAAAATTAAGCAGATATCTAAGGTTTTGGAAAAATAGACATTTCTAAATTTTTCAAGAAAGATACACAGCATCATAAGGGTAAAAAAACTGGCACTGAGTATTATACAGAATCTCAAGCAAAGACAAGTGTCAAAATGATATAATAACTGAATACTGCAATAACATCAATCCGATTTGGAAAAGATTATCAACAAAACTAATGATAAGATTAGAGATAGTTAACAATCTTCAACACATTGAATAAGTAGTTTAGTTCAAAAATAAACAACAAAGTCAAGGTTAAGATATCATGGTTGATTATATGACAATGTGACAATCAGTCAATAAGGCATTCTCATGTATATAATGGGCAAATGCTTACCTTATTTTGCTACATGTATTTTTGCTCAAAGACATTCCGGTGTTCCAGCAAGTAATAGAGCGGTGACTTAGAATCCAAGGGATATAACTGTTATATTAAACTTTCCGTTTGCATGGGTTGCCTGTCCGTAACATTTCAATGAACGCATTGCATATTTCAAAATTCCCTATGTGTATATACAGTTTTTCAAATGACATCCGGGCCGAGGTTATCCGGATGTCTGGCAATCCGAACAAAATTGTGAGGAACATTTATGCAATAATTTGCCCCGTTGTATAACGAGAACGACCGAAACAATCCGACGAAAAAAGATGTTTCATAATGGCGGATTATGCGTATTCTACCTAAGGTTAGTGGATATAAAACAAAATTGCTTTTCGCCAATAGATAAGTTTTGCTTCACTCAAATACCTCCTTTTTTATCTTCAGACAAGTGCTGGTACCCAGAGAAGTAAGCCCCAGACGTCGAGAAAAAAGAAGCTCCCATTCGATATCAATAAATAGTAGGGTTGTTCCACATGGATGGTTCTTCCGTGTATACAAGGGTGTAAACCCATTACCAATTAATAACGACATTTAACCACTTTGTTGCAGACGACTCTAGAAAACATCATGGAAAAAGGAGAAATTGCTCATGACGAGCAATTTCTTCTTTTCCCACAATGTTTTTTGCCCTATCAGAAGATTATTTTCCACTTTCATCACATTTTGAAATGTCGTCTGCAAACTCTTTCAATTTGGACAGTCGAAAATTTGGCGTTTGGTAAAGGGTTCAAGGAAGTCTCTTCCGCTGTTTCGTTTTTTCATGGGACCCTTTTTTCATATAGTCCTTTTTGTGACCTGTCCATTCGAAAGCAGAAACCAATGTTAATTATCCCTTTCCCGAACAACAAATGTTTGACCGTTCCAAATTGAAAGAGTTTGCAGACGAAATTTCAAAATGTGATAAAATTGAAAAATTTCTATAGAAAGAGCAGAAAACTTTGTGGGAAAAGGAAAAAAGCGCTCGATACGAGCAATGTTTTCTAAGGTCGTCTGCAACAAAGTGGTCAAATGTCGTTATTGTTTAGGAAAGGGTTAAAGGAACTAAATATGAGAAATAATAAAATAAATAAACCAACTAATGAAAAGAAATGGTATTCTAAAATGTAGTTAAATAAGTCCTAAAATCTCTCACTCCACAAAGGGTCCTGCGCGCCGCAGTGGTTACGGTTGTGGACTCAGAACCTTGGGTTCCGGGTTCGAGCCCCGCCGTGACCTCTGGTTTCGTGGGAGTGACCTTAGGCAAGTCATTTCAGAGTCCTAGCCGTGTACTGATTCATCTAGGAAAGACGTGACATAACTGTAAATTGATGGAACGATACTGACGAAGAACTATGTCAGTAACTTACTATAGCTAAAACTACACTGTATATCTAAATCTAACACATGCGCTGTAAAAGAATCAAGAAACCAGTATGACAAAAGTGTACACTTCTGCCTAAGACCCATTGGTCCTTTTGTTACAATAGTTGCTGAAGTATATCGTATCAAAATGACTTTGTATTTTTTACATGCCCTGTTCTATTCTATCTGCTTGTATTAGGGTTTTGTCCTCTGTTGAAGTGTCAAATTTGTATTTGTCACAAAACCCCACACGGGCGAAAGAGTTTATCAAACGGGTGTGAACATAAATGTAGAAGATGCACATCCAGCGGTCTGATATAACCACATTTGATGGAAACGTGGCAAAATCAAAGACTTGTTGGAGAATTATTTCTCCCTTGGCCATACAGTGATAGTTTCTCAATTGAAACAAATGGGTCTTAAGAACTCAAATCTTAAATTCAATGGAAGTTTATGTAGTATAAAATCATACAAAGATAGTGAAATTTAAGAGGATCTTTTTTTTGGCTATGAGTGAAATACCATGTAAAATCATCCCTGGCCATAAAGGACATCCGATACATGTATTATACATAAATTTGAGTCACGTTTAGTGAACATGGACCGGTATGGAAAATGACATTGACATTTAAAAGTAAACGAGTTGACTTTAAACGGTCATTCAACTAGAAAACTGGTTATAAAATCAAGGCATTTACGGTGGAATATTAACGCATTCGCTCCCAAACAACCATTCTGCTAACGGTTGCGTGCATAAACTGTGATAAATCTAATGTATTTCTGTGATAACCAAATGTTTTGTAACATGTTGTATTTATTGTTTCATTAGCAATCTGTTAAGTCGTGATTTGTTCGTTTAAAAACGCCATCCTTTAAAAATGGCTTGTTTTGTAACATACTCTTAACTACGTGTATCTTTACATACGAACTCAACAATGCTGCAGTAGGCCCCGATATCTTTATATTTATATAACCCTATGATGAGCAAACGAAAAACGTCTGTTACATTGTTTTTAACCCTTAGGATGATGGGTGATTTCATTAAAATAGATGTTTGTGTCGTCTGCTTTCCAAAACTTTAGATATCTTCTAAATGTTGATGAGGAAAGATAAGAACTCAGAGAACCAAACAGGTTAGATCAGAGGCGAGTCGCCAATCTACTTGGCGGTTTACCTTGATCTAACCTGATTGCAAAAGCATGAATTCGGTTCGAGCAATATAAAGGATAAAGGACTTTGAATGTACGCATCAAGAAAACTGCAAATGGACCTTTAACAAGTAAGTATTATGGTAACGAGGTGCAAACCACTTGTTTTGGTATAAGCCCTCAGCTTCTAAGTGACCTTGTCCTGAAAATTGCCATAGGAATAACAAACCACTGTACTAAACAATGAATTGTTGACAATGATGGTTTCTACCGCATACCATAAATGAATTACATATTTGTCTTTGATCTACTTGTTGTCTTTTTTTTATTATTATTTATTTTTACTTTCTAGGGCCATGTTTTCGCATGTGTGTATGTATATTTTTCAAATGTGTGAATTTAGAAATTAAATATTTGGAATCAACTATCAGCATTACTATTTGATGAACATACCTTTCCCAAACCAATAAGGGTATATGTGGTATATGTACACTGTAGATGTCTTATAACAACCAGATAAGAAACGTGCTGTATGGCACTAGCATTTTGAGATCAATCGCATACACACCGTACATATTAACCCTAAGTATGATGGGTAATTTTCTAAAAACAGATCTGCCTTTCAAATCCCCAAATATCTGCTTACTTTTGACAAGGAAAGATACACAGAGTAGCATACATGTAAGATCACATGACAGCCCCCCCCCCCCCCCATTAACTTGACGTTGGCCTGGATATAACATTTTTGCATAAGCATGAAGTCAGTTCCAGCACTATAAGTGTTAAGATAACTTGGCACCATTCCTAATTCATTTGTCATTCAGAAGCTGCAAATAATAAAGTTGAGTCAAAAATGGCACTGTGAATCCAAGTGGTCTTACAACTCATAGGTCTGGGGTTTAATACCATTCCATACCTCTGGTTATGTGTGTCTTTTGGCAAGACACTTCACAACCTTTAGCTAGCCCTGGTGAATCAAGGAAATTTGTTTAAACAGTGTTTTACTCATATTAAAGGGATGCATATTCTCTCCTATGATTGATTGAATTTGCAAAGATCTGTTGAAGTTTTTAAAATCAATGAGGTAAAAGAAGAGATAACTGATGAGTGAACTCTTTTGTCAGAATGAACTAATCTTTATTTATCTAGCATCCAAGATCTCATAAACAAAAACGGGTCAAATTGTGTTTATTACTCCCAGAGCACAAACTTGTCAGTTAGTCCATTTGATCCTGCTGGGAATACTTTAAAGATATTATTGTGTCGTTTGCCTTCCAAAAGCTTAAACATCAGCTAAATTTCGATGAGGAATGATACTTAGAGAAGCAAACAGGTTTGATCACAGGCCAGCCACCAAATTACTTAGCGGCTGGCCTGTGATCTCACCTATTTGCCTGTTTGCAATGCATAAGCATGAAGTCAGTTCCAGCACTGTAAGGGTTAAGAACAGATAATCTTTAGGTATGAAGTAACACAATTTCTTGATATCATTCAGTTTTATTCATTTTTGTTCTCTTTTGAACAATTTTCAGGGAAATAATTTCATTTTTAAAAACAACAGTTTTATATCAATAGTTCAGTGCAAGACTATAGTAAGTGATTCACAAACATGAAGCACTTACTATAGTATTGCACTGAACCCTCAATACAAACAGTCAACTTTTTTAAAGCAACCATAGTACATGTAAGAAGAGAGATGACTGTGATGTACGAGACAAGGATTTCCTGCAGACTGAGCTCTCTGAAAGACTTGCATCCATTTGAATGATAACCTCAGACTTAACCACCTTTCTTGCACTGCTTGAAATTGATCATTTAAACTAGAATACCCCTAATTCATCATTTTGAAACTCTTTCTTCCGTTGGATTGCTTTGGTCATTCTAGGTAATCATTGGTTAACTATTTGAGTTCCGATCACAACCGATGTATACTGAGAAAGACTGAAGAAATCCTATGACAGAATCAGTTTCAAAATGGTGGATTATGGGTATTCTACCATAAAATTAGATTGTCTCTATTACTAATTATGTCATTCCAATTATTAATTGATAACAAAAATATATAGCCTGCAATGACTTCATGTTTGTATATTAGGTTTTACATCGCATCAACCCTCTCTTAGTTATATTGCAATGATTCGTGAAAGGAGGAAGACACCTCAGGCTCTTATAATTGCCCATAACACCCAGTCAAGATGGATAGAAGTTCTCTCCATCTTGGTTAGGTAGAAAACCACCAATCTAAACTTAACACCGGTCACGGCGGGAACTAATCGGAGTAATTCAAAATGGCAGATAATTGGTATGCTACCTTAAAGTTAGTAAATTAATGTCTTCCTCCATCTACAATAGAATTCTGCAAGTCAGCTGGGAGAATATCTGTTCATCAATTAATTAACCTTTAACAAAAACAAGGACAAATCATCAAAAAGTCGCCCTACACTCGCAAAATTTCCTGGTATTTTGGGCGGATCTTCTAATGTCAAATGAGGATAAAACTGACCTACAACAGTGAGGTTACATAATGACTCTAGCTTAGCCTGGAGCTGTGTGATTATAGTACCGGGAATGGCAATTAAGAGGTTGGTGGATAACCCAATTTCACCTGTATCAATATTTCTATTGTTAGTGATATAACTTTTAATCACATCTAAATCGCCTCCCTTTAGATCAATATCTGTCATGTTTGATGTGTCTTTAAATAGAAGCAGGTGTCTTGGTGGCATGTATGTATGAGAAAACAGCACTGTGGTGTTACTAGATGAATACTCACTCAAGACAGATAACTCCTGCAATTTAAATAGACAAGGGATTACTCCCCCTTGATGTAGCACTCCATACAATACTGATAGCAAGATATTATACAAAATAAAAGTTGTAGTGAATGTTTTCTTGTATATTATGGCACTTTGTAAAGCATATATAACAACTAATGGCAGTAATGGAATGAGAAATCTGGGTTCCTGGTGTGGAAATAATGATAAACAGAGCAATGGCACAATTATAAAAAAAGACAACAGCATATGCTTTTGCGTGCCATTCATACTGGAATAATTTCTAAATGTCCTATCAGAACTGTCAACTTTCTTAGAAAAGCAAGCATTTCTCACATAATCAAAAATATCTCTTGAAGTTGTGAAAATTCCCAGAAATATGAAAACTGCTAATGGCCCAAATAATAAAGGTATGTTGACTAGAAAATGTAAGAAAAATGGATGTCGACCATGAAGTTCTAAATTAGAGGCATTTGTGTTATATTTCACAAAGTTCCAAGGGGTGAAAACAAGTCTAGTCATCAAAACATCTCTATTAAACAAGTCAGATAGCTCTAAACTATTGTAATAAAAAGAGTCTAGAATACATACTATGATGGCAATCAACATTGAACCAGTTACAAACACACTTAATCTCCTTATTAGATAACCTTTATCATGTTTCATCATGTAACACCACCAAACAAAAGGTGCAATAGAAAACAATGCAAATGTTGGTCTATTGAATATTCCCAGTGTATTCAAAAAAGCCAACTTCATGCAGTCAGTAAATGTCACATGAACTGAATTTGTAGTGAATTTTCTTTTTTCTCTGGAAATTTCTTTCGTCGATACATAAGTTGGCTCTTCTTTTCCTGTCAAAAGTTGTGTTGAAAGATGTTTGTTCAAAGATTGTGTTGGAGTGTTGTCTTTTCTCTTTCGCACATACCGATTTATAGTCCTTGACTGCGTTACACCCTTCCCATGATCCATTACCGTATCCGCATTTCCACTTTTGTTGTATTTATCAGAATAATCCTTCTTTTCTTCACTTCCAATGCTGTTCCCTCTCTGGCAACATTCAGTTATTGCACCAATAACCATGACTAGAAGTACTGATTCTATGGCATTAGAGAATGAATGGGTTTGATATGTAAGCATCACAAAAGACCACGACAACATGACAATCCCTAAATGAGCATCCAGTCTCCACACCTTGCAGATTCTCCACACATTGTAATCCAGGATAAAGCTCACTAGAGTCATAATGACCCTAGAGCTGGACAAGAGAATCCTACCCGACAGTGTAAATAGTTGAAGAGTTGATGACAGATAGCCCAACATGTAGAATGTAGGTTTAAACAGGATGTTGTTAATAACCATACTGCGCAGGGGCATCTCCTTCTGAAACTCCCAGGTCCTTTCTACTGTTATGTTCAAGGCATCTCCTGCAAGTAAGACCAGAATCAATCATAGTGTATGTTACTTAAAATGTGTAACAACCCGGCAGAAAGCTCAGTTGGTAGAACAGTTTGCGGAGGTCCTTGGTTTGAGTCCCGATCTGGCTGCATGTTTTTCTCACCTTGGTTAAATTGTTTACATTGGGCGCCAAAACCCGGAACATCCGCAAACTGTGTGAACGCTCTACTGACTGAGCTTTCCAGCATGCTTGTAACACATTTATCTCTACCTTCTCAATCGAGACCCCTACTACATAAGGACAATATCTAACCTCTGCATTACTGAGCCGACACTTTAGCTCAGGTTATGGTCTTGGAATCTCTTCCCAGCGAACCAGTATCGAATCCCCACAGGGGACTATAAATCCAAAGTGGATTTTTCTAGCTATGCTTCTTTGCTGACATTGTTCTTAAGATGTATCATAACATTCCTTAACCCTTATAGTGCTGCAACTGACATCATGCTTATACAAACAGGTAAGATCCAACCGAGCCGCCAAGAAGATTGACGGCTGGCCTGTGATCTAACCTGTTTACTTCTCTGGGTATCTTTCCTCATCAAAATTAAGTAGAAATTAAAGGTTTTGGAAAGCAGACGACAGTTACATCTATTTCAAAAAAAAAAAAAGCATTCTAAGGGTAAATCCATTTGTATGAAAGAGAATATGTCGTTTGTAAAAATTGAGAGCAATGGCTGACAAAAAAGAAAAATGTAAAAAAAAACTCTTGTTATTATTGAGTAGAAAACAGTGTGATTAAATGTTAAATTGCTCATAATCTGAAGATGTTCTGAACATTGAATGATATAATGTGAAGAATAGAGATGAATTCTGAGAGTTTTATTTATTTCTTATCATTATTAAAGAACTTAAAAGCATTCCATCATGATGAGCAATTTCTCCTTTTGTCTGGATGGGCTCTCTACAAGAAATCTTAACCCTTTCACAAACATTAACGAAGTTTGACCACTTTGTTCCGGACAACTTTAGAAAACATTGTGGGAAAGGAGAAATTGCTCGTGATGAGCAATTTTTTCTTTTTCCCTAAATGTTTTTGCCCTATCAGGAGATTATTTTCCAATTCCATAACATTTTGAAATTTTGTCTGCAAACTTTCAAATTGGGACAGTCGAAAATTTGTTGTTTGAGAAAAGGTTAAAGACGACATTGTTTTTCCATGCTTCAATGCTGGAAGATGATGGACACAAACATTAACGTGACATTCTTGTTAGGTATTTGCAAATTTGGATGGCTTCCAATATTTCTTACAAAACTCTTCAATCAAATAGCATAATTTAGCATAATTTTAATTTTAATAGCATAGAAATCCTTAAAAAATAACCCAGATACCTTTGATGAATCCTCATTGTGAAACATTTTGTCTTAAGGAATTTACAAATCAGAAGATGCCCTATACAGACCCTTGTTGTCAACATAATGTGACAAAGTTATAAAAGTTAATGTTAAAAAAAAGGAAAATACACATACCTGCAACCACCTCAACACTTTGGAAAAACTCGTCCGGGTGTAAATATCCATTCTGGGGTACCATGGACCACACCACTCTTAAGATCACCAAGCTGACATACATCCACATTGTATCCCGTAAGTTCGAATTTTTCCTACAGAAAAAAAAAAGTGTAATAGAAAATTGCAATAATGCGACTTCATGAAATGCTGATTCTACTACTCAAGAGAGATTCAAAGCTCCTTGTTCACAGATTTGGGAAATTTGGCGTTTAAAAACTTGATTTCTTTAAAACTGTATAACAGCTGGACTCTTGTATTATATGCATTGGAAAATAGCCACATGGGTAAAAAGCTAAATTAGTTTCAAAAGCGATTGCATCAAATTAGTTTGACTAGTGTGGACCAAATACAAATCCTCATATGGTTAAAGGGATAGACCTATATAGACTTATAGAAAGGAATGTTACTGTTGCTTGCTCACAGATGAGAAAACTTGCAATGAAAAAATATAATGTTTTTGAAACAATAATGTTTAAATATGTATTTTTGTATGATACATTTACAGTGTTCACACTGGCCTTCGCAAATGGCGCCATTGGCGACAAAATCAAGAAATTGGCGCAAGAAAAACAAATTTGGCGAAAGTGCCTGGCGCTGACTATTTTCCGCGAGAATTTGATGTTTGTTTACCGCATGGTTGCCGATCTCGAGTCAATATCGATTTGTTTTTAATGTAGAGCCGAAAACCATGTATGGATGGTTCCCGTAATCGCAGTACTTTGAATTAGAACTCAGGAATCAGCTTGTTTATCAAATGCGATTTCCGATACGGGATAATCCTGTTTTCACACTTGTTCAGTTCATTATCTATTGATTGTCAAGTTTGTTGAAGGTGACACTTTTGTACACCATTTTGTCATTCGCCAGCCTTTACAACTTCAATTATATGGAAATTATGACTTTGATTACTTTAATTGCTTTTCAATCAAAATGTTTGCCCTCGCGCTCCTTTTAAAGAAGTTGACAGCAAACATCGACAAAGTCAGTTGTGTTGAATGACAAATAAATGAAACTCTTTTATGCACCGAAGTTTTGGTATATAAAATCCGCGATTTTAAGTGACACTTAATTCTGATCCAAGACAAGAGTGACTATAAATCTATCTTCTCACTCGTTGAATATGCCTCCCACTAAAAATCAAATAAACATCTGACTAGGAGGCCTGGAGGACAGGAAATAGTTGGTTAATAACTTATAATATGACGCCAAGGTGAAAGTCATGTTTCTGATATGTCCTGTTTCAAATGTTGAGTGTGAGAGAGGATTTAATCCATAGAACCTAATGAAAACAGCACGTAGAAATAGATAGAACAAACGAACACTTGAGAACCTCTTTAGAACCGTAGGTGACCCTAATGAAGGATTTCCCCTTCTACAAAAGACTATTTTGGCTCCAACTTATTGAATTTGGCTCCAATTTTTTTAATTTGGCTCCAACTTTTTCAATTTGGCGCAAGTGTTGGCGCAAAGAAAAGTTTAGCCAGAGAGAACCCTGATTTAAAAAACAATGTAGTTTAAGCAAATAACTAATTCAGGAAGAGTCAATATATCTAAGTATATACTAGTCAGACTTATTTGACACAATCAGAATATATTGAGAAATTTTTGTATTGGGCAATATCTCCCGTCACGTCAAACTTTCGAATATTTCATTTAATGGAGGACAAATGCGACAAAAATGTTGTTGCACCGTTTGAAGACCCATATTGCCTTTTTTATTGAAAATTATCAAATTATTTTACTCACAGTTGTGAATTAATCCTTTTTTTTTATCAATCCATGCATTTAACATGTCTGTATTCCATATATTAACTTTGTAAGAATGGTTTAATTAACACTAGGTGCCAACTTTTTTGCTCCTGATGGATTTTCTCTGCGCATGCACACTGGGAATGGGATGGGAAAACCACATTAAGCGGTATTTTAAATGTTAAAAGGCAATTGATGCCTTTGTTTGGTGGTATTTAAGTTTATTTAACATAACTTGTCTTTTCAATTGACGTAATATGGCCATTTTTGCTTTAAATATGAAAATTAGAATAAAAAAATGTCCGACATAATTTGGATCTTTCGAAGTTTTGACGTTAGATTGCCCCATCAGAAAATAGAAAGCAATCTTAACTTTGAATTATTTTGACTAGGTCCACACTAAAACCAACATCAGATGACAAGAAATAGCAAAGTTGAATAAATTATCTTAAAGATGTTGAGATATTCTTGGAAACAGGAAAAGGAAGTGACGCTGGTTTACAAACCAAGGGAACACGGAGACAGCATAAAATGATGCATTCTTCTTCTTCCATTATTGTACCTGGCCCACTCTTTTTTAGTCATACTGAATATAGGGATGGTTACGAATTGACTTTTTCAAAATTAAGATGGGAACGAGCTGACCAACTGCAACATGTGGGTACAAATTGCAAAATTAAGGTGGTTACGAGTTGGCTCGGGTACGAATTAACCGGGAAGCCTAATTACAAGTTAGTCTGCTCACATGAGAAGCCCATCCGCGTGACAATACTATATGATTATTACATACACTTACATGATATTTCCTCATAATTTGATTTCTTACACAGCATGTCAACGAAAGACAAGAAAAGTAAGAACAGGTTGTTTACTTTTTCATACACGCGAAAAGCAATGACAATATAACCGGTGAACCATTTAAACTGGTTTGTCGTTATTTTGAGTAGAACTATTTTTAATTCTGTAATACCGAAAACTTTTGATCTTTTTCTTATAACAGCACTTACCCTCAGCGGGACAAGCACTGGCGTTTGTTAATGATTCTATGCTGTGCGAAGGGGGGTTTCTCATTTTAATAAACAAAACTCCAAAATAGAGGAATGTTTTTTGTAAGACAATAGATATATTTTATCATCCTCACCAAATCTGTTTGTTCTTTAACTTTATTCTTTTGAAACTATTGTGACAGAAGGATGATATCATCAATTCTGATTTTGACACAGAATATGTTCACTTAAAATTTGTTCTAACCTCTTACTTCATATGTTAACCTACTCAACTAAACATGGAGTAAATGACAGCACATCACTGTGACAAAGTAATATTTGCTCTTCCTGTTTAAATTATACTTTCAGTACAGCAGTTCCTACTTCCCACTGAACATCACAACAACACTGAAGTTTGTCCATGCTTATTTGCTGTGTGGAGGTGTTGTTTTCATTTTTTATCAACAAAAAAAGTCCAAAGTTGAGGAATGGTTGTTGTACCAGGACAGATATATCTGACCTGACCAACCAAATCTGGTATTTCTTTAACTTTATTCTTTTGAAACCATTGTAACAGAAGGATAGTTACACCATTCTGTTTTTGATACAGAATGTGTCTACTCTGTCATTATCTCTTACCCTATATTTGACCTGTTTAGTAAATATTGTGTAGAGTTAAGTGCAAACCAGTTTGGCAAGAGAAGAATTGATCCTGATGAGCAATAGATTCTTTTAACAAAATGGTTTCAATTGAATATCATAACAAAACTGAATTTTGTTTCATGCCTTTTTGCTGTCTGCTGTTGGTGTGAGTTTGGATTAAACACCAAATTCCTGTAGGAAGGATTGGGTGTTATATAAGTATCAGTCCCTTTAACAACTCCCCGTTCTGATATTTCTGTAGCTGTCTACTTCGGAAAGCATTGTGGTAAAAGGGGGGATGCATCATTTGTAAATAAACACAACTCTTCGTAATTGTTTCATATTTTGATCATTTATCATCATCATATATTAATCAAGAGGGAGTATAAACGGGGCTTTGATTTAGTACATCTGGTTGACTTTTCCTCATGTACAATAACATATCTCCTCTTTTTTACAATGTTTCGGTGTCAGACAGTTATAAAACAGTTCACTTTTAACGAATCGAATGAACATGAGGGGATGGCTCTGTTTTTGTCAATAAAGGACCGATTTACACGTGGTGAAAAACACATACTTCCGCGACCATCTGTAGTCCGTCAACGATCGGACCGTCTCAGCAATCAAAAGACAAAAATGAACCATAAAAGCTTATCTCATGATCAAACAAGCATATCTGGGAACATATTTTAAAAGTATCACCTGAGGTGATAAGACATTTATAGATTTTCATTTGAAATCCCCAGGTCAGTGCGGAGGTGAAAATCAAAGAAAATCTGTTTTTCAAATTCTATTTATAGACGCACGGGAAACTCGCCGTTTCTGTTCAACATGGTCGTGACAGATATTACGTAATAAACCAATCAACCAAGTAATGAGTAAAGAATTTTATACCACACCGTTCCTAATAACACACTGTTCCTAATGAGCAGTTGGTCCTATAAGAATAGTAATTTCTCCTAAATTAAGGGCACTTTTTTATGTTTATTGTACTGTCCGGTGTTTTGTTTATTTTCCTTAACACAACTATGCATATGGAGGAATGGATGTAATCAAAGAATATAACTCTTTAACACTTCTCTCAATGTTGAAATTGTTTTTCTTTCTATCTTGAAACCATTCTGATAAAAGGATGGTTCCGCCAATTCAGCTTTTGAGAACAGAACGTTTCGCCTTTACCAACAATGCTTAATCCATATTATTCCTCTTCATCAAAAGTGAGGTAGAGCATATGACAACCCACTGTGGCAAAAAGGAAAGGCTTCTAATAAGCAGTTGATTCTCTTAGCAAAGAGGTCCTCCTTAGTATAACAAAGAACATACTCTGCTTTCATTTGTGCCGTCTACTCTTGCTTTATTTGATCAATAAACATACTCTCCTATGAAAGAATATGTTTCTTTTTTTTCTGTTTTCCTACTCTCCTATGAAAGAATATGTTTCTTTTTTTTCTGTTTTCCTACTCTCCTATGAAAGAATATGTTTCTTTTTTTTCTGTTTTTCTACTCTCCGATGAAAGAATATGTTTCTTTTTTTCTGGTTACCACGTGACATGGACAGGTAAACACGCATAGTTTATCGCTCTGTGGAAAATGAGAGTTTAAAGTAATATAGAGATGAGATAGAACTTTTTAGATTGGATTAAATTGGATTAAATCCATCATTAATGACTTTTTGATCATTTGGGATAATTATCAAGTCAAAGTTTTGTGTAATAGTTTGGTTTTGTCGGTCTTAAAATTGGACTATTGGGCTATTGGATTTGGGATACACGACACGTCACATGCACATACACGGTAAGCACGTGCGACTTGAAACACTTCCTTAGTGTCCTTAGTGTACTCATTAAAGTGTATTGGGCTTTGAAAATGGCGTCCAATTTGAAAACAGATGAGTTAGAGACTGTGGATGACTTTGATTCACAATGTAGCACGCCGTCATTAGTGAACACTGAACTGAATACATCTAGAGGAAACAAGAGGAGAGCGTCACCCCTCTTCAAACCAACGACAAAAAAATCTACTCCGTCGCGAAGTGCCTCTAAGGGTAAATCTACCTCAAGTAAAGACTTCTCTGACATGCTATTAAACGCTTTCAATGAGTCAAGGTTCGTCGAATTAATCAAGCCCACCGTACAAGCCATGGTCGAATCATCCATTAAGGCAGCTATAGACAGCGCGGTGACATCAGCAGTCGAGAAAATTAAATCCGTCGTGATGGAGAAGATTATTGAGTCCAACACTCAATTACAAGCCACTGTGGAAAAGCAAATTCGAACCATGAACCAACAAAGTGATCTGTTAAAGGCAAAGACTATCGAACTTGAGGAAAAATCTAAAACAATTGCATTATTGGAGAAGGAAGTTGTGAAACTATCAGCAGCTACCAACGACCTAGAACAATACGGCCGTCGTAACTCGTTACGTATAAACAATATGAATTTGGATTCTAATCTAAACGAACATCAACTTACTGATACTATTGTCCAGTTCATAAATGAAAAGATGCTCGTTAATTCATCACCAATTGATACCGCTGATGTAGAACGCTGCCATCCGGTCGGTAGAGCAAGAGAAGATGGAAGCCGCCAGATTTTGATAAAGTTCTCAAGGTATCATACCAAGAGTAAGGTGTTTTTGGCCAAATCTGCCTTATAGAGAAACCCTGACAAGATTTACGTTAGTGAAGATCTTACACGACGCAACTACGCCATAGTACAAGCTCTTAAATCATTGAAGTTCTATGGAAAAATCATCAGTCACTGGTCACTGAACGGGAAAGTGTTTGCCAAAAGAACCCAACTCAGCAGTCCAGTCCGACTTTATAGTGCTGTGGGTATCGAATCGGTACTTAGAAACTCCGAAACAATCCTGGAATAGTGTTACCATTGGTTGATCCTTTTGTGAAAGTGGTGAAACATAACTATATTCTAGTAAAAACTAGTAACTGTGTTGGAAAATTCATGTGTTCAGTGCATTCACACTACTTATCCATGTGAAACACTTAACAGATTCGGCTAACCTCTGTGATCTACCTACTACATCAACATTCCATTGGCCTTGTCTGATAAAAACATCAGATTGTAAAATGTGCGATTCTTGGACGGTTTAGAGGCGTTGAAGCCTGTATTGGATAGCATACCCATGTTATGTTGGTATATATTGTAGGTACATGTCCTAGGTACAATTCTAGCCCAAAGACATGATGAACAGGCGCTTAGTAAATGAGAAATTGCCAAATGTCGGACCCAAGGCGGTAAAAAAGAGTTTGGAAATGTGGATTCTGAGCGATACTCAGTGACCATATTCTTGAATCATCGTCAGCTGCTACTTGTGAAAACTAGTTATTATTGTTGACGTTGCTTTGTGTACCTAAGGACTCTATGAAGAAAATGAAATAAGATTTGTTCCGATAGAAGCATTGGCTAGGTGTCAGCAGGGGTTCGAGCTATGGTTGGAAAACCTGTTTCTTGAGTGTAAAATGTTCGATCTTTTTACGGTTTCCAGGCGTTTAAGCCCGCATTGGATGGCATAGCCATGTGATGTTGGTAGATAATGTAGGTACATGTCCTAGGTACAATTCTAGCCCAAGAACCTGCTGAACAGACGCTTAGTCGATGAGCAATGGCCAAATGTTGGACCCAAGACCGTTAGAAAAAGACGTTGAAAATGTTCCTTTTGAACGTTTTTCAGAGGCCATTTTCTCGAGTTATCGTCAGCTGCTACTTGTGGTAACTACTTGTTATTGTAGGCATTGCTTTTTGTACATGTAAATATCAAGACAGTTTTGATACGCGCATTGGCTAAGCGCCGTTCGGGGTTCAAACATAGGTGGGTAATGAACGGGAGATAAGCCGTGATTGAATATGAGGAGACAGCAGAAAGTGCATTGGATTGGACTGGCGTCGGATCTTGATGTATGTTGTAGTGACATGTGCTGGGTACAGAGTTCGTTAATGAGCATTCGGAATATCAAGGAAAGTCTCCAAATATATATAAAATTGATCCCGCATGTATCACTTTGAGATGTCCAATTTAAGAGCAGTAGCAGACGCCACGTTACCGCAAGTGGTATACAGTGCTTTTTCAAACGTTATGGGAAGAAACCAATGTTGGAAAAGGGGAAATTGCTTATAACAACCAATTCATCCTTTAATTACAGTGGTCTCTAAAGTGCTCTGCAGCAGATGCGATAAAGTGAGGTGTGATGCAGACTCTCCTTTGCCATAAGGAGGCATATCCATTTAACATCCAATATAAAAAGCATTGAAACATAGAAGCACTGTTTCACAGGAAAAAACATTGCCTTCTTTTATCACAATGTTCCGCTTGGGAATGTTCCACAAATAAACAATACAGGCTGTATACAACGAATCCGGGGGAGACTAATTGTAAATTCTGGGATCAACGGATAGCCTTCTCCACAGGTCATCCTACACCCGATTGTGTTCTTGTCCGTGCCGATTCTCCTTGTCTTTTGGCCTCAAGTTTCTCAACTTTCTTGATATTTTCTTTAAACATAAATACACGTGGACATGCAGATGCATGATGATGCAGGTAATGTATAAGAGAAGGAAAGTGGGAAATAGGGGAACCGGTTCATGCAGCTTGTTAGGCGCCTTTTCACGTTCACCGTATTTGTTTACCATTTTCCCTGACCACTGCAATAAGGCAGTAAGTGCTTCATATTTGTACATGCCTTACTTCAGTTTTAAATCGATCCCTCAATGTGCGGATAAATAGCTGCGGGCACGCTTTTCTCGCTCACTATACATGTGAACGGCCGGGGCGGTGTAGGAAGACAATCTAAAGTAATAAAAGAGCACCAGCACTGTCATTTGCAAACACTATTTCGTAGAGTTCTATTGACCTTGACAAGGGGTTTCATTATGCCAATCACTTTTCTGCTAATTCTTAATCTGTCCGATCAGCGCCGAACTACATTGTCACACGGACGCATAAACTGAAGTGTAGTTCGGTCCTTTGTTCCCAAGAATATTAGATACTTTAACCCTTTACCAAATGCCGAATTTTCCACTGTCCCAAAGTGAGAGTTTTCAAACTATGATTCAAACAGTGGTGAAAAAGAAAACACAATCCTCTGATAGGGCAGAAAGTATTGCGTTTCACAATTTAAGTGTAAAAGAGTGCAAGTATGGCTTTAAACATCACCTCTTAGTTTTCCATCATTCCATTCACAAGCCTCGATAGCCTAATGGATAACGCTATCGCTTGTCACGCCAGCGGTCCATGTTCGATTCCCGTTAATGACAATTTTTTTCCAAACTATACATTTATTGTTTAGTTCTTTCTTTTTAATTATTTTTACTGCTCTGCCAAGCAATAATTTAATAAGTAATTGGACGAATTATATTTGACAATCGCTGCCAAATTGAACACGGCAGTTTAAGTGTATCGTTATTGTTGGAAGAGTCATGACGTCAGTCAAACTTTTGATTCTTCTCCCTATTGGTACCATCACGCCGCTTCTCTTGCTCGTTTATCTCTAGAAACACAAACGGAGGATATTTCCAGGCAATTATCAAAATAGATTCGGTTATCTAGCATTCGGAATAGCATATGAATGAAGATATGCATGCATAAATTATCAATTGTTTACGAACATATTTATGCACGAACACAATAAATACTGTCACGTATAACATTCTTACTTTGTATCTCAATTAGTGAGTATAAGAATAGACATGTTGCGAAAGTGGGCCTTATCAAGGAAAGTCTAATAATATTAATAAAATCGTTGTTTAATCAAACGAATAAGAGATCCTTCAACGAAATGGCTGAGTATCAAAATGGTATTGACCTGAAAATATAATGAGAATAGTTAAAGATAACTTCTTAGCTATTGTCATGCACAAGCCTCGGTAGCGTAGTGAAAACCGCTACCGTCTCTCATGCAGGCGCTTCTAGTTCGAAATCCGTGAAGGACGATTCTTTTTCAAAACTATAGTTTTGTTGTTTAAATATTTCTTTTTAATTATAACTGCTCAGCCAATCAATGATTTATTAAATACTTGGACGAATTACCTTTTACAATCGCTGCCACATTGAACACGACAGTTATAGTGTATCTTTATTATGGAAGAGTCATGACGTCAGACACCCCATTGATTCTTCTCCCTAAAAGAAATGGTGCCACCACACTGCTTCTCTTGCTCGTTTATTTCTAGAAACACAAACGGAGAATATTGCCAGGAAATTCTCATAATAGATTCGGTAATCTAGCATTCGGAAGATCATATGAATTAAGATACGCATGCATAAATTATCAATTGTTTACGAACATATTTATGGACGAACACACTAAATACTGTCACGTATTCCATTCTTACTTTGTATATCGATTAGTAAGTATAAGAATAGACATGTTGCGAAAGTGGGCATTATCAAGGAAAGTCTACAAATATAAATAAGATCGATGTTTAATCAAACGAATAAGAGATCCTTCAACAAAATGGCTGAGTATCAAAATGTTTTTGACCTGTCAACAAACATAATCAGAATAGTAAAGGAAAACTTCTTAGCTAACATCATGAACCCGCCTCGGTAGCGTAGTGGCACCGCTACCGTCTCTCACGCAGGTGCTTCAAGTTCGAATCCCGTGAAGGACAATTCTTTTTCAAAACTATTGTGTTGTTGTTTAAATCTTTCTTTTTAATTATAACTGCTCAGCCAATCAATGATTTAATAATTACTTGGACGAATTACCTTTTACAATCGTTGCCACTTTGAACACGACCGTTATAGTGTATCTTTATTATGGAAGAGTCATGACATCAGACACCCTATTGATTGTTCTCGATTCTGAGCGATATTCAGTGACCATATTCTCGAATTAACGTCAGCTGCTACTTTTGAAAACTATTTGTTATTGTTGACGTTGCTTTGTGTACTTAAGAACTTTTTGAAGAAAATAAGATAAGACTTGTTCCGATAGAAGCATTGGTTAGGTGTCAGCAGGGGTTCGAGCTATGGTCGGAAAACCAGTTTCGTGAGTGTAAAATGTGCGATATTTGGACTGTTTAGATGCGTTTAAGCCCGCATTAGATGACATACCCATGTGATGTTGGTATGTGTTGTAGTTACATATCCTAGGTACGATTATAGCCCAAAGACATGATGAACAGACGCTGAGTCGATGAGCAATGGCCAAATTTCGGACCCAAGACGACAAAAAAGAGGTTGGAAATGCGAATTCTGAGCGATATTCAGTGACCATTTTCTCGAATTATCGTCAGTCACTACTTGTGAAAACTATTTGTTATTGTTGACGTTGCTTTGTGTACCTAAGGACTCTATGAGGAAAATGAGATAAGATTTGTTCCGATAGAAGCATTGGCTAGGTGTCAGCAAGGGTTCGAGCTATGGTCGGAAAACTGGTTTCGTGATTGTAAAATGTGCGATTCTTGGACGGTTTAGAGGCGTTGAAGCCTGTATTTGATGGCATATCCATGTTATATTGGTATATATTGTGGGTACATGTCTTAGGTACAATTCTAGCCCAAAGACATGATAGACAGACCCTTAGTAAATGAGAAATTGCCAAATTTCGGACCCAAGGCGGTAAAAAAGAGTTTGGAAATGTGGATTCTGAGCGATACTTAGTGACCATATTCTCGAATTATCGTCAGCTGCTACTTGTGAAAACTAGTTATTATTGTTGACTTTGCTTTGTGTACCTAAGGACTCTATGAGGAAAATGAGATAAGATTTGTTCCGATAGAAGCATTGGCAAGGTGTCAGCAGAGGTTCGAGCTATGGACGGAAAACCGGTTTCTTGAGTGTAAAATGTTCGATCTTTTTACGGTTTCCAGGCGTTGAAGCCCGCATTGGATGGCATAGCCATGTGATGTTGGTAGATAATGTAGGTACATGTCCTAGGTACAATTCTGGCCCAAAGACCTGATGAACAGACGCTTAGTCGATGAGCAATGGCCAAATTTTGGACCCAAGACCGTTAGAAAAAGACGTTGAAAATGTTCCTTTTGAGCGTTTTCAGAGGCCATTTTCTCGAGTTATGTCAGCTGCTACTTGTGGTAACTACTTGTTATTGTAGGCATTGTTTTGTGTACATGTAAATATCAAGACAGTTTTGATACGAGCATTGGCTAAGCGCCGTTCGGGGTTCAAACATGGGTGGGTAATGAACGGGAGATAAGCCGTGATTGAATATGAGGAGACAGCAGAAAGTGCATTGAATTGGACTGGTGTCGGATCTTGATGTATATTGTAGTGACATGTGCTGGGTACAGGGTTCGTTAATGAGCATTCGGAATATCAAGGAAAGTCTCCAAATATATATAAAATTGATCCCGCATGTATCACTTTGAGATGTCCAATTTAAGAGCGGTAGCAGACGCCACGTTACCGTAAGTGGTATACAGTGCTTTTTCAAACGTTATGTGTAGAAACCAATGTTGGAAAAGGGGAAATTGCTTATAACAACCAATTCATCCTTTAATTACAGTGGTCTCTAAAGTGCTCTGCAGCAGATGCGATAAAGTGAGGTGTGATGCAGACTCTCCTTTGCCAAAAGGAGGCATATCATTTAACATCCAATATAAAAAGCATTGAAACATAGAAGCATTGTTTTTCAGGAAAACATGTTCCGCTTGGGAATGTTCCACAAATAAACAATACAGGCTGTATACAACGAACCCGGGGGAGACTAATTGTAAATTCTGGGATCAACGGATAGCCTTCTCCACAGGTCATCCTACACCCGATCGTGTTCTTGTCCGTGCCGATTCTCCTTGTCTTTTGGCCTCAAGTTTCTCAACTTTCTTGATATTTTCTTTAAACATAAATACACGTGGACATGCAGATGCATGATTCTGCAGGTAATGTATAAAAGAAGGAAAGTGGGAAATAGCTGAACCGGTTCATGCAGCTTGTTAGGCGCCTTTTCACGTTCACTGTATTTGTTTACCATTTTACCTGACCACTGCAATAAGGCAGTAAGTGCTTCATATTTGTACATGCCTTACTTCAGTTTTGAATCGATCCCTCAATGTGTGGATAATTAGCTGTGGGCACGCTTTTCTCGCTCACTATACATGTGAACGGCCGGGGCGGTGTAGGAAGACAATCTAAAGTAATAAAAGAGCACCAGCACTGCCATTTGCAAACACTATTTCGTAGAGTTCTATTGACTTTGACAAGGGGTTTCATTATGCCAATCGCTTTTCTTCTAATTCTCAATCTTTCCGATCAGCGCCGAACTACATGGTCACACGGACGCATAAACTGAAGTGTAGTTCAGTCCTTTGTTCCCAAGAATATTAGATACTTTAACCCTTTACCAAACGCCGAATTTTCCACTGTCCCAAAGTGAAAGAGTTTTCAAACTATGGTTCAAACAGTGATGAAAAAGAAAACACAATCCTCTGATAAGGCAGAAAATATTGCGTTTCACAATTTAAGTGTAAAAGAGTGCAAGTATGGCTTTAAACATCACCTCTTAGTTTTCCTTCATTCCATTCACAAGCTTCGATAGCCCAATGGATAACGCTATCGCTTGTCACGTCAGCGGTCCAAGTTCGATTCCCGTTAATGACAATATTTTTTGGCAAACTATACATTTATTGTTTAGTTCTTTTCTTTTTAATTATTTAAACAGCTCAGCCAAACAATAATGTAATAAGTAATTGGACGAATTATATTTGACAATCGCTGCCAAATTGAACACGGCAGTTTAAGTGTATCGTTATTGTTGGAAGAGTCATGACGTCAGTCAAACTCTTGGTTCTTCTCCCTATTGGGGCCATCACGCCGCTTCTCTTGCTCGTTTATCTCTAGAAACACAAACGGAGGATATTGCCAGGCAATTATAAAAATAGATTGGGTAATCTAGCATTCGGAATAGCATATGAATGAAGATACGCATGCATAAATTATCAATTGTTTACGAACATATTTATGCACAAACACAATTAATACTGTCACGTATTGCATTCTTACTTTGTATCTCGATTAGTGAGTATAAGAATAGACATGTTGCGAAAGTGTAAATGAATATCAATTTAATACTGTAATACTCAAATTCAGAATGCAATCTTTTCAGTCAATTATTTAGATTATAGACTTGATTTGATACTAGAGGTTTAGATATCAATACTATTCTGCGTGTCACTGACAATTTAACGCACCCATCCCCTTTCCTACAGGCCTGGGGCCCGTTTCACTAAGCTGCGTAACTTTACGCAAATTATTTGCGCAAGTATAGGAGTTACGCAAAACTTACGTTCTTGCGTAAAGTGTTTCACTAACATCAACGTAAGTTAACCATTTCTGCGATTTGCGTACGTATGAAATTAAGCAATATACGTTACCGGAACGTAACGTTATTTAGCAATATTACCGAATCGACAATCCCGATTACCGAAACCTTACGATGCCACCTGTTATGATAATTCCTTTTCAATTGTTGTTGGGTTTTCATTTACAAGTGAAAAGGAAAGAAAGAGAATTGTCAACAACAATGATGTTTAAGCTTCACATAAACAAGTTTGAACAATATTCGGCCGCTATTGATAAGCGAGTCATTAGCGGGAGTCCGTTGTTATACCAGGGAAAAACACAAGCGCGTAACTTCTAAAAAGAACAAATAGTTGTGTCTAATGTTACTGTATCCTTTAAGTTAAAATCATCGAATTGGTAGTGACTTTCAAAGTCGGCATCGTGGTTTTTTTTCAATGTGGTTTTAACGATGTTCTATTGACATTTTACAGCGCAATACCATAATACTGCATATTGTCCGAATACACCCTCCTTCAATCAAAATGTTGATTAAATCTATGAAATGACTGACAACGTGGAAATAAGAAATTTGAAACCATTTGATTTATTGGCTTTTGTTTCGATATTTCGTTTCAAGATTCAAACGGATAATCATTAACACGAGGAACCGCAGATCGGCTAAGTTACGGAAACTCGAAAATTCTGTGGAAATGCATCTTCACACTCTATTTACGAAGAAATGTTGATACTTCGGTTGATATAACCCGATTTTACACATATAACTAGGCATGTTGATGCGCCGTGACACACAACATAACAACTTCATCTAATGAATCTTGATATATTTACGCGGCAGTTTTATGATAATGCCACTACATGTATGTATGAGTCTGTCTAAAATTCCTCATCTGATGGATCTGTTTGGTTCTTAAAATATGACTAGCTTCGCATAATTATGCCTCACTTTTAACCCATTACCAAACAACAACGACAGTTGACCAGTTTGTTACATACGACTCTGGAAAACGTTATAGGAAAAGGAGAAATGCTCTAAGCCAGCAACTTCTACTTTTCCCACAATGTTTTCTGCCCTATCAATATTATTTTTTAATTTCATCACATTTTGAAATGTCATCGGCAAACTATTTTCCATACAAGGACAAGTTTAAAATGCAATGTTTTGATACTGTTTACGGCGTTATGAGAAATTCCTCAACACTTCTCATTTCAAAACTCCCTGGAGCCAAAATCAATAAGCACAGTGTATTATCTACATTGAGCTCTCAGTCTGGTGTTTCCCAATAAACAAGACTACTGTGCTAAACTTCTCTAGACATTGGGAAGGGTCGGCCTGGATTCGAATACACAACCTCCACACAGTAGGCAGACACATTAGTATATGAATGAAGACTTAGGGAAGTTAGGGTTTTGGGGGATACACCAGGGTCCACTCATAAGAAAACACCTCTTACAACAGGCTGGTTCATGTTGTTGGTGGGCAGAATATAGTAACTTCATAAACATATAACACTGGGGTATCTTGTCGCTTCATAGATAACATTGATTATATAACAAAAACATTAACTACAGCTCTTTACCAAGAGATAATAAAAATGAAAAAGATGACAAAAACATCAAATAAAAGAATATGTTTTATTCAATTGTAGGTTAACATTCCCTTTATGCTGCATATACCACTATATTTAACTTTGATTTTGATTATTGGCCTTACATATGACTTGTTAATCTTTTCTCAATCAATGAAAGACGAAATAGTTGAAATTGCAGAGGTAATGCTAATATTGAAAAGGAAACATGTGTTCATAAGAAAAATGTTCTTAAAAAGCTTTGTAAATGAGAATTAATAAATATAGCATTTGCTAGATTCATATAGTAAAAAGGCATATTTACAGACAATCTACTACAAAGCTGTAATTTAGTAAAAATTGACAATATTTAGGTAAATCTAGAAATTACTGAGCTAAAATAACCCTTTATTTTGAAATTCTTGCAACTTGGAAGTATTTTAGATTATCTCCCAATTCAAATGTTGTAAAAAATGAAAATCAAAAGCATCAACTCCCAAAAAAGTGTGCTATATGAAAATATTTGACAATTCATGTTAAAATGTTTGAAACACTTAATCAGTTTCATCATATGTTTATTTATAACTGAAAGTTATTATTCTTTGCTAATCTCTTAGAATAATGTGTTGATTGTATAATTAACATGAAACTCTTGCAATGAAGACAAACAGTGATTATAAAAAACACAAGACGAAGTAATAGTTATTCCTCTTCATGCAGTATCTTTGCTTTGATGTGGTATCTTCTCTGTTCACGGATAGTAGTCCCCCATCCATTTGATGAAATTATCTAAAATATAACAAATGGAAAGTTAATAGGTTATTACCATGCCATCTAGTTTGTATGTACTACAGCTGTTTGCCTGTGATATGCAGCAAACAGGATTAAGGCCTTTATTGAAGAGACAATTGATATCTCCTGAGTCCAGCATCAATAATCCATACATTAAACACTTGTAATGAAAGGTCAGTTAGGACACTATGCTCATTATGTGCAAATCATCCTTGAGATTATTAGCTATCAATGACTAGAAACAAGGGAATTATCAAAGAAATTTGATGTAGATATTTTTCTTCTTTATTTTACTTTCATGTATAATAAGCACATGACAGAGAGGTCATAACAACAATACTGTCAAAGATGAATTTAAGCATTGCTTGAATCATGATGAGTGGTAACTGTATTTGTTATTAAATAAGCTACTTTACCTGATGTGTTTTACTGTTGGTACTCCACTCTTATGTGTAAAATCCATACCATATCAACTGGAACTTATCAAACAAATCTGCCACTTGTCTGAAAGAAAAATATATACTAATGCAATATTTCATCAATTGTTTTTATTTTTTCCAAGAAAACACTGTCTTCAAAGCCCCATCATCTACATAGTTTAGGCATTAAGTCAATCCAAACTTACTTTAAAGCGAATGAATTATTTATCATATAACTAGAAGTTGTAAACGGGACACAAATGATCAGAAATCAACAATCCTCAGCCTTCAATACACACTGATGAATTTACATAGTGGTACGTACATCACTGGGTTCGAATCAAGTTTTATCAATTGTCAACTACATTCATGTAGATAAGAGTGGTAGCCTATAATTAATGGATCGAAAATATAAATCTTAACAACAAAAACATGCTTACCATACCAAAAATAGTATATAGATCGACATTTGAGCCACATAAAAAGAGTTCAAACACAAATGTCACTTTTCGCTCCTACACAAACTGCATTATTGAAGACCTATCAAGGGACACAACTGCATGTCTACGTACAATTAATAATCATAACAAAGGATGAAAGCATCCTTTATTTCATGAACAGTGTTTTCCAAACGCCATAATTTATTTATATACAAAAGGTAAACATACCTTGATGTCAGAGTCGTGTTGAAACCATCCCTTACTTTGGCAATAACCCGTTTTTCGACAATGAGATGTTCTTTTGACATTTAAACTCTCCCGATCGATGATTTGTAACATTTCACCGCTTCAAAATCTCTGAAATAGCCTGGCAACAGCTCCAACTCAAAATATTTCAGTTTCGGTCCCACAAATTCTTTTTAGGGTTGGCAGCCATGACACTTGCGCAAATCTAACAACTTACGTGACCTATCGAGCTTGCGTAGATTTACGCTGATATTTACGCAAAACGTAAAGTTACGTTGTTTAGTGAAACGGTCTTTCCAGTCAAATCCTGGCGTACGCAAAAACTTACGACAATTCCTTGCGTACGTTGCTTTGTGAAACGGGCCCCTGGCCACCAAGAATCACAATCTTGGTTCTGCAAAGCAATGAATGAACTTATATGGATGAGACGGAATATTCTTAAATAATAATTAAACCCTGGTATGGATTGTTCCCAAGGAAAACCTGTCAGTGAATTAGAAAGAACGTTGCGCAGTAGTCCTACTAACAAGTAAAGAGATTCCAAAATGTACTGATTTTCGTAACATTATATGTTAAAGATTTGCGTAAATTCAAAGCAACATTCCCTCGAGATAAGCAATATTGCAAAGTAACACATCATTGGAATCGTCTTTCCTAAACGCTTCCAATGATGTGTCCGCATGTTGTGATATTGTACTTTCTTTTAAGATACTATCCATTTCTATCAGTTTTGATTTTAGCAACTGTTTTTCTTACGTTGTTAGGTAAAACGGTACCCAGAAGCCGAGATAAATTTGCTAATCTTAAAGTGCCGTGCTATGACTAGGAAATTGCTGAAACGTCATAAAGTTCAAATCCAGCAGACAACTATTGTTTCAGATATTGAGATTATGTCTACCTATTCAAATGTTAAACTTATGTATTTTCTGATTCATCTATTAGCTAACTTGTTCATAATATTCAATCCGGGATCTGCGGTGGTGTGGACTGCAGACCGCGGCCAACCCAGGTTCGATCATCGAAGGCGATCATTAATTTCACTGTGGAGTATCCTTGGGAAAGGCACATTTCCTAGCAATGTACTGGTAGGTCATTGAATGAGCATGAAATACAATGTGCGAAGAAAGCACTGTGTATTGATAGGAAGAAAGATACTTTATCAAACCAAGATAAAAAACTAAGGCCTACTTCTTGTGATTAAAGTTTGATGTCCCGATAGGCTAGGATGTATAATTTTTTTTCCACTGCAAGCGTGCTTGTGTAACAAAACGATTTCTTAGCCTTGAAATAAGTAAGACCCATCGCTTGGTATATTTGATAACGAACCTTTGTTGCAAACGCTTTTGACCTTCTTAACCCATTACCAAACAAAAACGAAATTTGAAAACCTTTTTACTTAAAACTCTGGAAAACATTGTGGGAAAAGTAAAAATTGCGCGTCACGAGCATTTTTTCCTTTTCCCACAATGTTTTATTCCCTTTCTGAAGATTAAATTCCAATTCCATCACATTTTGAAATGTCGTCTGCAAACTCTTTTAATTTGGCACAGTCTAAAATTTTGCGTTTGGAAAAGGGTCAAACTGTTAACCGACAAATTATGTGTATTCCTACCACACCGAACGCTTTGAGAAATTGTTATAGTCTGCCCACAGAGGCTATCGATCCACTGAGTCGTTTATTTTTAGCAACGAATACTATGTGTGTTGGTGTGTAACAGTGCATTGTGTTTTATAAGTAAACATACAGTGTCAGATGATTTAATACAACGCTACAAAATCCATGTAAGAATATTTTTTGTTATTATACATGTTTTTGAAATGAATTGAAATGTATGCGCATTTGTATAAATTTTCAACAAAAATGGCATTTTCTTTTTATTAAGAAGCAATGTTACAGATTACGACCCGTTTGAACTATTGTAAACTTTCGAATATGGAGACTGATTTTGAACTCATAACGACAAAGGGAATATTTTGTCACGAAGGGCACAGCTTCTTAATTGTAACCGTCGCATTAAGACATGTTTACAGAATCGTTCAGATATGTTTACATATTCATTATTGTGTACTGTGTAGGATCATTCGATATATTACTCGTTTCTCAGAGGTCGTCTGCTACTCTCTACATATATTCGACGCATATGTATGCCTAACAGGAAATTGGAAACTGTACGATTTATAATAGAAAATGTATTTAACACATTACCACCTAACGCTACATTGTTGCGTTTTGCAGCAGACGACTTTGAAAAGCATTGTGGCAAAAAGAAAAATTGCTTGTCAAAAGCAATTTTTCTTCTTGCCACAATGCTTTTTCAATTGATTCACGTAGGGCTTTCACAACAACAGATCTGAAATGTTTTTTGTTTGCATGTGTACAAAGATTTTCATAAGTCGTCTGCTTCATGTTAAAAATGTTGTCTGCAGGTGGTGAGGAGTAGATATGAAAACAATCCCTCATACAATGTGTTAGGCAAGCCCTGAATGAAAGCACTACCAGACGACAGTTTTATAGTATGACAGCTAACAGTTTTGTTTGCATATTAGGCCCTTATTGTTTACATTTATATTTCGGCCTAGATTAGAAACACATGCAGTAAATACCTAAAGTCTCTTTAATATTCCGCTTTATCTGTCTTTAACCCTTCGAATGCTGGGTAAGTTTCTAAAATTATATTTGTTGTGTCGTCTGCAATCACCAACTTACTTGGAAGCTTGCCTGTGATCTAACTTGTTTGCATAAGCATGAAGTCGGCTATATCGATATAAGGGTTAAACGAATATATGTGAACAAACAGTGAGGTAAGGAATCAATGTTCCAAGTGAGTAGTCAATAATTTGGATCTGGCTAAAGCGAAGTGGATGAAGGTTCAACCCGTGTTCGATTCCTGTCGCCATGTCTTTTAACGTGAAATTTTCTTAAACAGGACACCGTTTCATTGCATTACATACTGGTAGAAGACCGTAACGTACCGAACAAATAAGCCTGTAAACGAAATAATCACATCCGATCAGTGAAAAAACTATGTTGTTCACTTTTTGTGTGCCGTCTTACCTTTCATGTAATCTATAGCAATGCATTATACTCTCTTATTTGCATATAGTCTCAGTGTTTCCTTTTTTGATGAGGTATTCGGCAACTGTAAATGAGCCAAGCAATGTTGAATTGTGAGCACGAACACATGTTGATGAGAAAAAGAGTTGGACCAATATTTTTCTCTCTATATATGGTGAAGTATAGCGTTAAAACTTGATTTTGTACTGATACATGCTTAGTATAGAGATTTCCCCTTTCCCCCTTTTATGCACGAATTTCCCCCTTCATGGGACCCGACCCGCTTCCCCCCAAGACTGAAAAAATCACAGAGTCTTCATGTTACACGAACGTTTCAATATTATTATATTAAGAGCTGCATACCTGCGTCAGATTATCTCTTAAAACGATTGGATAGGCTATAGATGTTTCTTAACCAATTACCAAACAATGACGACATTTAACCTGTTTGTTGCAGACGTCTCTGGAAAACATTGTGGTAAAAGGGGAAATTGCTCGCTAAGAGTTCTATCTGAAGATTACTTTCCAATATCATCATTTGAGACAGTTGAAAACTTGGTGTTTGGTAAAGGGTTAAACTAATGTTGGTACAACTATAATTTTACTATGTCTATCGCCGTTTCTCTCTCGGCCTGATCTGATTTTTTTGGAGGGAAACGAACTTCGATTTATGAATGTTAAAAACTACGTGAGTTTGACAATTATCGTCTTTTTTATTTCTATTTTAGTTTAAAAAGATGAATATCCCCGGGACTTTTTTCCTTAGATTGGGAATGGCCTGTGAATTTTTGGAAGTTTTATCGTTGAAATTGTTGAATTGACAACCCAGAAAGCAGGTGTGACTTTAAATTGATGTAAAAAAAAGCAGTCTTCGATGTAATGTCTCAATGTAATACCTTCTTAAAATATTCGGATTTTGTTACGTTGACTTATTTATTGGCACTCAGACATGATGACGTTATGGTTGGATTAAACCAATTTCTATGCAAATTACTTTATTTTGCGATGGTCCTACATTTAGAATTTGAATTGTAACCGTTTACTTTATAATTCTACTTGTCGACACATCTGTCGCAATAGACTAAATAATCATCGTAACTAAACGAGAAACCGTTTGTGACAAGCAATTCTTCCTTTTGTCACAATTGTAAACGTAAAATATATTTCGTTCATGCTTTTGTGTTGTTGTTTGCCGTTGCCTTAGATTAACCACCTAGTTTTTACCTCTCACAATTTGAAACTTACTATAATCAGTATAATGACACATGCCATCCATCCTACTCTCAGCCAACTTAAGAGTTTATAGACATTCATGTATCAAAAGTTCAACAACTGTAAAATCATAGCAATGAAAAAACAGACATGCTTTGGTGGATAGGTTTAACCATTGTTCTGTGACAACATCATGTGCATTTAACTAACTGCAGATACCTTTACGTCGTCTTAACTTGTATCTTAATAAGATTCAAATGTATTCTACGTTGTGGGGAACCGTTTAAAAGAGCAGACGTACCTTGTAAATTATTTCTTCCTTCTCTGAACCCATTATGTTTCGCATACAAATAAGACTACTTTATAAGGACAACTGCCTGTTAATCTGACCACCTGTATTAAATATGTCGGGTCCTGCGTGGCCCAGTAATTTGGGTGTAGGACCTTTGATTACTATGGTCCAGGTTCCATTCATTGTCAGCGGCATTTGAACCTTTCGCGCCGGTGTCCCTGGGCAAAACACGGGTGGATGCAGAAAAACTCTGACCATATCTAAAATAATAATGATGCGTTTTATCTTATTAATATGGGTTTAGCATCGCGTCAACATTAATTCAGTTATGTTGCGATGACTTATTGATGGAGGAAGACCCCAAACTCAAGTGTCAATAAGGGATTTCATGCCAGGTAGAACCATCAGCATTTCGTAAGACGGTAGGGAGACTACCGCTCATGAAAATTTCAAAAGCCGTCACTAGGTTTCGAACCCACACGTAGAGGGGCTATGTGATCTCAATTTCTGTACTCTAAACACTAGTCCACAGAGGCCCCGAAACATAAACCCTAAAAATGCTGGGATTTTAACAAAAAACCAACTGATTATTGTGTCGTTTGCTTTCCAAAACCTTAAATATCTGCTTTTATTTTGATGAGGAAAGATACTCAGGAAAGTAACACGAATTCGATTTCAACACTATAAGGGTTAACGAAACATATTCTATATGCTTTCAGACTGTCACACATCATGAAGGTACAAGAACCTGACATCGATCGAGGCTGGGCCTTGGTTGTGATGCTCGCCTGCTACACGGCCAACTTCATTTACTGTCTCTCTACATACGTCACCGGCGTCATGTATATGTCTCTCCTGGACCGCTACAACCAGAACGAGGGCGTGACGTCACTAGTTGGCGGGATTTATCTCGGCCTTTATTGCCTGTCTGGTAGGTTGTAACTTATGACTTTTGTGCCTATATTGTTTATCTGGTACGTATGACCTGGTGACTTTCGCGCCCATTCTGGTACGTTAGATCTTATGACATTCCCTACCACAGTGGTCCATAGTAAGCTTGGGTTTAGTACTGTGTATTGTATAACATAGTACCTACTTAAGGATAACCATAGACTCCTGTGTTCGCTACGCAATGAGGCAGAATTTATAGGCTGTTTTTAATGGTATTACCCGTTACTTAAAACTGTTTTTTCTTTTGCTCAAATACGTTTTAGGTTTTTGCTTCACAATGAAATAGATTGTGTTGGTTGTCTTCAACCGTTTTACCCGTTACTTTAAAAACTCTTGTTTGTTTAAATATGCCAGGAAACATTGGTTGTCAGGACACTATGTCGGCTGCATTAAATTGTTAAACCCGTTGCTTTATAAAACTGTTATTTGGACACATATGCCAAAAAACTTGGGTTTTCTCAACGTTGTTAGACGGAACATGTCGACTGTTTTTAATGGTTACACCCGTTACTTTAAAAACTGCTATTTGTTCAAACATGTATGGAAGCTTAGGTTTTCGCTATCCTATAAGCGGAACATTTCGGCTGCATTTAATTGTTGTATTTATTACCATAAACAGTTTCTATTTAAGTATGTCAGGAATCTAAGAGCTTCGCTACGCAATGAGACTGAAGATGCGGGCTGTATTTAATTGTTGTATATCTTAAAATGCATTGTGTGTTCAAATATGTCAGGAATTTCTGATGTTAGAATCTAAGATCTTAAAATCTTTATATTTATTTGTATAAAAATGAAATGGACATCTGTCATATAAAGCAATGATAGATCATACTTCAGTATTAGGAGCCTGTATACAGTGAGTGTATATTAAATAAAATCGGAAAGCATTGCACAACGGTTTTAAGATCCACTACTAACCAACCTTTTCGCATTTCATTACTATTAATAGTCGATTTTACTTTTTTGTCAAAAACAGAATCAGTCTTAAGTATCGTTTGGTAAGTAGATAAGTGGCAGAGGGAGAAGGAATTGTTTGCATAACGGATCCCTGGGGACTATCTTAATAGGTTCAGGTACAGTGTAAGCATATTCGGAGTCCTGTAAAATCGAATTTCAGAGTCTAAAAGTTGAGGAATGTGCTCTTTAGAACCCCCGCATCTTGATTGCCCATTATGATTAATCTATTCTTTTTATTACAGTAAGATCAAGTTAATGTATGGTGGAGTAATAGGTTAAGACGGAGATATCCAATAAGTGGGGATATTGCACATAGGCCGTCTATATCGGGGTCTCGTTGTGTTTGATAAGAAGTTTATCATAAACCACAAAGCATGCATTATTTCGCATAATAAATTGAACGGTCTGCTGGCATACAAATAAAACACCATTGTCAAGGTTATCCAAAGATGACAGCCCTAGCTTATTTACGAAACATACACGAATGAATGCATGGCTAAACAGAAACTATTTAATTTTGTACCACCTGCAGATGACATTCATTTACTTGAAGCAGACGACTTTAGAAACAGATAGTTATTCTTTTTTTTCTACGAAACATGTCTTGAATTAACAGTTAGATTTCACATCGAATACTCTTCTGTATGTTTATAGGGCTTTGGTATTGTGCTGTTTTCAACAATAATTCTGTCATATCGCAGTGGTCAGCGCACCAATCCACGTCTCCAGTATATCATCATCAGAAATGCACACTAACTCTCACAAGTTGCTGATAGCTATCCCACATGAACGTCATGTACTGATCAGAGACACATACTTTCTGAGTGTAATACTAAAACATGTGCTTCCAATTATGTATGACTTTGTTGAAGTGCTTCGCGCATGGATTTTGAAATATGCACGGTATGAATGTCGCATTTTGACATTCAACAATAGTCAGTATGTACAAGGTATGATAAACAAATTTTTCCTCGTCATTGTAAAAAGAACATTAAGACATATTCTTTTAAAAATCGTTTTGGCTACTATCAATTCCTGATAAGGCACAGAAGTATGTAGGCGAGACTGGTGCAGTGGTCGAGCGTCGGCCGCGGATACCGAAGGTCCCAGCCTCTTTCCCTGTACTGGTGTGTAGCCAGGAAGCAATAATCAGGCTTTACTTTATAGTCGCCATGTTTCTGTGGGTGTAAAATAACCAAACTTAACCATATTTCAAATTAATTTTAAATACATGTACCTATATTTGATTGTGCATTCTTCTCTTTTAAAAAATCATTGTATTTGACGGGCCTCGGGCATATCTTCCTTGACATTATGAGGAAAATAACGACAATTCGTATTTTCAACATGCAATAACTTTAAAAACATTTTAAAAATCTTGCATCTGTTACGGAATACTTTTTGGTCGGTGTACCCGAAAGTAGTCCCAATTACAACTTTCTAGTTTCGACTTTTTATGCATTGTATTGCTAGTACATGTAAGAGATGAGCTGGTAGAACACTGATATGTTTCCTGAAACGATAACAGTCCTTCAAAGATTGTTTTTGAATCCCCCTTCGCAAGAATATTTGTGAGGGATTTATGAACGTCAATGTCGGTGTGTCAGCCAGATTTGACGCATAGTGTACTGATTTTCGGACGGTACCTGTACACATTGCTACATAGAAAAAACAAATGATGTGTCCATTTTGTTTCAGATTTTGAGAGTTCAATAAACCAACTTGATATTTCAGCATAATGCTAAGGTATGAAAACATTATAGTGTATTCAGCATAGTCTTAAAACTACCATCTAAAAGGTAACAGGTGTATGACCTAATGCAAGAGTTCAGACATCCCGTACATGTACGTCTCGTATCCGAAACACGGGTCCTCAATTCAGACAGATGAGAATGTAAGGTGACATTGTCTTATCTGTGTATCGTATTAATGTGGTTTTTCAAATTTTCTTTTTCAGCTCTACTGTGTTTTACCAACACATACAAGTTCTCGGATAGCAATGAATGAGGAAATGGTAATGTCAAAGTTTATCATGCTAATTACTCGAAGAATTTATGTTGCAGAGCGTTCAGGGATAAGTACATTTATCGAATGGTAAAATACGCCCGTTAAATGTTTAACGTCTTCTTAAGGACTGATCAAAGAGCGATTTACGGCTTACATCTCTTGGTTCGTTCAGATGTTAGGAAATTTGAGAGTTAAACCCTAATATCTTTAATACTGTACAGCAGCTGTACTGCTGTATGATAGGAGCTGAGGAATAGTCATTGAAAGAAAAATTAACAAATATTAACCCTTTCCCAAACAACAAATCTTCAACTGTGCCAAATTGAAAGAGTTTGCATTATGTGATGAAATTGGAAAATAAGCTTCTGATAGGGCAGAAAACATTTTGGGAAAAGGAAAGAATTGCTCCTTTTCCCACAATGATTTCTAAAGTCGTCTGCAACAGAGTGGTCATATGTCGTTATTGTTTGGGAAAGGGTTATTAAGAGCCGTTATTCCGGGAATTGATGGATATACTTTCAAGAGCTACTTTTAATTGTATATGAACAAAAATAAAAAAAAACTGTATTGTTTCAACGATATTTTATTTTGACTTTCAATTGTTCTCATCTTTGATTTTTGCCTCGTATTGGTCGTCTTTAGCAATTGTAGCACCAGCGTTTGTCTGTAGTATCAGGTTTTGGGCCTCTGTATACGTTTTCTCTGTCTTGTAACGACTGAACATCGATTTAAGCTTTTCCTAATCCTTTATCAACTTGATCATTAAAGTATGAATCACGGAAGATCAATTTTTCGACAAGTTGTGATCACGATTAAGCCGTAAATCGCTGTGTGACCAAGTCTAATGTTATATGGATCGTTCCGTGAGAAAACCGATCTTATTTAGAATTGATTCGTGAATTAGTCAGAAAGTGAATTTTGAAAGAAAATAAGATAATAGTATTGTTGTTGAAACACATGTTATTTGAAAAACATAGATGTTGAACACCCAGAAACGTTGAATATCTTCACAGTAAAGACAAAATTGATGTTCAATTGGATAATATACATGTTAGCAGATACATCTGAAAGACCGTACAAGAGCACCATATAAACAATTAAGACTTTTCATTGACATCATTCTCAATAGATGCAAATAAGATCGGTTCTTTCAAAGAGTGGTTCACATAGTAACGATACAACTTACTGAAGTTAAAGCAGATGCAAAGATTTCAATTTTCACAATGAGTCGATTTACTATTTTTATTTTCATGTTTTCAGCTCCTTTGCTGTGTCTAATAGATCGACAGCGCCTCTATAGCCTCGGTCACAGGAAATTTCTCGTACTCTGTTTTGTTTTGATAGCGGAGTGCAAAACAGCCATTAGCTGACCCCTTTAATTGAGTAGTTAAATCAGTAGGTAATGATCTGTCAATTCGTATTGCAGCCCCATTGGCTGGCATGCTGATGAACAAGTACAGTGCTCGAGTAGCCTTGGTCGTTGGTGGGATCCTCTCCACCACTGGGTTCGCACTAAGTGCATTCATGCCAAATATAGAACTGGTCATCGTAACGGCAGGCATCTTACCAGGTAAATTAACATTAACTTACAAACATTTCTGACTTCCTGATATTCGGGTTGCTTTTGTTTTCATCTCAAGAAAACGAATAGGTTTTTATACGCTTTATAATAAAACTTGTGTCTTGGTAAGATACCGGGGCTATTCACTTGACACCGAATAGTTCCGGCCAAGACCGATGTATACCGAGAACGATCGAAGTGATCCGACGGAAGAATTATTTTCAAACTGGCGGTTTATGGGGAGTCTACGTTAAAAGACTATTTCAATTAAAAGGGTCTTGATTTTAAGGAATCCCGTGATTCAACGAAGAAAGGGTTTATACATGTGATTTTCCCTCGAAATTGAAAGATACAAAAGTAAAATATTTACTGTGTAATGGTTTCATGTTGAATAACATACACATTTTAAACCAACTTTTTTATTATAGGACACATAAGAAAACAATGAGAGGAGACGAATCATTTTCATCTGTTTATTTGTAAATGTAAATCAATGTATAAATATATATAAAATGACGAATAAAATATGTTTAAACTAAAACAATGTAACAAAGAATGTGTATAATATATATACAAAACTTTTCTCAATTGTTCTTTCAGGTCTAGGAAATGGGATCAACGTAACCACGGTAACAAGCCTCATGGGCTACTACTTCTACAGATGGCGCTACACGGTCATCTCCATAGCAACGCTGGTAGCCGGTGTGTCCATCTTTGTGGGAACCCCGTTTGGGCTCTACGTCATCGAGACTTTCGGGCTCCCAGGGTTCTTCCTCGTCCTGGCAAGCATGCACGCCCAGATTTGCATTTGCGGAATGCTGAGTCGGCCTTCCTCCATCGAGCGTGATGTCCACAGGCAACGCAAAGCCGCTCGCAAAGACGGGACAAAAACTACGTTCAATTCATTCATGGACTTGTCTCTATTAACACGATGGGGATTCCTGTGTTTTGTGCTCAGTACGTCGGCCTGGAACTTTGCGTACTATATGGCTGTGATTCATCTCCCGAAGTACATCTCGCTTCATAACCCCAGCAAGGAGTACATATCTTATGTGATGATGTCGTTTGCCGTGGCTAATATCTCCGGTCGTCTGGTAGCATCACTGCTAGTGTCGAAGAGCGCCAAGAAATCTATGTACGTTTATACGGGCTTACTCGGTGTTGTTGGTGTGACAACCGCCTCTTTGCCCCTATATTCCGGCCTTGGACCAGGCGTTCTGATCTACTCCATACAACTTGGTCTCTTTGTTGGCTGCTTTGCGACAATGATGCCGTCCTTGACATTAATATTTGTGAGTAATACTCATATATCTGACGCCAATGCCATCGTGAACTTTTTCTCCGGGTTCGGATCAATTGTTGGGCCAATTTTAGCAGGTATGTTTAAAGTGTAGTTTAAACTTATTTATTTTGCATCGATTTGTAACGGAAGCTTGAGGCTTATTGACTTCAATCTCGATGACTTCTTTCTGGATACTTAACCATTTCTTGCATAGATTTGAAGGGGGCTATTCTTTGAGATGTTTACCTTGTCTAACGGGACTCGAATCATGGATCATTGGTACAAGGGACCGACGCTCTACCTCTGCACCATTGTTAGATTCTGGATAATTTCCAAACACTCTCAAAGGCGTTTGGCTACGAAGGGCTGTTGGTAAGAAAGATTTCCTTGCACCGAATGTATGTGTACATGACTTATTGGTAAATAAGCTGGAAGCACATGACCAAAACGAAAACTTTCTCATTTCGTTCTGAAAAAATTGCTAACTTTAACCCATATAGGGCTTGAACCGACTTCATGCTTAAGCAAACATGTTTGATCAAGGCCAACCGACAAGTAAGTCCCAAATTATACCGGTAGTATACTTAGAACCGAAGTAGAAAACATCCCTTGGTCACAAGGCCTATCACACAAATAATTAATTTCATCATTTAGGTATCGTCTTATCAAATTAAGTTATAATGATATTTTAATAGGAATAAAACTGATTCCTTAACAACACATTGGTTGTTTCTCACTAGCAACATGATTATGACTGTAAAATTATTTAATTTTTCCTTTTTTCTGCAGTCTTTTTGTTTTACCTCTCTTTATCTGAGTGTGTTTTTCTTTTCACAATTGTTGTTATATTATTGTAATATAAATTGAAAAAAAGATGTGCAGCTTCACAAAAAAAAAAAGAATAGGAATAAAACTTATTCGAGCGTATACTTGAATATTAATCTAAGTAAATATACAGCAATATAATGTAACAACACATCATTGGAGGCGTCTCGAAGATACGACACCAATGCCTTGTTATTTTGCAATATTCCTCTTTACAATATTCAAGTACGAAGCTGGGCCTATTTTCTTAGAATTGGGAAGGGGCCTATGTCTGGTGATTTTGAGAAGTTGTATCGATAAAGCTGCTGAATTGGGAAATAGAAAATGACAATGGTGTGACTGTGTATTATCAGAAAAACTGTGATTTTAAAGAAATGCCCACTTGGAAATGTGATTTGTATGGGTCCCTGTTTCGTAAGGCAATAAAGCCCTATAGGGTATGTTGTTTTAAACATACGCAAGTTCTTAATGTATACTTTTAAGTAAACCGATACCCTAACTTCTTTGCCTCCGGGACAATCTCATATGTATATATTTTAAATCTGGTTGATTCGTTTCAGGATTCCTTTATGGGGCTTCCAGGTCTTACGAGTACAGTTTTGTATCGTCAGGTAACATACCTATTTCATTGTTATGTAATTCGTGTATGTAAATTATACCTGATTGCCTACTATTGTCAGGTAACATACCTATTTCATTGTTATGTAATTTGTGTATGTAAATTATACCTGATTGCCTACTATTGTCAGGTAACATACCTATTTCATTGTTATGTAATTCGTGTATGTAAATTATACCCCATTGCCTACTATTGTCAGGTCACATACTTATTTCATTGTTATGTAATTCGTGTATGTAAATTATACCCGATTGCCTACTATTGTCAGGTAACATACGTATTTCATTGTTATGTAATTCGTGTATGTAAATTATACCTGATTGCCTACTATTGTCTGGCAACATACCTATTTCATTGGTAACATACCTGATATTTCATTGTTATGTAATTCGTGTATGTAAATTATACCTGATTGCCTACTATTGTCAGGTAACATACTTATTTTATTGTTATATAATTCGTGTATGTTAATTATACCTGATTGCCTACTATTGTCAGGTAACATATTTATTTCATTGTTATATAATTCGTGTATGTAAATTATACCTGATTGCCTACTATTGTCAGGTAACATACCGATTTCATTGTTATGTAATTCGTGTATGTAAATTATACCTGATTGCCTACTATTGTCAGGTAACATACCTATTTCATTGTTATGTAATTTGTGTATGTAAAGTATACCCGATTGCCTACTATTGTCTGGTAACATACCTATTTCATTGTTATGTAATTCGTGTATGTAAATTATACCTGATTGCCTACTATTGTCAGGTAACATACTTATTTCATTGTTATGTAATTCGTGTATGTAAATTATACCTGATTGCCTACTATTGTCAGGTAACATACCTATTTCATTGTTATGTAATTCGTGTATGTAAATTATACCTGATTGCCTACTATTGTCAGGTAACATACCTATTTCATTGTTATGTAATTCGTGTATGTAAATTATACCTGATTGCCTATTATTGACAGGTAACATACCTATTTCATTGTTATGTAATTCGTGTATGTAAATTATACCTGATTGCCTACTATTGTCTGGTAACATACCTATTTCATTGTTATGTAATTCGTGTATGTAAATTATACCCGATTGCCTACTATTGTCAGGTAACATACCTATTTCATTGTTATGTAATTCGTGTATGTAAATTATACCTGATTGCCTACTATTGTCAGGTAACATACCTATTTCATTGTTATGTAATTCGTGTATGTAAATTATACCTGATTGCCTACTATTGTCAGGTAACATACCTATTTCATTGTTATGTAATTCGTGTATGTAAATTATACCTGATTGCCTACTATTATCTGGTAACATACCTATTTCATTGTTATGTAATTCGTGTATGTAAATTATACCTGATTGCCTACTATTGTCAGGTAACATACCTATTTCATTGTTATGTAATTCGTGTATGTAAATTATACCTGATTGCCTATTATTGACAGGTAACATACCTATTTCATTGTTATGTAATTCGTGTATGTAAATTATACCTGATTGCCTACTATTGTCTGGTAACATACCTATTTCATTGTTATGTAATTCGTGTATGTAAATTATACCCAATTGCCTACTATTGTCAGGTAACATACCTATTTCATTGTTATGTAATTCGTGTATGTAAATTATACCTGATTGCCTACTATTGTCAGGTAACATACCTATTTCATTGTTATGTAATTCGTGTATGTAAATTATACCCGATTGACTACTATTGTCAAGTAACATACCTATTTCATTGTTATGTAATTCGTGTATGTAAATTATACCTGATTGCCTACTATTGTCAGGTAACATACTTATTTCATTGTTATGTGATTCGTGTATGTAAATTATACCTGATTGCCTACTATTGTCAGGTAACATACCTATTTCATTGTTATGTAATTCGTGTATGTAACTTATACCTGATTGCCTACTATTGTCTGGTAACATACTTATTTCATTGTTATGTAATTCGTGTATGTAAATTATACCCGATTGCCTACTATTGTCAGGTAACATACTTATTTCATTGTTATGTAATTTGTGTATGTAAATTATACCCGATTGCCTACTATTGTCAGGTAACATACTTATTTCATTGTTATGTAATTTGTGTATGTAAATTATACCTGATTGCCTACTATTGTCTGGTAACGTACCTATTTCATTGTTATGTAATTCGTGTATGTAAATTATACCTGATTGCCTACTATTGTCAGGTAACATACCTATTTCATTGTTATGTAATTAGTGTATGTAAATTATACCCGATTGCCTACTATTGTCACGTAACATACTTATTTCATTGTTATGTAATTCGTTTATGTAAATTATACCTGATTGCCTACTATTGTCAGGTAACATACTTATTTCATTGTTATGTAATTCGTGTATGTAAATTATACCTGATTGCCTACTTTTGTCAGGTAACATACCTATTTCATTGTTATGTAATTTGTGTATGTAAATTATACCTGATTGCCTACTTTTGTCAGGTAACATACCTATTTCATTGTTATGTAATTTGTGTATGTAAATTATACCTGATTGCCTACTATTGTCAGGTAACATACCTATTTCATTGTTATGTAATTCGTGTATGTAAATTATACCTGATTGCCTACTATTGTCAGGTAACATACTTATTTCATTGTTATGTAATTCGTGTATGTAAATTATACCTGATTGCCTACTTTTGTCAGGTAACATACCTATTTCATTGTTATGTAATTCGTGTATGTAAATTATACCTGATTGCCTACTA
>OX401419.1:18260635-18505648 GCA_947846245.1 Cerastoderma edule
ATCAATCATCTCTCAGTGACCTCTTGCTGGATACATGACTAGTAAGCTTAGCGGAAATCAATCATCTCTCAGTGACCTCTTGCTGGATACATGACTAGTAAGCTTAGCGGAAACCAATCATCTCTCAGTGACCTCTTGCTGGATACATGACTAGTAAGCTTAGCGGAAACCAATCATCTCTCGGTGACCTCTTGCTGGATACATGACTAGTAAGCTTAGCGGAAACCAATCATCTCACAGTGACCTCTTGCTGGTTACATGACTAGTAAGCTTAGCGGAAATCAATCATCTCTCGGTGACCTCTTGCTGGATAAATGACTAGTAAGCTTAGCGGAAATCAATCATCTGTCAGTGACCTCTTGCTGGATACATGACTAGTAAGCTTAGCGGAAATCAATCATCTCTCGGTGACCTCTTGCTGGATACATGACTAGTAAGCTTAGCGGAAACCAATCATCTCTCAGTGACCTCTTGCTGGATACATGACTAGTAAGCTTAGCGGAAACCAATCATCTCTCGGTGACCTCTTGCTGGATACATGACTAGTAAGCTTAGCGGAAATCAATCATCTCTCAGTGACCTCTTGCTGGATACATGACTAGTAAGCTTAGCGGAAATCAATCATCTCTCGGTGACCTCTTGCTGGATACATGACTAGTAAGCTTAGCGGAAATCAATCATCTCTCAGTGACCTCTTGCTGGATACATGACTAGTAAGCTTAGCGGAAATCAATCATCTCTCAGTGACCTCTTGCTGGATACATGACTAGTAAGCTTAGCGGAAACCAATCATCTCTCAGTGACCTCTTGCTGGATACATGACTAGTAAGCTTAGCGGAAACCAATCATCTCTCGGTGACCTCTTGCTGGATACATGACTAGTAAGCTTAACGGAAACCAATCATCTCTCGGTGACCTCTTGCTGGATACATGACTAGTAAGCTTAGCGGAAACCAATCATCTCTCGGTGACCTCTTGCTGGATACATGACTAGTAAGCTTAGCGGAAATCAATCATCTCTCAGTGACCTCTTGCTGGATACATGACTAGTAAGCTTAGCGGAAACCAATCATCTCTCAGTGACCTCTTGCTGGATACATGACTAGTAAGCTTAGCGGAAACCAATCATCTCTCGGTGACCTCTTGCTGGTTACATGACTAGTAAGCTTAGCGGAAACCAATCATCTCTCAGTGACCTCTTGCTGGATACATGACTAGTAAGCTTAGCGGAAACCAATCATCTCTCAGTGACCTCTTGCTGGATACATGACTAGTAAGCTTAGCGGAAACCAATCATCTCTCGGTGACCTCTTGCTGGATACATGACTAGTAAGCTTAGCGGAAACCAATCATCTCTCAGTGACCTCTTGCTGGATACATGACTAGTAAGCTTAACGGAAACCAATCATCTCTCGGTGACCTCTTGCTGGATACATGACTAGTAAGCTTAGCGGAAACCAATCATCTTTCGGTGACCTCTTGCTGGATACAAGACTAGTAAGCTTAGCGGAAACCAATCATCTCTCAGTGACCTCTTGCTGGATACATGACTAGTAAGCTTAGCGGAAACCAATCATCTCTCGGTGACCTCTTGCTGGATACGTGACTAGTAAGCTTAGCGGAAATCAATCATCTCTCGGTGACCTCTTGCTGGATACATGACTAGTACATGCACCGATTTGTGGGTCAGTCCCGATATTTTCATCGCGCCACTCACGGAAATCGAACCTGGGACCCTCGGTACCCGCGACACCCACGCATTACAAGTGTCCGTTACATTGGTAACCGGTTTGATACCAGACACTACTGCATGCTACACAGTGTAGGTAAAGAGTAGTGTGGTTCCTGTCATGATCTAATGAATAAGTACCAAAGTGATGTTAACCCATTATCAAACAATTACGAAATTTGACCAGTTTGTTGCGGACTTCTCTGGAAAACATTGTAGGAAAAGGAGAAATTGCTCTCAACGAGCAATTTCTTCTTTTCCCACAATGTTTTCTGCCTTATCAGAAGATTATTTTCAATTTAATCACATTTCGAAATGTCGTCTGCAATCTCTTCAAAATTGCGACAGTCGAAAATTTGGCGTTTGGTAAAGATTTTAAGCCCAGGTAATCCAGACTAAGGTAAAGGGTTGATACATGTACCATGTCGTCTGAGTTTACCAGCGATTGACACGCTGCTGGCATCATTGCATAATACGATGATATATACAAAAGCCCGGTTATTGAATTAAATCGGTTCGCATAAATTTATTTTTGCAAAAATGTGAATTTTCATAATTATACGCGTTGAATGCAGTATATCTTTATCTCTTTCCAATTTTCCTTATTTCAATTTTCTTATGTAAATGTGCGTGTAGCACACGAGGTTTCAGAACAACACTGCTAACGAAATATTTCGAAAATGTGTTATGTAATATCTCTGTAACAGATGGAAACCAAAGAAAACTTATATGCTATGATACGAAATGTTTTTTTCTTTCTTAGCATTTTCTTTCACCTACGGGTTTATATATGAAACTTTTACTATCTTAACCCTTATAGTGCTGGAACTGACTTCATGTTTATGCAAAGAGGTAAGATACAGGCCAGACGCCATGTAAATTGATGGCCGGCCTGTGAACCTACATGTTTGCTACTCTGAGTACCTCTCCTCATCAAAATTAAGCAGATGTTTAAGATTTTGGAAAGCAGACGACACAAAAATATTTGTTTAGAGCACTACCCAGCATTCTTAGGGTTAAAATATTTTAAATTTACGATGTTCCCACAAAGTTATTGATTCAAAAGGGTGTGTGTCCTTTTATCACAGTTATTTTATTCTAAAGTATTTATATGTAAGTGTGTTGTAATGGAGTAACATACGAAAGAATGTGTTCCTCCAACGAGCAAATACATGAAATTGGATTTAACCCATTACCAAACAATAACGACATTTGACCAGTTTGTTCTAGACAACTCTGGAAAACATTGTGGGAAAGGGAGATATTGCTCGTAAAGAACAATTTCTTCTTTTCCAACAATGTTTTCTATCCTATCAGGATATTGTTTTTCAATTTGATTACATTTTGAATTGTCGTCTTCAAACTCTTTCAATTTAGGACAGTCTAAAATTTGGCGTTTCGGAAAGGGTTAAGGGCGTAGCTATGCATACCACTTGTAAACCCACTTTAAAGTACATGGACTCTGTCTAAACTAGGTCGATGTCTTTTCGAAACAACACGTATCTCCTTTTTGTGGTTTTCTGAGGCTGACCCAAATCAAAAGCGAAATCAGACGACAGTTTAAAATTATCACTTGCGTTATTTTTTGTTACCCTTACATGTGCAAGAAGCAATAACGAGCCATTTCATGTTTTGTCATCATTGATTCTTCATGATTCTCTTTTCATCGCTTTTCATCTGCTTCATGTAAATTTCATTGAGTATGAATTAATGAATGAAGGGGATAAACGGCTTTCTGTTGCAGAATAAATTCAACCGTCTGCCATCATCCCACAAACGAGAACACTATGACAAAAAGTTGTTTTCTCATCTGGAGTGGAATTCTCCTTTAGTCACAATTATTTATTTATGAACAATTTTGGTTCTATCAGCGCTTTATTACAAGACGTAAAGGCGATAGTTGCTGTCTGCCAAGTAACACCGCAAGCAACGACTTGTTTTTTAACTTCCACTTACTCATACAGTGAACAGCCTCGTAACGACCACGGCGATGTATGAGCCATATTGTGTGTTTTATTTGCAGGGCATGATACCCGATCCCTTGCATATGAGAGATATACGAGTCAAAAAGCTCATCATTTATGAAACTATGATACTCTAGGTAATGGCATCAACACAAAAATCCCTTCTAAATAAAAAACACAACAACATCATCATCATCAACAACAGCAGCAAAAACAACGAAAAAAAACCCCTTTAACAGCAACAACAAATAGACACAGAATAAAAAGAAAAAAACAAAGTGAAATAGTGGTTTGGAATAATGATAATGAAAAGACACGATGTAACTGAAAAGAAATAAATAAATCAGTCACTGTTCAAACCTTTTTCTTACATTTACTCTAGGTGCTGATGCTCACGATGGTTTTCGGTTTGATCCTGCAGCTGTTGACCGCCCGGCTGGGGTGCGTGACGGGTATGAGCCTCGCCGAGGTGTGCCGACAGGAGTACCCGCGGACCCCCCGACTAGTTCTTTGGCTCATGATAGAGGTCGCCATCATCGGGAGTGACATGCAACATTAGATCGGTTCGGCCATAGCCATCAACCTCCTCTCCAATAACAAGTAACTGCCCTTGTGTATACATGTACATGTTATTAATACATATGAAGAAGTCGGTGACCAGATTCGAACCCACACGATATTCCATTATCTTTCTCTTTCCCTTTCCCTCCCGCCATATGAACTGTCCCTTGTTCCCCTTTCCAGGCCCAGTGGTTTATGTTATTGACTTGTGACTCGCGGACCCCTGGTTTGAGTATCGCTGGTACAGCTGGCTCCATCTAAGTGCTCTTCGGCAAGTGAGAATGCTGTTTGGTGAGACACAGCGTCGACCACTGATAAATCATAGAAAAACTGTAATATAGAAACGATGTTCCATTCGTACAAAAAGGAAATGTTAACCTATGGTATTCACATATATTGAAGTATTTTCCTTTATCTCGTATCAGATTCACAATTCATCAACATATGTATATTACCATGTCAATAGCTTTTTAATGATAAATGAAACGTTGTAATGGAATATTGACGGAAGGCAAATCGTCTTGTGTTTTATCATTATATTATATTGTGTATCTTATATCATTTTATCTGGCAATGTGTCATCACTCAAGCTTTGATAAGGTACAACATAAATTGAACATGAACTAGAGTACCGTCGGGTAACTTCGAAAGTACAATGTAGTTCAAATTCGACACTCTTTTCTAAAAAGATGATATTTGAAAGTAATTTTATCAAATCATGAAAATCATAAAACCTCCGATACAGAGATGTTATGCACTGCTTGAATTTAAAGGGAGATGAGCATGTCATGCTAAATTTATGTATCAGAGAAATATCTAGCCTGTGGTCCTGGCTCATGCGTATATCCCGCATTAGTGCAGGATATATGTACGGGCCAGGATACCGTTTTACTCTATATGCTAAAAATTCTCTTCGAGACACTTCCAACGATATATCACATTACAGTATTGTACTTTATTTAAGATACTAGTATCTATTCTAACCAGTTTTGACTTTAGAAAATACTAAAGTCATTTAGTAAAACGGTACCCAGGCCCCAGGCTAAGAAATATCTTTTATTTTCCAGGGAGCCGCTGTGGGCGGGCGTATTGATTGGACACATTCACGTTCCTGTTCCTGGAGAGCTACGGGCTCAGGAAACTTGAGGCGGTGTTTGGAGTTCTGATAGCAACACTGGTTGGGACCTTCCTCTATATGGTATGATCACATTGGTATGTTAAAAGTTTTACTTGTCTCGTATCATATTCTCTTTTTATATCTGTGCTATGATATCTAAGGATTCGATTGAAACAACGTGGAATTTGTACAGACTCGTGCTTTCACTCTAGTGTTTACGCTTAAAATTTGAAATCTGATTGGTTTCTAATACGGACTGACTCAGACTGACTCAATTCAAAACCTGTTAGTTATTATGCTATGAGATTCTTTAAAGCATTTTTGATCGAGGATATTGTATGATAGATTCTCAATGCACTATACTGTATGTAGGAATAGTTGTATATCCGATATCGAAAATGATATATATGACAAGAAATGATAAAGAGAGAACTTATAAACCGAGATTCAGAGTCCTTGACACTGCGGTTTTTAAGTCTCCGTAATTGTTGGGTACCCATGCATTGGCGGCAAACGATTTGATAATACTTATAAGACACATTCCTAATAAACACGCCTCTTCATCAGGTGTCTGATTGAGATAACGTCCTTGGTATTTCGGGCCTTCACAGCACAGATGAATGTATAAGAACCGCTGCCTTGGCCTTCATTTTTTGTAAACTCTTTTTGTATGTTCCAAATTAACTCTGATCAGTACATTAGATCCTTCCCAACTACCGAGCTTTTACTGATATTGACAACTGTTTAACAGTCCTTGGTGGATATACCCATTGGCGATATTCCATATGGTACTTATGCCATTTTAAATAAATATATGGGAATTGGTGGTGCCATGTCTTACATAAGGCCATTTCCTTATTGTGTATGTATTTCAGTATGTAACTGTCTTGCCGGATCAAGTCGAGTTATTGGAAGGCTATACCTTGGTGTAATGACTGCAGTGAGCTACAATTCCAACAGATAGTGGGACTAGTCGGTTCTGTGATATAAATCACCGACGTTGACAACCACGCAATCGAATCTAACAGGAATAAAGTAATAACTGTCTATCAATATTCAATTAATACATTTTTTTGTCTCTGTTTCAGGTATCGTACTACATGTATTTGTATCCATCATGATCAACCTGTTTGTTATGACGGTGTTCGCAGATGAATTCGCCGCGCCAGAAAACACGAACCCGAGTCTTAGAAGAGCCGTAAGTTTTATCAATTTACTCAAGCAAACAAGCAGAATGCCTTATAAAGAAATAGGCTTTTATGACAAATGGAGGAATTGTAGAAAACGTTATAATTAACCACAATGTGTCGCCCAGGACCATTTCCCTTTGACATTGGGCCACTGTATCGAATTAAAAAAGGTTGTTTAACACGACCGCCGACTTCTGATTGTACGGAATATGCGTGAGTTATTTGAAAGCCTATCTTATGGGGTCGTGTGTCGATGCGTGGTTTATTTAAAAGCCTATTTAATGGGGTCCTGTGTCTGATTGTACGGAATATGCGTGAGTTATTTAAAAGCCTATTTTATGGGGTCCTGTGTCTGATTGTACGAAATATGCGTGAGTTATTCAAAAGCCTATTTTATGGGGTCCTGTGTCTGATTGTACGGAATATGTGTGAGTTATTTGAAAGCCTATTTCATGGGGTCCTGTGTCGAAGCGTGAGTTATTTAAAAGCCTATTTTATGGGCTGATTGTACGGAATATGCGTGAGTTATTTAAAATCCTATTTTATGGGGTCCTGTGTCGATGCGTGATTTATTTAAAAGCCTATTTTATGGGGTCCTGTGTCTGATTGTACGGAATATACGTGAGTTATTTAAAAGCCTATTTTATGGGGTCCTGTGTCTGATTGTACGGAATATGCGTGATTTATTTAAAAGCCTATTTCATGGGGTCCTGTGTCTGATTGTACGGAATATGCATGAGTTATTTAAAAGCCTATTTTATGGGGTCGTGTGTCTGATTGTACGGAATATGCGTGAGTTATTAAAAAGCCTATTTTATGGGGTCCTGTGTCTGATTGTACGGAATATGCGTGAGTTATCTAAAAGCCTATTTTATGCGGTCCTGTGTCTGATTGTACGGAATATGCGTGAGTTATTTAAAAGCCTATTTTATGGGGTCGTGTGTCTGATTGTACGGAATATGCGTGAGTTATTTAAAAGCCTATTTTATGGGGTCCTGTGTCTGATTGTACGGAATATGCGTGAGTTATTTAAAAGCCTATTTTATGGGGTCTTGTGTCTGATTGTACGGAATATGCATGAGTTATTTAAAAGCTTATTTTATGGGGTCGTGTGTCTAATTGTACGGAATATGCGTGAGTTATTTAAAAGCCTATTTTATGGGGTCCTGTGTCTGATTGTACGGAATATGCGTGAGTTATTTAAAAGCCTATTTTATGGGGTCCTGTGTCTGATTGTACGGAATATGCGTGAGTTATTTAAAAGCCTATTTTATGGGGTCCTGTGTCGATGCGTGATTTATGTAAAAGCCTATTTTATGGGGTCCTGTGTCTGATTGTACGGAATATGCGTGAGTTATTTAAAAGCCTATTTTATGGGGTCTTGTGTCTGATTGTACGGAATATGCATGAGTTATTTAAAAGCTTATTTTATGGGGTCGTGTGTCTAATTGTACGGAATATGCGTGAGTTATTTAAAAGCCTATTTTATGGGGTCCTGTGTCTGATTGTACGGAATATGCGTGAGTTATTTAAAAGCCTATTTTATGGGGTCCTGTGTCTGATTGTACGGAATATGCGTGAGTTATTTAAAAGCCTATTTTATGGGGTCCTGTGTCGATGCGTGATTTATTTAAAAGCCTATTTTATGGGGTCCTGTGTCTGATTGTACGGAATATGCGTGAGTTATTTAAAAGCCTATTTTATGGGGTCCTGTGTCGATGCGTGATTTATTTAAAAGCCTAATTCATTGGGTCCTGTGTCTGATTGTACGGAATATGCGTGAGTTATTTAAAAGCCTATTTTATGTGATCCTGTGCCTGATTGTACGGAATATGCGTGATTTATCTAAAAGCCTATTTCATGGGGTCCTGTGTCTGATTGTACGGAATATGCGTGAGTTATTAAAAAGCCTATTTTATGCGGTCGTGTGTCTGATTGTACGAAATATGCGTGAGTTATTTAAAAGCCTATTTTATGGGGTCCTGTCTCTGATTGTACGGAATATGCGTGAGTTATTTAAAAGCCTATTTCATGGGGTCCTGTGTCGCCTAAAGTTACAGTAGTTGACTAATACCCAAAGGCCCCCGGACTTGAAACCTACCGGAGCCGCTGGTACGTATGAGTGGGTCCCCGGACTTGAACGCTTCCGGAGCCGCTGATTCGTGGGAGTGGGTCCCCGGATTTGAACTCTACCGGAGCCGCTGATTCGTGGGAGTGGGTCCCCGGACTTGAACTCTACCGGAGCCGCTGATTCGTGGGAGTGGGTTCCCGGACTTGAACCCTACCGGAGCCGCTGGTTCATGGGAGGGGGTCCTAGCACTTGAACCCTACCGGAGCCGCTGGTTCGTTGGAGTGGTCCCCGGACTTGAGCCCTACCGGAGCCGCTGGTTCGTGGGAGTGGGTCCCCGGACTTGAACCCTACCGGAGCCGCTGATTCGTGGGAGTGGGTCCCCGGATTTGAGCCCTACCGGAGCCGCTGAGTCGTGGGAGTGGGTCCCCGGACTTGAACCCTACCGGAGCCGCTGATTCGTGGGAGTGGGTCCCCGGACTTGAGCCCTACCGGAGCCGCTGAGTCGTGGGAGTGGGTCCCAGGACTTGAACCCTACCGGAGCCGCGATTCGTGGGAGTGGGGCCCCGGACTTGAGCCCTACCGGAGCCGCTGAGTCGTGGGAGTGGGTCCCCGGACTTGAACCCTACCGGAGCCGCTGATTCTTAAATCTTAATGGAGTCTTCTGATCCGATAGTATAGGACATATAATTTACGCCATCAACTGTTATACACATATCAAGCACTAAATTTGCAGTTGAGTTGTGTTGACAGACTGCTATATGAGACCTTAGAGACGGGATACGGCTGCTTATCATATATTGTAGAGAGTGCTTGGGGAATACACAATTTAATAGCGGAGGTGGGGGGGGGGGCGAACTGTCTGGTGGGCTGTCTGGCGTTTGGCGGACAGGTAGACAAACGAACAAACAGAAATACAGACTGCATTATAGTATTCCATTTATTTCATGCAATTAAAAGTAGATGAAGCAAAATAAAGAGACTGCTTGCCCGAGAGATTAGCACCTATAATTTACAGCATCAACTGTTATGTACATATCGCGCACTAAGTTTTCAGTTGAGTAGTGTTGACAGTCTGTTATATGAGACCTAAAAGACCGGACACGGTTGCCAATCGTGCCTTATATACTACAGTATATCCTAGTGGAGTGTGCTTGGGGGTACGCCTAGCGGGAGCACGGGCGGTCGGGTTTTGGACGGGCGGGCAGACAGGCAGACAAATGGACAAACAGAGACACAAACTGCAACATAGTATTTCTAATATTTTATGCAAATAAGAATAGACGAATCAAATTAAAGATTTATTGGACATTTAACAGTCGAGTTAACTTCAAACCGAGGGACTTAGTCAGCGACTTACTAATCTAGGGCTAAAACATTTACATTAGACAAGTGAATTAATCAATGTCTCATTGGGCCTTGTAACTATTGCTTGAGGTTATCGGCATATTCTATAAGAACTAACGCATTGCCAAACAATAACAACATTTTACCTCTTTGCTGCAGACGACTCTGGTAAACATTGTGGGAAAGGAAGAAATTGCTCGTAACGAGCAATTTCCCATTTTACCACAACGTTTTCTACTTTATCAGAAGATTACTTTTCCAATTTCATCAGTTTGTTCACAGTCAAAAATTTAGGCAATTTTGTAAAGAGTTAAGACAAGGCGATACACCCAGAATATACACCGAAAAGAGAGATACAGCATGTGTTGCACATCCCATGACATTATGAATGTTTTATATGTATTTGTATAATATTCCAAATAACCCGAAACAAATGTATGACTGAGTTATGATAAATTTAACCGTCTGTTTTATATCAATGCTCTCATGTCAAAATATAATGAATCTTTTTTAATCAATATGATATCAGATACATGAAATGATAAACTTTATTATAACCATACTTTGAAACCACATACTACGATACTTTGTACAAATTATATTAAATGTAAACATGTACTATGACTTGTTCTTGGTTCTATAGTTACACTTCTGAGCCCCATCCCGTCAGAATTGATCACATTAATTGACAAAGCAGCCATTTTTATAGCCAGGTTCAACTCATTATCAAAACTTTCCGCATGATTTCAGTATCAGCACCATCTTCCTTCTGAATGTCAAACTCATACACATATAGAGCAAGGGGTTGGTAAAATGGTTAATTGTATAAAGACGCATGGTCAAAAATATAAGCGTTTGACCACCGGCGTAGTTTCGGAGAGTTGTCAATGTCATGAACGTTGCCATAACAGACGGGATGACCGTTGCTATGATATACAATAAAGTGATGACGAATATGATTTTTGTTGTCTTCTTGGCCCGTTTAGAATGGCCTGTCTCTTCCTTCATGCCATTTGTTTGTGAGAGTTCACAATCATGACATTGGTTATCCTGTAACTGTCCATTGATGTGTGGTTGACTTATATCTGGAACAACGATTTCGGGGTGGATCTTTCTCGTTTTAGGTCGCACATGGACTCGAACCAGCAACCCGTCTGGCGTGGATTGTGTTTCACCGCCAGCGGACCTTGACTCATCTCCCGAGCTACTTATACCTGGGCTGGATCCTGTAAACCTTATAGCGGTTTGATTCCCATTGTTCCTTGTACATTGACTGTCTCCAGTGTTCTTAGTGCTGGTCTGGTCCCATGTCTTTCTTGAACCTGTATAGATGATGCTCGTCTGGTTCCCACTCTTCCTTGAACTTATGCTGGCTCCTGTTAACCCGGTGATAGTCTGGTTCCCACTGTTCCTTGTACCGCCCAGTTTCGTCTCCTCGGTTGTAGAATCATTACCAGATAGAATTGAACTTTCTCCTTGTTGATCGCCAATTGCCACCTCTGCTATACCATGGATGTTACCGATCTCGTTTCGTGCTCGTCCACTGTTTCGGAGCGCTCGCTGCGTGGTTTCCCGGCGTATCATGTCAGCAAACGCTCGACGCTTCAGCACCATTGCTATTCTGCTATACATCAACACCAGCACAAGAGAGCTGGTCAAAGTCACGGCCATGAGAGTCATCGTAAAAGTGACCCGCAGTTTGATGTATTCTCTATCGAACAGACATGTGCCAGAAATCGATGCAGTCGTCGTTATTATGTTAGGCACCGCGAACAGGAGGGATCCGACTGTCATGACAACGCAAAACCGGAAGGCAAGTTTGGGTGTAAAATACGAGCTGTGTGGTCTGCACGTCTTTAGGAACCGGTCTACTCCGACAACCAATATCAAGAAGTTGGAGTTGATGAACAACACGTTGATAAGGTAATAATGTACCTTACACAACGCCGGGGTCCCAATTCGAATCCACATGTCGGGCTGGTACCTGAATATGTCGATTGGGACATTCACCGACAGCGATATGATATCACATATAGCTATAAATATAATGAACCAGTCCGTCGAGGTTTTGGGCTGGTTCCGTACAAGTACTCCCAACACAAGACTGTTTCCCGGTATACCAATGAGTGAGGCGAGGCATATAAACACCAGGGCACACATCACTACCCAATCCGGCACCAAACTCACTAGACCATGAGGGGTGGGGCCCGATGATACATTCGTGTTGACAGAACTGCTTACATTATCAAAGGTATCCATTTTCTACCTATCAGATGATGAAATCCGTAATAAAAATGAAGGTCTATGGCCTACGTGCGATCATTTGCCAGACATCTCCCGACGAATTTTGGCGTTAGTTGTTCCTTGAAATCAAAACTGTTCCCGACGCATGTCCTCCGAAAGACTGAGGATATGAACCGTCCCGAACCTTGGTGGTTATAAATGTAAAAAAATACACAAAGTATTTGACGTGTTATGTCAAGACTGTCTCCGTGATTGTTTAATTTATTTATGTAAAGATCGTTTCTTTTACTTCCGTTTTATTTTTATTTTTTCACAACGTTATGCTGGTCCCCATTTCCTTAAAATCCATTTATATTTATCAAACTAGATAAATATCTTATGATATTTTTAACGAATCTTTGTTGAACTATGTTAATTTTTTCCATTTAGAAATCTTTGAGTGCGTGAAAGAGTTGACTACGTTCAGTGGAGAATGTGAGGTGTACTGTACACATCTGTCAACAGAGGTAACCTTATATAGAACTGGGCATTATTTCCCGATTGCCGACTTATACCTGTCTAACACAAACGGTATTAGAGGGGCGCAGCAGACGCCTTTTGCAATATTGAAACAGGCGATTAGTTTGCGCACATATCTCTCTTTATTCACAAAGATCTTCACCATTGCAATGCTGGATGATTTTATAAAGATACATTTTTGTGTCGTCTTATTTCCAAAACCTTAAATATCAGCTCATTTTTGATGAGTACATATACTCAGAGTAGTAAACAGGTTGAATAACAGACCAGCCGCAAATTTACTCGGCGGCTGGCCTGGATCTTACCTTTATGCATAACCATGCAGTCGGTCCCAGCACTATACGGTTTAATGATGATCCGATAGTAAGGATTTATTTGTTTTTATTTTTGTAATTTTACGAAAAGTAAGTGTAAATTCCGACCAATATGCCTCTTTAACCGGGTCTTGCCTAGTACGAATGACCCCAAATGACGTAGATATTTCATTTTACGCAGTTACAGCAAGGATCATCCGAGTAAGGCCTCGCCTTGCAATTACTGTGAAGCTATTTAAAACCGTTTCAATTATCATAAACAGATCAAAGGTCACATTAAAGGAATTAATCAGGAGGTATTAAAGCAAAATTAAGGGATAGGCGAGGTATTTAATGTTTGAGCTAAGAACCATTGAATGGTCTATAACACAACGTTTAATTGAACGGAGGGCATACAAGAGGGTTTACTAGCACTACTTAAACTTAAGAATGATGGGTAACCTGTTTGCGGAAGCATAAAGTCGGTTCCAGCACTATAAGTAAGGCATCGTAATGTCATTATGTGGAAGCTATGTAAAAACCTTTGCGATTATCATACACCGATCAAAGGTCTCATAAAAGGAATAAAAGTACGTGACCCCATGTCGGTTTTAATTTCCATTTTCAATGCCATAGAGTGCAAGGAACGAACCCTTTCTTCAATTACTATGTTTAAAGCAGCAAACAGTTGGCATGAGCAATTTTCTTTTTGTCACACATATCTAGTTTTTAGATCTCATACAAATTTGAATCCATACTTTTGAACGCTCTTGTACCAATCAAATACAACATTAATACTTTATATCGTTTGAATGAAAATGGATTTGGGAGTTGTTTGCTATCAGAAGTATCATTTTGTATAATGTTTAACCCTTAGAATGCTGGTGAATTCCCTAAAAAACACTTTTGTGTCGCCCGCTTTCCCAAACCTTAAATATCAGCTTGATTTTGATGAGAAAAGATATACCATACCAAACAATACCAAATCTGTTTTGTTTCGAAGAAATTTAACCTTGACTTTCAAATTTTCCCATCTGTGAACAAGCACCGTGATGCAATACTTTCCTAGAGCAGGAATTAAATAAAGGCTTATTGTATGTTGTTGTTGTTGTTGTTGTTGTTTTCATTCTGGTGGTTATCGTTATACTGGCGTGATATCCAACAGTAACTGGGATAGAGAACATATTTTATTAAACAAGTGCAAAGTCGTATTTTACATAGTTAGTATATCACATAATACCATGTGCTTTCTAACGAAAGTCATACTAAGTACGAGAATCAATAATTGGTATCAAAGAGTGAGGAAATAATTCAGATAACAAAATTAAGACTGATGTGTTTCATTTTGAACAGTTATTAGTGCTGCATATATACGAAGGATACCAAGTAAAGATATTACGTTTGATTGATAAATGACGCTTTATTATGTCGCAATATCGTAGTTATAATTTGGCAGTTTCGGCTATCACAATTAATTGTAACTGTTTGCAATAAACGCCTCTAGCTTTTACCATTGCACCATTCCGATCATTAGGGCCTAATGTGTGATGTGTGAGGGCAAACCGTCTGTTTGGCACCATTTATTATTGATTGACTGTCGTCTTCACAACATCTCCTAATTAGGCTGAAAGCCGATGCCACTACAAATTATTGCAGTAAGTTACTTAGGTTTGTGAAGTAGTTAATGCAACATTGTGTCTGACGATGGACAAAAGGCTTAACAAACACATTGCTTGTGAAGTTGCGACTGGCTAATGAGTGAACTGCTTCATATCAAATTCTTGTATTGTACTTAAGGCCACTGTCCCATATACATGTACATACATGTTTAAACATCAAACAAAGATCCAATGGCTAATTTTATATGACTCATATTAATGTGCTGTTTTGGCTAACTTTTACACTAAAGTATTCTATATTGGCATATCATGGACCATCATATATTATAAAATTTTTCATTTTCTTCAAAGGATTTTCTCACGAGTTTACAATTGATGTACACTGAATTCAAACAAATTACAAACATAACAAAATTAACAAAATACAAAAGAAATGAAGTAAAAAAAGAGGAAATAAAAGAAAAATGAAAAGAAGAAATAGTTGTGCCCATTGTTCGCAGTGTATTTTACGACTTTTTCAAGTTAAAAGTAACGGCTGACAAAACACTAGCACGAATAAGTACACTGCTTGATGAGACTTGTTAGGAACCGTAATGAAGACCTATAAAATTCTCATTTACATCAGTTACCTTTTTCCCAGTAGTTTAACCCTTATAGTGCTGGAACCAACTTCATTCTTATGCAAACAAGACCTATCTAAATATTGGTGGCTGGCCTGTGATCTAACATGTTTGCTACTCTAAGCATCTTTCTTCATCAAAGCTTGGCAGGTAATAAAGGTTTTAGAAAGCAGACGAGACATAAATCTACGTTTAGAAAATTACCCAGCATTCTAATGTTTGAAAACCTCTTACAGCAGTTTCGTCAATATGAAGGATTTTGTTTATTGGTAATGTATAATAGAAGGTTCATGCATACGGGTAATTATTTGTTTATTGGTAATGTATAATATAAGGTTCATGCATACGGGTAATTATTTGTTTATTGGTAATGTATAATAGAAGGTTCATGCATACGGGTAATTATTGGTAATGTATAATAGAAGGTTCATGCATACGGGTAATTATTTGTTTATTGGTAATGTATAATAGAAGGTTCATGCATACGGGTAATTATTGGTAATGTATAATAGAAGGTTCATGCAAACGGGTAATTATTTGTAATGTATAATAGAAGGTTCATGCATACGGGTAATTATTGGTAATGTATAATAGAAGGTTCATGCATACGGGTAATTATTGGTAATGTATAATAGAAGGTTCATGCATACGGGTAATTATTGGTAATGTATAATAGAAGGTTCATGCATACGGGTAATTATTTGTTTATTGGTAATGTATAATAGAAGGTTCATGCATACGGGTAATTATTTGTAATGTATAATAGAAGGTTCATGCATACGGGTAATTATTTGTTTATTGGTAATGTATAATAGAAGGTTCATGCATACAGGTAATTATTATTGGTAATGTATAATAGAAGGTTCATGCATACGGGTAATTATTGGTAATGTATAATAGAAGGTTCATGCATCAAACGGGTAATTATTTGTTTATTGGTAATGTATAATAGAAGGTTCATGCATACGGGTAATTATTGGTAATGTATAATAGAAGGTTCATGCAACGGGTAATTATTTGTTTATTGGTAATGTATAATAGAAGGTTCATGCATACGGGTAATTATTTGTTTATTGGTATGTATAATATAAGGTTCATGCATACGGGTAATTTGTTTATTGGTAATGTATAATAGAAGGTTCATGCATACAGGTAATTATTTGTTTATTGGTAATGTATAATAGAAGGTTCATGCATACAGGTAATTATTTGTTTATTGGTAATGTATAATAGAAGGTTCATGCATACGGGTAATTATTTGTTTATTGGTAATGTATAATAGAAGGTTCATGCATACGGGTAATTATTGGTAATGTATAATGGAAGGTTCATGCAAACGGGCAATTATTTGCAATGTATAATAGAAGGTTCATGCATACGGGTAATTATTGGTAATGTATAATAGAAGGTTCATGCATACGGGTATTTATTGGTAATGTATAATAGAAGGTTCATGCACATGGGTAATTTTTTGTTTATTGGTAATGTATAATAGAAGGTTCATGCATACGGATAATTATTTGTTTATTGGTAATGTATAATAGAAGGTTCATGCATACGGGTAATTATTTGTAATGTATAATAGAAGGTTCATGCATACGGGTAATTATTTGTAATGTATAATAGAAGGTTCATGCATACGGGTACTTATTTGTAATGTATAATAGAAGGTTCATGCATACGGGTAAATATTGGTAATGTATATTAGAAGGTTCATGCATACGGGTAATTATTTGTTTATTGGTAATGTATAATAGAAGGTTCATGCATACGGGTAATTATTTGTTTATTGGTATAGAAGGTTCATGCATACGGGTAATCATTTGTTTATTGGTAATGTATAATAGAAGGTTCATGCATACGGGTAATTATTTGTAATGTATAATAGAAGGTTCATGCATACGGGTAATTATTGGTAATGTATAATAGAAGGTTCGTGCATACGGGTAATTATTTGTTTATTGGTAATGTATAATAGAAGGTTCATGCATACGGGTAATTATTGGTAATGTATAATAGAAGGTTCATGCATACGGGTAATTATTGGTAATGTATAATAGAAGGTTCGTGCATACGGGTAATTATTTGTTTATTGGTAATTTATAATAGAAGGTTCATGCATACGGGTAATTATTTGTTTATTGGTAATGTATAATAGAAGGTTCATGCATACGGGTAATTATTGGTAATGTATAATAGAAGGTTCATGCATACGGGTAATTATTGGTAATGTATAATAGAAGGTTCATGCATACGGGTAATTATTTGTTTATTGGTAATGTATAATAGAAGGTTCGTGCATACGGGTAATTATTTGTTTATTGGTAATGTATAATAGAAGGTTCATGCATACGGGTAATTATTTGTTTCTTGGTAATGTATAATAGAAGGTTCATGCATACGGGTAATTATTTGTTTATTGATAATGTATAATAGAATGTTCATGCATACGGGTAATTATTTGTTTAGTGGTAATGTATAATAGAAGGTTCATGCATACGGGTAATTATTGGTAATGTATAATAGAAGGTTCATGCATACGGGTAATTATTTGTTTATTGGTAATGTATAATAGAAGGTTCATACATACGGGTAATTATTGGTAATGTATAATAGAAGGTTCATGCATACGGGTAATTATTGGTAATGTATAATAGAAGGTTCATGCAAACGGGTAATTATTGGTAATGTATAATAGAAGGTTCATGCAAACGGGTAATTATTGGTAATGTATAATAGAAGGTTCATGCAAACGGGTAATTATTTGTTTATTGGTAATGTATAATAGAAGGTTCATGCATACGGGTAATTATTGGTAATGTATAATAGAAGGTTCATACATACGGGTAATTATTGGTAATGTATAATAGAAGGTTCATGCAAACGGGTAATTATTTGTTTATTGGTTATGTATAATAGAAGGTTCATACATACGGGTAATTATTGGTAATGTATAATAGAAGGTTCATGCAAACGGGTAATTATTGGTAATGTATAATAGAAGGTTCATGCAAACGGGTAATTATTTGTTTATTGGTAATGTATAATAGAAGGTTCATACATACGGGTAATTATTGGTAATGTATAATAGAAGGTTCATACATACGGGTAATTATTGGTAATGTATAATAGAAGGTTCATGCAAACGGGTAATTATTTGTAATGTATAATAGAAGGTTCATGCATACGGGTAATTATTGGTAATGTATAATAGAAGGTTCATACATACGGGTAATTATTGGTAATGTATAATAGAAGGTTCATACATACGGGTAATTATTTGTTTATTGGTAATGTATAATAGAAGGTTCATACATACGGGTAATTATTGGTAATGTATAATAGAAGGTTCATGCAAACGGGTAATTATTTGTTTATTGGTAATGTATAATAGAAGGTTCATACATACGGGTAATTATTGGTAATGTATAATAGAAGGTTCATGCAAACGGGTAATTATTTGTTTATTGGTTATGTATAATAGAAGGTTCATACATACGGGTAATTATTGGTAATGTATAATAGAAGGTTCATGCAAACGGGTAATTATTGGTAATGTATAATAGAAGGTTCATACATACGGGTAATTATTGGTAATGTATAATAGAAGGTTCATGCAAACGGGTAATTATTTGTTTATTGGTAATGTATAATAGAAGGTTCATACATACGGGTAATTATTGGTAATGTATAATAGAAGGTTCATGCAAACGGGTAATTATTTGTTTATTGGTTATGTATAATAGAAGGTTCATACATACGGGTAATTATTGGTAATGTATAATAGAAGGTTCATGCAAACGGGTAATTATTGGTAATGTATAATAGAAGGTTCATGCATACGGGTAATTATTGGTAATGTATAATAGAAGGTTCATACATACGGGTAATTATTTGTTTATTGGTAATGTATAATAGAAGGTTCATACATACGGGTAATTATTGGTAATGTATAATAGAAGGTTCATGCAAACTTGGAGTAATTATTGTTAATGTATATAATAGAAGGTTCATGCAAACGGGTAATTATTGGTAATGTATAATAGAGGTTCATGCAAACGGGTAATTATTTGTTTTGGTAATGTATAATAGAAGGTTCATGCACATGGGTAATTATTGGTAATGTATAATAGAAGGTTCATGCAAACGTAATTATTTGTTTATTGGTAATGTATAATAGAAGGTTCATGCATACGGGTAATTATTGGTAATGTATAATAGAAGGTTCATACATACGGGTAGTTATTGGTAATGTATAATAGAAGGTTCATGCAAACGGGTAATTATTTGTTTATTGGTAATGTATAATAGAAGGTTCATGCAAACGGGTAATTATTGGTAATGTATAATAGAAGGTTCATGCAAACGGGTAATTATTGGTAATGTATAATAGAAGGTTCATGCAAACGGGTAATTATTGGTAATGTATAATAGAAGGTTCATGCAAACGGGTAATTATTTGTTTATTGGTAATGTATAATAGAAGGTTCATGCAAACGGGTAATTATTGGTAATGTATAATAGAAGGTTCATGCATACGGGTAATTATTTGTTTATTGGTAATGTATAATAGAAGGTTCATGCAAACGGGTAATTATTTGTTATCTAATCCTGAGGATGCTTGGTCATTTTCTAAAAACAAAAATATGTTTGCCTAAGCGTGAGGTCGGTTCCAGCACTATAAGGGTTGAAGTCTCATTTAACAGGGTTTTTTTAAATAAAAATTAAAAAGGTAAATATGTTTTCTACTGATATGTCATCATTTTGCAGGCACGAAACATGCTTTCTCACCCGGTACACACAACAACACGAAATGGTGACGTGCTATTTTTGCAATCATTAGGTAACCAATCCTATCTGGTTCCATCTCCAGTCTACACTCCTCCTAGACTGAGAACCGGTCTCTCATATATCGAATAAAGAGACCGGTATGGTACAAATCTACAAGGCAGAAAACTGGCTGGTAACCGACGGAAACAGCATACTTTCCTAAGAACGTTTGCCTGTTCAAACGAACGGTTGATCCTGAGATGAAGTTTCCTTCATATACATATTGGTCAAAATGATTTGTAATTGAAATGTTGACAAACGTTCGATACAATATAGTGAATAATTAAACTCTGATTAAGGGCTGTCTGCTTCGAAAATCGAAAGGCAATGGCTCCGGAGAAACAACAGTGTCCTGCGTGTTGTTGTTGTCGTGTCTTTGAACGTTGTATTCTGACAAATCACATCGCTTAGAATTTATAGGCTGCTCTTTGTCTATCTATTGGAACATAGTGGAGCCAGTAGACAGTGGGGGACCGGTGTATGTTTCCTGCTATTTTTGCAATCATTAGGTAACCAATCCTCTCTGGTTCCATCACCGGTCTTCGCTCCTCCGAGTATCCCAAATCAATCATCGATGGTCTTCTACTTAAACATGTAAAAATCCTACAATGAGACATTCCTAATGAGTTGGTTTTAACCCTTTACCAAACGCCAAATTTTCGACTGTTCTAAATTGAAAGAGTTTGCCGACGACATTTCAAAATGTGATTAAATTGATAAATGATCTGTAAGTAGGGTATCAAACATTGTGGGAAAAGTTGCTCGTTACGAGCAATTTCCCCTTTTCTCACAATGGTTTCCAGATTCAAAGTGACAAAGTGGTAAGGAGTCAAACAATTCTCCCATATGGGAGTTGTGTCTAGTCCAAATCCAGAGCAAATGAAGACTACCAAAAGAATCATGAAAAAAACTATATTTGCTGTATGATTTGGGGTAGAAACCATCGTGACAAAAAGAAAGAAGGATTTACTGATAATGTCTGAATAATTCTATAGTAAAAGCGTCAAACTCCAGTTATTATGCACTAATGGGTATAGGCCGTTCTAAACATAATTCCAGCTCTGTCATGTGTAAAGCGAATAGTTCCGACACACACCGATGTAGTCCGATGAAGGAAAGAAATTCAAAATGGCGGATTTTATGGGTATTCTACCTTAAACGAGTTTGTTTATGTACTGTATAAAAGGAAGAATTTAGTTTGAAATAAGGAATTAATTTGCACTGGTTGTTGCCAGTTTAGACGTAATCTTATATGAGCCTCTTACCTAAAAAAAAAAACCATCAAAAATATATCTTGCGATGCTTAACGCTTAATGATGGCGGTAGACCTTATGATTATATCAACCCTTTACCAAACAATAACGACATATTACTAATTTGTTGCATTTTCCCTGGAAAACATTTTGGGAAAAGGAGAAGTTTGCTCGTATAGACCAACTTCTTCCTCCCACATAATGTTTTCTACCCTATCAGGAGATCATTTTCCAATTACATCAAATTTTGAAATTTGTCGTCTACAAACTCCTTTAACTTGGGAAAGTATTTGACGTTCGGTAAAGGGTAAACCATAATGATCAATTAAACCGATAGAGCAATCGGCATTCCTTAAATCAGCAAGGAGATTACCTCTCCTGTAAGTCCAAATCTACCGGAACCACGACTTGAACCCAGGTAAATGAGGGTTGCATGGTTTCAAGGGCTTCACTCTAATCATTAGCCCAAGGAGGTCACTCTTAACCATGTGGAATGGCTAACTAGTATCATTGTGAGTGGGCCGTTTAATAACTAAATAAAGATAAATAAAGTCACTTTGATAAAGTACCATTCAATTCCTTGACCTTTTCAAACCAAAGAAGGAGCAGTAGTGTTGCATTGTCAATCCTGGTCTCAAACCAACAAACAGGAATATGTGTAAGAATGAGAGCTCATTATTGGATACAATACAATACAATACAATTCAATACAATTTAATGCAATTCAATACAATTCAATATAATTCAATACAATTCAATACAACACAATTATCGTATTTGCAAGTTATAAAAAGTAGTTTGCACATTACAAAATAACAGAATTGATTTGAAACAGTAATGATGTTATGGAAGGACAACCTATTAGTAGGATACAAGAGAAAGGTCAAGCAATTATTGCATTACAGCGGGAAGCTTATTCACGCCGTGTACATATTATATATATAATATATATAGATAATGTCACACGAACAGACCAGTTTATGTGTACTTTACTTTATATATGAAATATAACTTTACCCTTTGAATGCTTGATACAATTCTGAAAATAGATTTGTATGTCGTCTGCTTTCAAAAACCTTAAATATCTGCTTAATTTTGATGGGGAAAGGTACTCAGAATAGCAACCAGGTTAAGTCACAGGATCAAACCCGTTTGCATAAGCATAAGGTCAGTTCCAGCAGTATAAGGGTAAAGAATCCACGGGATTACATTGGCTAAGCCAACATTTGTAACTTCCTGATCTGCTCTAATTTGGATCAATTTCAAGAGGATAATAAATAAAATGTGTTACGTTAACCTAGATTGACCATAGTACACTGTATTAAAGACATTTATGGTTTGTCTTAATTTCAAATGAAAATTTTTCAAGATGCATCATTCCAGATATTTCGAATAGGGTTAGGCACGTGTTTACGTTTGTAAAGTTAACCCTGAGAATGCAAGGTCATTTTCTTAAAAAAGATTGCGTCGCCTGCCTCCTATAATCTTAACTATCTGCTTAATTTTGTTGATGAAAGATACTCAGAGTTGCAAACATGCTAGCTCATAGGTCAGCCTCAAAAGTTACTTGGCGGCTGGCCTGCATTTAATTTGTTTGCATAAGCAATATTTCGTTCCAGCACTATAACGGTAAATTTCCAGGACCCCCCCAAGGGACGAAGTTCATGCACTTAGCTTTAACTTCCTCGACCAATTGTTATCTTTAAACTTACTCATATCTCGGCCTCTGTAAAGTCAGCTCTTATCACTGCTCGAGAAATTCCAGTTCTATATAGCATGATTGGCGAATTAGCTAATAAGTTAGTTGCCAAGCGACTTCATTATTTTGCTTATATTTGTTACTTTTGTAGTAAAGGTAAAGGTTATTTCACTATAATGTCACCCCTATTGAAAGGGCCAGCCAGTTTTGGCTTATGAGACACTTTTCACTGATTATACCCAGTACCTCCCAACTTCTATCACTATGCCATGCGCCTAGCGAATATTAGTTGGTAAATTTAACTAGCTCGCTGCTCACGAACCGACCATTTCCCACGAGAAACATTCTCCGGACCGGGGCTTGAACCTTCAACCTCCCCGTCCCGAGGCCACTAGACCACGGTGACGGATTCTATTGTATCTACCTTGACATCGATATCTCATCTTCGATTTTCTCTCAGATTCATTGATTAGACCAGAGAAGCGATCAATCTCAATTTGCTAATCTCTAATCGGATTTTTTCCTTATTAATCCAGAACCATAAATGCGAATTGAAAAAGAATGATAAACCTGGCTTAGTTTTAATGCCTTCCGTCGACCACGTAGGTATAACAAAGGTTTAGATGGGGGAATGTACACTCTCAAAAAGAGTCTTGACTTTGCGGTATTAAACTTTAGAATGCAGGGTTATTTTTTATAAAAAATATATTTTAGTGTCGTCTTTCAAAAACCTTAAAAATCTGCTTAATTTTGATTATGAAAGATATATACATAGAGTGGGAACAGGTTAGATCATAGACCAGTCGCCAAAGTACTTTGGGGTTGGACTGGATCTTACCTGTTTGCCTAAGCATGAAGTTGGTTCTAGCACTATAAGGGTTAAACATCATTTTTTTTTTTATATGGGTTTTACATCACATCAACAGTATTTCAGTTATGTAGCGATGCCCGACTCTTAATGATGGAGGAAGACCCCATACTCAACTGCCCATAGGGGCTGGTCAAGGTGGGTAGAACCATCGGCATTCCGTAAGTCAGTCGGGAGACTGCCTCTCATGAAAATCGATATCCCTCTCAGGTTAAACATCATAACGGTGAATTCTATTTTTTCTTTTGTGGCTTCTCGTTGAAATCGTCTCAACAAGACGGATTTGATAATTATTAACATTATTTTATTAAGAGAAGAAATAAAGAAGCCTTGGAAATACGCTTCTTTTCCGGACATCGGTATAAAACAGTGTTTAACCATTATAGTGCTGGAACCGAATTCATGCTTATGCAAACAGGTTAGATCCAGGCCAGTCGCTAAGTAAATCGATGGCTGGCCTTTGATATAATCTGTTTGCTACTCTGAGCATCTTTCTTCAACAAAACTAAGCAGGTATTTAAGGTTTTGGAAAGCAGACGACACAAAAATTTAATCTTGGAAAATTACCCCGCATTCTAAGGGTAAATGGAAAAACACGCAGCAAACGATATTCATTAATCACGATCTTGAGTCAATGTCGGTCCTCATCCACAGCAATTACTTTCACCTTTTACCAAACAAATAACGACATTTGACCAGTTATTTCCAGACGACTCTGGAAATATTGTTCAAAGCAATTACTTCTTTTCCCACACTATTTTCTGCCCTATCAAAAGATTGGTTTTTAATTTCGTCACATTTTGAAATGTCGTCCGCAAACTTTCAATTTAGGACAGTCGAAAATGTTGCGATTGGTTACATTCGTTACGACATATTTTCTTAACAGTCGGTCCATACAATTGCGCATTATCTAGTTGAGTCACGTTTCTGGTCAGATTTGTGCATTAATGTCCTGGGCGAAAGTTGACAAATACATTTTCCTTGAAGCCAAATCGAGCCTTATCTTTCTTGTCTTCGAACGTACATTTCAGTAATAATATCGTTATTCTCTCATCACCTCTAGAACCATGATTATTTTCATCATGTTAACCCTCTAGTGTTATTAATGCTGGACTCAAACCCACAGCCACACGGACACCTTTCACGGATTATACCAAGTACCTCCCAAATTCTATAACTATGCCAGGCACCAAGCGGATATAAGTCGGTAACCAAATCTAAAAAAATTATCAAGCTTGCGGCTCATGAAGCGGCCATTTCAGAACATATTTGTCCATTGAATGTACCGAACAACAACATAAAAGTTTAGATGTCTCGCACCACTAACGATGTACTTCCGGGTCGTAGTACCAATAGAAGTCCAATTTAGAAAATTTGAGTTTCGACTTCTAGGTACCGATTTACTAAATAACTTAAGGAAAATATTTACGTAAATCAAAACTGATAAACATGAAAAGAATCCGCAATGATAGTACAATATTGCAATGTAAAATGTCATTGGAAGCGTCTCGCGGAGACGATTCCAATGACATGTTTCTTTGCAATATAATTTCGCCCAATATTGAACTAAGAGAGAATGCTTAAAGCCTTTTTTGAACTTACAAAGTCTTAAGCGTTAAGCGTGATTTAAAACGGTGCACTGGTGCATAGATTTGCTAGTAAAAAATGAGCTGGGAGAACACTGATGTGTTCCTTGTATAGATGCTAGTCCTGTAATGCTCCCAAAGTTTGTTTCGATTGACTATGACGGGACTCTTTGTTTGAGAAGTAATAACACAAATGCCGGTACCTTGGTCAAATTTTACAGCTTGTGCACTGTTTTTGGACGGTAATAGTTCACTTTGCTCCGTCGAAAAACAAATTAAGACGATTGAGGTGTCCATTCTGATACAGTTTAAGAGAGTTTAAAGGACATGCTTGATATATCTGTATATAGCTAAGAGTAAAAAACACTAATCTTCACTTAGCAGAGTACAAATACACGATTAAAAAGCAGAATCAATGGGAATTCAAGATCTCAAAAGTAAAAGGCGTATGACCATAAACACTGTGAAGCACCGGAATGAAAAACTGTACAAGAATATTCTGCTTATATTTCAAATATTTCATAACTACTTTAAAGTCATTATACAGATGCATGTTTGTTTTCTTGATTGTTACAGTAGACAAAGCTCAGTGATAAACGGAGTCTCATTGTTGATACAAATAATTCTTCTTTTGTCACAAAGAATTCAATATCTACTTCATGAGTATATCATCTTTTACGGATATGAGTCCGTCTGAGAAATGCTTTCATTATTTTCCTAGCGGCAGAGTATTGGGGTTTCTCCGCTTGATAATCTATAAATATCACTTTCTATGTCACATTATGAAATACCATACTCAAATTTAATATAGCAATATAGATTTCTGGTGTATTGATGAGTGACAGAGGTATGTGACAATTATAGTTAATTCTTATATAATTTCTCATATGGGAATTAAATGAATTAGTTAATTAACTGTACTCTAATGATACTGTAAACTGCCATGTGTGTGGGTATCATCAGAACTGGTTTAATTGACCCTCCATTCGACGAAAATGAGAACGCTCAATCATTATAGCGTAATTTCATGCACCCTTATTTCTGTCTACAGATGAATAAAATGCACAATACTTACAAGTTTAAGTTTAAACATTTATTCTCCCAAATATTTACATGTATACAGTAACGGGGAATGACAGACAACTATAACAGGCCAGGTGTTTTGTACATTCCGAAGAAAAACAAACAACGATTGTATAAATTAATGTCTATAGTTGAAATGTCCGTTGACTATCACGATGCAAATAAGAAATAACCGTCCGATAGAAAATCTAAAAATCGGAATTGCGGTAGTTTTATAACTCTTGAGTAAAATAACTACGATTGAATGGGTTACATGTGTATTATTTACCTTGACCATTTTAACTTTTCAAATTCACTATTTACACAATTCAGTGAGAGAGTATACACTATAAAAGTATTGTGAAATTCCAGTGTCAAATCTTTATTGGTATTTCTAAAGTAATTTCACGCAATGCAACCTTAGTGATTGCTCTGTAAATCTGATAATGTATTCATTTTCTTTATCAAAACGTATATCTACATGCATGATCACATTTCATACTAATTTTTGTTAGACACATATTAATGTAACATACACCCAACATCTCCTTTAGAGGAGGCGATGAATATACAGTGAAGCCTCGTTTATCCGGACCCCGATTATCCGGATGTCTCACAATCCGAACGAAATTGTAAGGGAACGGAATTATTTGACCAGTTTGTTGCAGACGACTTTTAAAAACATTGTGGGAAAAGGAGAAATTGCTCGTAACGAGCAGTTACGAGCAATTTCTCCTTTTCCCACAATGTTTTCTGCCATATCAGAAGATTTTTTTTGAATTTCATCACGAATTGAAATGACGTCTGCAAACTCTTTCAATGTGGGACGGTCGACGATTTGGCGTTTGCTAAAGGGTTATAAGTGTACACGTGCATACAGACGGTTTATGTTTTAATGTGTATAAGAACATGCTCTGCTCCATTAGTCTGGATGATCCGGTCATCCGGACAGTTTGTTGAGAACGGACGTGTTCGGATTAACGAGACATCACTGTATCACATTGCGTAATATGGCTCATATATTTGTATCAACAAAGAATCCATTGTCGTAATATATCCTCTATTTACAGTTTTGTTACAATGATAAAAGTTTCATTAAATATATAAAGTATTGCAATATTTGTTTTGTTTTGTTAGTGAATCAACAAAGAATCCATTGTCGTAATATATCCTCTATTTACAGTTTTGTTACAATGATAAAAGTTTCATTAAATATATAAAGTATTGCATAATTTGTTTTGTATTGTTAGTAAATCAACAAAGAATCCATTGTCGTAATATATCCTCTATTTACAGTTTTGTTACAATGATAAAAGTTTCATTAAATATATAAAGTATTGCAATATTTGTTTTGTTTTGTTAGTGAATCAACAAAGAATCCATTGTCGTAATATATCCTCTATTTACAGTTTTGTTACAATGATAAAAGTTTCATTAAATATATAAAGTATTGCAATATTTGTTTTGTTTTGTTAGTGAATCAACAAAGAATCCATTGTCGTAATATATCCTCTATTTACAGTTTTGTTACAATGATAAAAGTTTCATTAAATATATAAAGTATTGCATAATTTGTTTTGTATTGTTAGTGTATCAACAAAGAATCCATTGTCGTAATATATCCTCTATTTACAGTTTTGTTACAATGATAAAAGTTTCATTAAATATATAAAGTATTGCATAATTTGTTTTGTATTGTTAGTAAATCAACAAAGAATCCATTGTCGTAATATATCCTCTATTTACAGTTTTGTTACAATGATAAAAGTTTCATTAAATATATAAAGTATTGCAATATTTGTTTTGTTTTGTTAGTGAATCAACAAAGAATCCATTGTCGTAATATATCCTCTATTTACAGTTTTGTTACAATGATAAAAGTTTCATTAAATATATAAAGTATTGCATAATTTGTTTTGTATTGTTAGTGAATCAACAAAGAATCCATTGTCGTAATATATCCTCTATTTACAGTTTTGTTACAATGATAAACGTTTCATTAAATATATAAAGTATTGCATAATTTGTTTTGTATTGTTGGTGTATTAACAAAGAATCCATTGTCGTAATATATCCTCTATTTACAGTTTTGTTACAATGATAAAAGTTTCATTAAAAATATAAAGTATTGCATAATTTGTTTTGTATTGTTGGTGAATCAACAAAGAATCCATTGTCGTACTATATCCTCTACTCACAGTCTTGTTACAATGATAAAAGTTTCATTAAATATATAAAGTATTGCATAATTTGTTTTGTATTGTTAGTGAATCAACAAAGAATCCATTGTCGTACTATATCCTCTATTCACAGATTTGTTACAATGATACAAGTTTCATTAAATATATAAAGTATTGCAATATTTGTTTTGTATTGTTGGTGTATCAACAAAGATTCCATTGTCGTACTATATCCTCTACTCACAGTCTTGTTACAATGATAAAAGTTTCATTAAATATATAAAGTATTGCATAATTTGTTTTGTATTGTTGGTGAATCAACAAAGATTCCATTGTCGTACTATATCCTCTACTCACAGTCTTGTTACAATGATAAAAGTTTCATTAAATATATAAAGTATTGCATAATTTGTTTTGTTTTGTTAGTGAATCAACAAAGAATCCATTGTCGTACTATATCCTCTACTCACAGTCTTGTTACAATGATAAAAGTTTCATTAAATATATAAAGTATTGCATAATTTGTTTTGTATTGTTAGTGTATCAACAAAGATTCCATTGTCGTACTATATCCTCTACTCACAGTCTTGTTACAATGATAAAAGTTTCATTAAATATATAAAGTATTGCATAATTTGTTTTGTATTGTTAGTGTATCAACAAAGATTCCATTGTCGTACTATATCCTCTACGCACAGTCTTGTTACAATGATACAAGTTTCATTAAATATATAAAGTATTGCATAATTTGTTTTGTATTGTTAGTGTATCAACAAAGAATCCATTGTCGTACTATATCCTCTACGCACAGTCTTGTTACAATGATACAAGTTTCATTAAATATATAGAGTATTGCATAATTTGTTTTGTATTGTTAGTGTATCAACACAGATTCCATTGTCGTACTATATCCTCTATTCACAGATTTGTTACAATGATAAAAGTTTCATTAAATATATAAAGTATTGCATAATTTGTTTTGTATTGTTAGTGTATCAACAAAGATTCCATTGTCGTACTATATTCTCTACTCACAGTCTTGTTACAATGATACAAGTTTCATTAAATATATAAAGTATTGCATAATTTGTTTTGTATTGTTAGTGTATCAACACAGATTCCATTGTCGTACTATATCCTCTATTCACAGATTTGTTACAACGATAAAAGTTTCATTAAATATATAAAGTATTGCATAATTTATTTTGTATTGTTAGTGAATCAACAAAGATTCCATTGCCGTAATATATCCTCTATTCACAGTTTTGTATTTGTAATAAAAGTTTCATCAATAATCGCTTCCTACTCCTCATCGTCCATTTCAGACAATCTGTCGACCGCCGGTACAAGCTCTTGACCGGTATAATCAACTTTATTATCGTCATCACCTTCCATTACATCACCGGTATCACCTTCATTTGATTCGACAGTTGCTTGACCATTGGGATGATCTAGGAGTTGAGTGTCTTCAACACTAGGATCATTCTTTGCTGGTGTGGTTCCAACAAAGTCCTCGTTAATTTTTTCTTCCTCCCGTGTCATATCTTTTGATGTAGACGGCATTTCGTGCGGGAGATACTTTACTGCAGAGCCGCCTGACTGAGTCCCGTTTAAACCGTCCTCGTCCGTTGATACTCTATAACTTTTACTCTTCTTCGCCTTTCGGACAGTAGACCCGTCTGGAAGTGAACACGTGACCTCGGCGATGGTACCCGTCCCAGCATGCTCTGTCCTGTTGTGGTTCCCAGCAGGTGGCGAAAGAGGACGAAGGTACAAGTCGGAGGATGTAGAAAGAGCGCTCATTGTTGGCGCAACTAATCGGTGATTTCGGCTTGCCGCTGAGCTTGTACGGGAAACGTTCGCCCTTGGACTCCGAGACGACGAAGACCTCGAAAACGTTCGACTAAGGCGCTTTCGATTTCTCCGGCGACCACAGGCGCAAAGGTCAAGGATGGCTATCCTAAATTCGCTCATCGTCCCGCAGTATATCCAGAAGTTAGCGTGAAACGTAATCGTAAGTACGACTTCGTAGACGGCAAAAACGAGACGGTTGAGTCTGACGTCGACATCGTCATTGCGAGTGAGAGCAGTGGTTAAAACAATCATGTAGATGCCGTACGGAAGTTCGGGGATGAGGAAGACTACGACAATCGCAACAGTCGTGATGGTGAGGATTCTGTCCCGGGCCGTACGTGACTTGGCTCCCGGCTGGTCCAAGGACATCTGGGATACCCTGCCCGACGCCTTCTGTAGGGAAACCAGCATGATGATTGTCAGCACGATCAGTATTAGACAGGGTAGTATCTGCTGTAGGATGGCGGAAGAGATCAAATAGACGCACGATTCTTCGCAAGGGTTTTCGATATTCCATTGACATTTTTCTCCAGATGCTTTAGAGTCATCTAGAAGGTGGTACAGTTGTAGGCAAAATGACACGACATATATTGCAATGATGGTCAGCAGGGTCTTCCAATAGGTGCACAGTCTGTTGGAGAGGAAGGGGTAACAGACGCACATGAGGCGCTGTATCGCGAGTAGAACCGTCTGCCAAACTGAAATGGTGTGGAACATTCTCGCCACCACCAATCGAGAGGTCATATACACCCTGCACCAATGTCGACTCACCCATTCGCTGTTCCCGGCGAATACGTGGAACGAGTTGGGCAGCAGTGAAATGGCAGACAGCGTGTCGGAGATAGCAATACTCACAAACAGCAGATTCGAAGCATTTTTCCGGTTTTTCAAGGAAAAGAAAAAGCCGACAACAAGTGCGTTCGTAATTACCGTTAGTAAGATGAAGAATGGTCTTGCGGCGCCAAGAAGCTTCCTCTCGAAAGGGTATATTTTCAGCTCTAAACGCTCATCTAATTCATCTGCAAAAATGAAGGAGGATCCGTCGGATGAATCATTTAAATCACGCTGTAAGGTCGACGGTTCGCCCCAGGAACTATCGTCCACGGAAGATTCAAAGGCATCATCGTCGTAGTCATCATACCCTGACATACTGCTTCTTGTTTCCGCTCCTGAAGGGTTGTAAAAGGAAATTTATGGGAAGGGTTATCAACAACAATACCAAGATCAGGCCTTTTTCCCTAAAATACAAACAGTCTGTATAATAACTGGCGCGTAGTCTTTAAGACTGAAGGATGCCAACAAAGTATTAAAGCAGGTGTTTATCTATCTGTAAGCAGAGTACATACCTGCCTACACATTGTCCATAGAAAATGAAAATCTGAAATCTACATTGCGCGTCCTATATCGATTTCATGATTTTCCCCGTGTATTCTATGTAAACTAGGATCGCCTTGTTCGAAACATCCTTAATTCGAATCAGATTGAGCAAAGGAAATGAAATAATCTTTTGAGGGAATATGCCCCCAGACCCATCCTAATGACCGTGCGTACACTTACTTAATGCCTTAGCTACGCCACTGTCTAGTAATGCTTGATGGTTTTAAATTGATCTATGTTCTTTTTAATGAATTACCCAAGTGGCTTTATTAAGAGAAATCCTAGTAATTATATATTTGCGTCCATTGCCTGACGCAATTTTCTAATGTCAGTGGTTTGGTTCGGATAGGACAAAGCTTCAGCTTGTTACAAGCAGAGGTTGTGACTGTTTGGAACCATGTCATCGCTATTACTTAATATTATTTCATTAACACGTGTTTAATCGTAATCTTAACATTTACTCCATTTGTGTATTCCACTTACTATCTATGTGACCTTGATTTGTCTGTTTGTAAAGATTGAATATTATTGTATAGAAAAGACGCTTTGTTAGTTTACGTCTAAATAAAATATTCGTATTCGTATTCATTCGTATTGTGTCTATGTACCTTACTTATTTGGAACCCTGAGATTAGCCCATATAAACATGAGCATTACAATTATAAAGTATCATTTGGTGTGTTTTATAAATACTTTTCTCCGTGTGTTTTGGCAAAGCCTTAGAATGATTTCTTTCAAGTTAACATACGCAGCAATCGGGACTACTCGGGTATTTCCGTGAGCTGTGAAATACACCTCGGATATAAGTGTAGGGTAATCATTTTTCGGGTAAATCGGCATCCAGCAATTAACACATTTTCTAAGCGTGCACGTCAAGTAGTTCAATGTGTATGGAAGTGTTGGACATCCTTTTAAATCATTTTTTATCAGTAACTCATACTAAATGGCGAAATTGTGTTGTTGTGACATGTATAGTTGTTCCCTCAATCAAACAAGTATACATGTCACAACAACAAGTTCCCCATTCTACAAACTGAGATTCTTTGGGGAAATTATCCTTTGAAAAAAATAGGTGCAATTGAACGTTATGTATAACTCTTAAACAGCGATTCTTTACTTTGTGGCTTCCTTGTGATATAACCTGTGTGCGTAAACATGAAGTCGGTTCCAGCACTTTAAGGGTTAAACCATGATATTGGCAGACAGTTTGCTATCACATAGATGACATTGGTGCAATGGTAGAGCGTAGTCCTCTTGGCCTGTGCTTCCCTGGTTAGATCCCCTTTAGCTTTTGCGTGGGGGTTGAAATACCAGGACTAACCCACGAATCGACGCGAGTACTAGCAATGTGTCCAGGAAGCAGAATCGAGTGCGATCTTACTTGTTTGTAAGCACTTATGAACATTGATTAGATGAAAAATACACCAGATTACACCAAATTTAATTATAACGATTTAGGTAAACACTTGCAGATTGCTTTCAACAAAAACATTCGCGCAACTAAGCTCAAGGTACTTGAGAGTCGTCAAACAACATTCAGACACCTCTGGAAACTTTTCAAGCGACTCTACGCCTGAAATGCTGCGATATTATTAACAGTGATAGAGCGTCGACCTCTTCTACCGAGGGCTCCGGGTTCGATCCCCGCTAGGCGAGTTGGAAATTTCCGGGACTTGCCCACAAAAAGGAAGCAGCATTCAAGAGTGGATTCAATAAGCTTCAAGCTTTCGGAATAATAGATGTAAATGAATTAAGATTAAGTTGAAATAAATTTCTTATAAATCGTTCGATGAACAATTCAAACACTTCAGCAACATGAACATACCTGTTAACAGAAGTTTAACTGCGTCATTCAAATCGCCACACTGACTTTCCGTCCTTCTCTGTCCACGGATATAACTGATATGTCAGCAGTTTTCAAATTGAACAATGACAAACAAAACCGCACATCCATCATAAGAATCGAAACAAATCGCTGACTCATTTCTCGGTAGTTGTTTTATTTTTCATCTTCTGTTTTATACAAAGGGGGACTTAATAAAACAATAGTATTCTCAATTGTGAACTTCCGTTTGGATAACATGTACTCTTTTGTACATGATCATAACACATCTGTTGATATTATTACTATTATTATTATACACCATATTGATATAGCACTCTTATCATAAAAAGACATATGTTCAAAAGTGCTTTACACGACAATGAAAGTACAAACATGTACTTATGCATAAAAAAGAGGCATGACTTAAGATACATAAAATGTAATATTAAAACCGTATATTCTAAAGTATAAAACCTAAAAAGTAAACAAGTACAATGTTCCATTGCTTGCTGCATTGCTACCTATTTTGGTGTGGCGTGTAATTCTTTTCTTTTTTTTTCCCTATTTCTCGTTTTGTTCCACATCCTCGTATCAGTTCATCAATTTCATCAATGATAAAGAAATGGTAATTGTACGCTAATGATGTCCTTAACCTTTAGAATACTGGGTAATCTTCTAAAAATATTGTTTTTGTCGTCTGCTTTCCAAAACCTTTAAAATCTGCTACTTTCGATGGGGGAAAGGTCCTCAGAGTTGCAAACAGGTTAGATCACAGGCCAGCCGCCAATTTACTTTGCGGCTGGCCTGGATCTAACATGTTTGCATTAGTATGGAGTCTGTTTAAGCACTATAAGGGTTAACCATCTCCTTACACAGTGACCGTCTAATGACTACATCATTTGCCCACCGAAAGGACGTGTTTTTGTTAATTCTGTAAAACCTTGTTTCTCATAGCTGAGTAAATAATTTCCTTCTTGGACAATCGGTCAAATTCGAAGGCAGCAAAAACCTTTTCATTCATTACAATGATTTCTTTCCACTGTCAAAAGGAAGTCAAATTTCCTTGAAAATTGGATTTTCGTTAATTGTCATTTGCCGTCAATTTCAATTCTTATCGATCATTAAACATTGAACAAAGGCAGGTTAACCCTTAGAATGCTGGGAAATGTTTCTAAATATCACTTTTTTGTGTCGCCTTCATTACAAAACCATAAATATCTGCTTAATTTTGTTGAGGAAAGATACCCAGAGTAGCAAGCAGGTTAGATCACAGGCCAAACGCAATTTACTTGGCGGCTAGTCAGGATTTTACCCGTGTGCATTAGCATGAAGTCAGGTCCAGCACTATAAGGATTAAATGTGCAATTTCGAACGATTATGTCAAACATGTCTCTTAAATTCTTTATCAAGATTATATCTGCATTTTAGATATTCGAATGCCCGTATTAAAGGACATTTTCTGTGTTTAGTTACATTTGAAGTTTTCAATTTTACATTTGAATTACTGTATTATGCAATAACTTGTTTATTTATAAAACGTTCAGACTCGTTAGTATGATTTGTTGTTTACAAGAAAGATAGGCTACATATAACTTTCGATACCATTAAGTTAGTTCGGAGGTATGGATAGTATACAAGATAACGGCATACCTTTCTCTTTCTGAATTCAATATTACGACTTTACACGAATAGGAACTCGGGTGGTGTTGAGAGAACAACAAACCAATTGCCAGGATTTGACGAATTCTAATAATTCGCGACATTATCTCCCTTTATTTGAGAAAACAGAAAACACCGTCGGAACACCCTGTCTATTGGCGTGGTATTTGTTTTTACTTTTGTACTCTTTTGTGACAGCTCCAGATAATTATTTGTAGGTAGAGAATTATGCTGAGTATAAATGGTGTTGGACTCAAATACAACATATAGAAGCTTCTGCACAGTACATTTCGGTCAAAAGAGGTTAATATTTAAGAAGCATACTATACTAAAAGGACACAAGGGAAGTGTTGTAAGAAAAGAGGAAAATGTTCGGTTTGCTACTCCCCATCAATTGATTCACACAACGTCAATCGGACCACTGCTTGGCAAAACGATTAACCCTTATGGTGCTCGAACAGACTTCATGCTTAAGCAAACAGGTTAGATCCAGGTAAATTGGCGACTGACCTGTGATCTAACCTGTTTGCTACACTGAGTATCTTTCCTCAACAAAATTAAGCTGCTATTATAGGTTTTTAAAAGCAGACGACACAAAAATATAGTTTTAGAAAATTACCCAGCATTCTCAGTGGTAAGGTGGCGGGTTTCTAGCCCGGAGGTTCGGGACTCAAGCTTATTGGCAGCTCTAGTTTTGTTGGAGAGTATTTTGGTAAGCCATTCATAGTCCTAGGGGATTACTGGTGAACCCAGGTTATTTAACCGTGAGGATTGTCCACATAATGATTGTCATATAGAAATCGATATCAGGTTTTCTTGTTAGCGTGTACCGCATGGAAATCTCGTTCCTCAGCACGTAATGCATTGGACCATTCCGAAATCCGAATTTTTAACCAATCAGAATAAAGCTTTATATTCACTGCATCATAGTATGTTGCTATGCTTCACAAGCGGTTCTTGAAAAGGTAGTTTGAAGGGAATAAATAGCACGTAGTTTTGCACGAGACGCGTGTCTTGTAGATAGTAGGTATCCAAAAAGGATAGAGGTGATATGCTCTTATCATTTTCCTAGCTCCAAACCTATAATAGATGAGTTTTTGCCGCACATAGCAGTTCAATTTTTATAAGATCAAGCCAACAAAGTGATATGCTCGAAGGGAAAGTGTTTTGTTCTAGAGTTGATATGTAATTAATTAATCCCCGCTTCTCAATAGTTCGTCAATACTATTTTATACACCTAAAAATAGTACTTAAAAGGCTCAAATTATCGGTGCATTTATTCAATTTAGTTCATCAATTAGATGACTTGCTCCATATTCTGCATATAACAAAACAACTGTTAGGGTTGTTGTGTGGTCGTCGAGTGAGTCGTTGTGTACAGAGAAATACAGGATTTAACTGTGTGTAAGCACCTTATTATATGCATAATGATGACATTGATTAGGAAATATAGATATATGTCATTTTAATTAATTGATAAAGGGTTATTGCAAAACATTATTTTATTTCTGCATGTTTGTGAAGCAAATATAGTTTTTCCCTTATAGAAAATCTCTTTTCAATTCAATGGATTGTTGCCAGTTTTCCTTCTTAATTAGATTCAAAGGGTCAATTAACAAACTTTGGCTATCACAAGGATTAAGAGTCTTGATGCAAATTAACACCAATCTGCCACGTTTGCACCATATGCTCTAGTCACACCCTTTATTGTTTAGCCAATCGAGAGATAGTGTAATTAACCATCGGCAATCTGAGGTCCTTTAAACATATGAAGGATCTCCACAATCCTGTGTCCCTCGTTATTTAGTGAGAGTTATTTGAATGTAGTTTCAACAGGTGGAAAAAATGGACTGGGACTGTTTTCATAGCCCTTAATATTTGGATACGATACATCATCAAAGGTAGGCTGAGAGAGAACCTCTTATAACAACTAATTCTCTATTTTAGGTACTTTAGTTAAACGACAAATTTCAATTTTAAGAAAAGAGAATATATACTTATTGGAGAAACATAACCTCTGCACATTATTGGCAAAAGTGCTGATGTTTGTTCTATCTTATTTAAAATCCGTACATCGAATTTAATGCAAATTTGTGATAACATTCTAGAAATATGTGTTCCATTCATTCTTTCCTTCCATCAACCAGCCGATTAACACATTTTTGATCTGTCAAAGCATTTAATTCAGACAAAACATATACTTATTTGCCTTTTTTTCACACGGAACGTCATGTTTCAACTGAACTGCGGTGCGTTATTCGGGTCTCATTAAATTCAATTTAATCTAATTTCCTTTTATAACGAGGCTTGGCAACAGCCAACAACAAATCATTCTGTTGATGATTTCGTATGTAAATCTTTTATTTTGGTACATGAAGCTTATAAATTTCAAAATCCGATCGATAGCGATCGTTTTCTTTGCCTTTGCCCACATTCTTCTTTCGAAAGTAATACCCGGAAGTGGAGGTATTCCGAATGTGGCCCGATTTTTCAAAGGGAGACAAACCACGTTTCTGAAAAGGCCTATAGTGTCATAACGATCAGCAGCATAAACGAGGACAACTATTTCATTGTATTGCAACAATTTGCAGGTACATCAGATTTGTATCCTAATCTCATTTTTGCTGATGGCAGTGAAACACCAACAGTAACACCCCCACCTATTAGCACAAGTCCCCTTAACTGTTAATTATAAAGAATGTGTGTTACATAGGTATATATTACATATATTTATTCAAAGACTGTTTGTGAAAAGCTATTCACAAACAGTCTTTGAATAAATATATGTAATATATACCTATGTAACACACATTCTTTATAATTAACAGTTAAGGGGATTTGTGCTAATAGGTGGGGGTATATAGTATATTCGCAGTTCTGTCAATGGCAAAATCTTTGTCGCAACGTTTGGAAGCCGACATTTCCAGTATTACAGTAAAACATCCAATGATATTACTCATGGTTATGAATTAATCCCTTTTTAATCGATCCATAAACGTAACTCGTGAGTACCCTCATATTTACTTTGTAAGAACGGTTCAATTGACGCTAGGTAAAGACTTTTCTGCTTCCGATAAACTTCCATTACGAATGCGCACTGGAGTGTGAAAAATCTAATTTAGCGTTTTTTAATTGTTTAACGGCAATTGATGCGATTTTTTGGTGATATGTTAATGTTACATTTCTTGTCTTATCAATTGACATTGAATGGCCATTTTGTGCTCTAAATCCAAAAATCAGAATTTGGAAAAGTCCGACACTAATTCGATCGTTAGAAATTGTGAAGTTAGATTACCCCATCAGAAAATAAAAAGCAATCTTCTCGTCGAATTATTTTGACTATGGGCAGTCATTAGAACTGTCTCTCCATGACCAGTCGGTTTAGTACCAACAGTATATTATTTGGCTACATAAGGACTATCTATTACGCCGTTACCCAGTGTTAACTTCTATATCACGAGCTGTCACTCCCTCGCAGTACTATCTTGCATTTCCAACTGACTCTAATTTTATGCATCAAAGAACCCTTTTTCTCTAAGTTTTGTAAATGTAAGTTTAGCACGAGTAGTTTAAAGTCACTTTAAGGATGCAATCAGCAATAGTTTCATGATAGATATATATCGAACATGGATGTCGTGAGATATGAATTCAAGCGATTCGGTAGCCGTATCGTAGACTGACGCCGCCATATTGAACGTAGCTTGCGAAGCATAGCAACAGTAACTAGGCGCCCTCGAGTATTTGAAAATTCGCGAAACGGTCCATAAAAGTACATAGTATTCCCTTCATCACCATGGTAACATTCTTATATCATAGAGAAATATATTCATTCATGCTATTTTCTGTCCTTTTCATGAATTATTGGTTCTCTGCTATCGATTTTTCTCCGGTTCATAGAAGTAATGTTTTTCTATATTGGAGTGGTTCTTGAAAATAGTGTGGGAGAAGGAGAAAATGATTGTAACGAGCAATTTATCCTTTTCCCACAAGGTTTTCTACCCCATCATAAAATCATTTTCCAATTTCATCACATCTTGAAATGTCGTCTGCAAACTCTTTAAAATTTGAAACAGTCGAAAATTTGGCGTTTGGTAAAGGGTTTAGGCTTATAGTATTGGCCATACCGATGATGAACCAGTTAAAAAAGGGGTTCCTATTAGACGTATGTAAGTATGACTATGTTGACTGTCATCTGCTGTGGAATCTCTATACCTCGGAGTTCCATGAACCTGATAGGAATGTTCGACAAAGAGAGGGTTCGACATATAGATGTCCGAAATATAAAGACATAAAGATAAAGATCAAGTGATTCGGGATCCCGTATATACATCATTGTGTACAACAGGTCGACAATCAGAAGCTCGTGGTACAGATGTTCCACTGTATACACTATGTAATCTGTGGACACGTCGGGGTTAAACGTGAAGCAAATTACCACAGATCGTATAGTGTTTTTCGTGATAGACCTGTATAATAATTGACATCACATTAAACGCTATACAGTATATGAAAAGCTTTCTTGCTCTTTCGTTATGTCTTCTCTAAAGCACACCCGTCTGAGCATGGGCAATATTTTGTAGAATCCAATTAATCCTTGATTCAATTGTAACCATTACAATTATAAACAATGATTTTTTACTTCAAGAATGTTAGATTATTAGCATGTATTATTATTCATATATATATCTATATGTACATGTTGTACATGTATATGACTAGAAGCTGTATAATCAATTAAATGTTTTTCTTGATTGATGAGCTTTTGTGTCAACTTTCTCACCTATTCATGCTGGAATCTATCCTGTTTTAAAGGTTTTAAATTGTCTCTTAGATTACTCTAAGTCCTCTCGAGACCATACAGGATTTGGGCATTACTCGGTAACATCCTACCAAAAACCCAGTATAATTGGAGGTCTGAAATGCTTTTTTTTGCCGATCAAGCATGCCTTTGTAATAATCCCCCAACTTTCGTCAATATTCCTAAGATGATTCGAAGGGCGATCAGCGACAGAAGCTATAGCACCGACGTTTGGTCACCGTACATGTACATGGCATGATTCAAAAGGCGATAAACGACAGAAGCTTTAGCACCGACGTTTGGTCACCGTACATGTACATGGCATGATTCAAAAGGCGATCAGCGACAGAAGCTATAGCACCGACGTTTGGTCACCGTACATGTACATGGCATGATTCAAAAGGCGATAAACGACAGAAGCTTTAGCACCGACGTTTGGTCACCGTACATGTACATGGCATGATTCAAAAGGCGATAAACGACAGAAGCCTTAGCACCGACGTTTGGTCACCGTACATGTACATGGCATGATTCAAAAGGCGATAAACGACATAAGCTATAGCACCGACGTTTGGTCACCGTACATGTACATGGCATGATTCAAAAGGCGATAAACGACAGAACCCTTAGCACCGACGTTTGGTCACCGTACATGTACATGGCATGATTCAAAAGGCGATAAATGACAGAAGCTTTAGCACCGACGTTTGGTCACCGTACATGTACATGGCATGAATCAAAAGGCGATAAACGACAGAAGCTTTAGCACCGACGTTTGGTCACCGTACATGTACATGGCATGATTCAAAAGGCGATAAACGACAGAAGCTTTAGCACCGACGTTTGGTCACCGTACATGTACAAGGCATGATTCAAAAGGCGATAAACGACAGAAGCTTTAGCACCGACGTTTGGTCACCGTACATGTACATGGCATTATTCAAAAGGCGATAAACGACAGAAGCTTTAGCACCGACGTTTGGTCACCGTACATGTACATGGCATGATTCAAAAGGCGATAAACGACAGAAGCTTTAGCACCGACGTTTGGTCATCGTACATGTACATGGCATGATTCAAAAGGCGATAAACGACAGAAGCTTTATCACCGACGTTTGGTCACCGTACATGTACATGGCATGATTCAAAAGGCGATAAACGACAGAAGCTTTATCACCGACGTTTGGTCACCGTACATGTACATGGCATGATTCAAAAGGCGATTAACGACAGAAGCTTTGGTCACCTACATGTACATGGCATGATTCAAAAGGTGATAAACTACAGAAGCTTTATCACCGACGTTTGGTCACCGTACATGTACATGACATGATTCAAAAGGCGATAAACGACAGAAGCTTTAGCACCGACGTTTGGTCACCGTACATGTACATGGCATGATTCAAAAGGCGATAAACGACAGAAGCTTTATCGCTTCCAATTCGGAGTTGTTTAAAGTTGCTTGTTTAAAGAGGAGAAACTATGAAAGTCAAACGAAATGTCGACAAAACAAACACGTCCTTTGTTCTGTTGTATGATATACGATTATACGTACATGTACTTGTTTAACCCTGTACCAAATACTAACCTTTCGACTGTTCCAAATTGAAAGAGTTTGCAGACGACCTTACAAAATGTGATGAAGTTGAAGAATAACATTCTGATAGGGTAGAAAACATTGTGGGAAAACAAGAAATTGCTCATTACGAGCAATTTCTCCTTTCCCATAATGTTTCCAGAGTCGTATGCAACAAACTAGTCAAATGTCATCATTGTTTGGTATTGGGTAAAAGAAATTTAATTAAGGAAGCGTCAACCCATCTAAGTATGTGCTGTCTGCGAACGGTAGATCTCAAAATCGTTGCAACGCCTTTGGACATAAATACATATTGATTCACTTTTCTAGGCTCTAAACCGTATTCTAACTAATTTTGCTTCAATGGTTTTTCGTCAATGCATATCATACAGCAGTGCAGCTGATGTACAGTTTGAAAGTTTATTCGAAAATTCCTTTCCCATGCAAACATCCTGCTATAGGAAAATCCACCATTACGTTACTGCAATCCTCTATGGTTGCTCGGTGCAATGTTTTATAAAACACAAATCAGTTTCTATGGAAATACGCATAAACTTTTCCATAAGTATGTCATATTGTATTTACATTTGAAATATACGGTTTTTGAACACTAAATCAAGCAAGGAAATCCCTTAATCATAGTGACCCTTTTTTTATTGTTTTATTTACAATTTCGGTTTCACTTTTGAAAGTTCTTTTTGCAATTTCGATTACTGACTTTAATGTCGAACACCGAAAGAATAAGGGTGTTTGACCGGTTGTAATATACATTAAAGCATTGTTTAGCTACCGGATATCAATACCATTCAAACATAGACACAATGGACTATATAAAAGGACAAAGGCGATGATCTTAAAACGGGAGAAGACGTATATATGCGTCATACAAATCCAGCAGGACAATGGTAACATGGTAACACATTTGTCTGTTTCATGAAACGTATACATTTGAGGACAACGCCCTCAATTTTCGATTATATCTCAGTTGAATTTTCCAAACGAATACGTTTCGTGAAATCCCTCCTCAACTTTGAAGACATACTTATTGACACATAAGATGCTGGATCATTTTCTGAAAATAGATTTTTTAGTCGTCTACTTTCCAAAACCTTAAATATCTGCTAAATTTGTATAAGGCATGATATTCAGAGTAGCAAGCAGGTTAGATCACAGGCCAGTCGCCAATTTATTTGGCGGCTGGCCTTTAGCCTGTCTGTATCAGCGTGAAGTCCGTTCCAGCACTATAAGGGTTAATGATTTACAGACCATATGTGAATTACATTTAAGGGAGTAGAAAATCGAAAATATGATGAGATAGTATCCATTGAAAGTCAAACTGAATCTTATCACTGGGACAAGGTGGCGAGCGTCATAGTATGGATCAGCCAGGGTTCGAAATGATGTATCTAGACACAGGTCAAGTGCAAACGAGATTTATTTTCCTGAATAGAATGGCCTTTATTTACTTTCCGTATTTCGGAGTACATGTCGACCATAACAAGTTGATTTCGAATTTAGTTTTTCTTAACCCTTTACAAAACGCCAAATTCTCGACCGTCCCAAATTGAAAGAGTTTGTAGACAATACTTCAAAATGTGACAAAATTGAAAATCAATCTTCTGATAGGGCAGAAAACATTGTGGGAAAAAGAGAAAAGTCGCGTAAAGAGCAATTTCTCCTTTTTTCGACAATGTTTTCCATAGTCGTCCGCAAGAAACTGGTCAAATGTCATTATTTTTTTATCATGGGTTCAGTGATTCCCTCTATCAAGCTGGAGAATCAGGTGACCAATGTTTACGATCTTATGTCCAAACAAGATGGCCGCGCAACAGGAGTTTGCTATTTCACTTACTTTTTTTGTACATGATAGCCAAATTGTGTACCCGCATGAGTTGGCCATCATCTTTCCAGTTTTTGTGGTATACAATAACCCATGCTGTTTAACGGCGTTACGTCTAACAATCAGCAGAAAATCAAATCTGCAGTCGACGGGCGCGCATGACATTAAATCATCGCCCGTAGACTGAGACCCGGTGCGGCCATATTATCTTAAACATTTGTCATGTGGTTCCCCCGTCTGGAATTTTGGAATTTTGCTACGTGTTCTAAACGAGAGCATTGACAAACAACAATTGTCTAGTATGATAAATTATATTTCCGTAGTGATACTTGATACAAGTATTGCGACAAAGGAATCATTTTTCATTCCGAATAATTGGTAACTTTGTCACACTATTTTGTTTCATACTGCTATGTGAGGTACTTTTTCATCATTTCTGGGACACCTAAAACAATTCCTTGTATTGAAATAATTAATAAAAGAATTCAAAAGGTGAACCTGACGTCATTAGTAAATCAGAGCTCTTTGTCAGCATTGATTGGTAATGAAGACGTGTACACGACTTGGAAATTATCATTGGGTTGCCGTTTTCATAAGATGCTACAATGAACTGTCCCTCAAAAAGGATATACAAAATACAAGCTTGTACATGCCACATCAGTGTCAACGCATCAATTTCTTCCTATTGACATAATAAAGATAACATTGCTTGTTTCCCATGCAATTTGAAACAGAGGTAATTGCTCAAGTTATGAAATATGAACGAAAGTAAAGAACGAAAATTGGCACGATCAATGAACAGTACGAATGTCTAATAGTATTATACACACAATGTATATGTTGTTGTTAACGTATCTTCATATCACTATGACAAGCATCATACATCTGTTCTTCCATCAAAACTCTCCTTTAATGGATACTCAGTCAATATCCCAGTTAAGAGTAATAAACCCCAATAAAGCAAATGTTCCGGATTTTCTTAAAGAAACACTTCATCTTCTTCGTTTGCGTCCCAGCTCACATAGGCCGACTCCTGCGAGATCTGGGTAACACAATTTGGACCAGTCCCAAACCGTTCATCATTACCGGAGGGTTCCATTAAAGATGGATACAATTTTGTTTCGTCGGTCTTGGGCGCTTGATTCGAAAGCACCATCTCAAAATGGCCAACATGATCCGGTGGGGATTTGGCCCCGCCCCCTTGTTTATTGGACCCCTGGGATGAGAGAAGACTCATGTTCTGTGTGAGTTTCCGGTTCCTGGAACTTTCCTCGGATAGGGTCCTAGTAAGCGCCTTACGCACGATGGCATTCTGAGAGACTGAGGAACTCCGTATCCTGTTCCGAGACTTGGCGTCGGAGATGGTTCTCGATAGCCGTGACCGGAAGCTGGTTCCCTGGCGTGAGGACGAAGACCCCGTGGATAGGTTGCGCTCTCTGTCCTGCTTCTTACGGAAATAGCCGAGTGTGAGAATCGAGATAATCCGACGCCGGAAGTTGCGCATCATAATGCAGTAAATCCAGAAATTCAGGTGAAAGCTTAAAACAAGCACTATCTCGTAGACCGCGAACACGATGTGATTGGTTCGCAGATCTATATACTGGTCCCCGCGGTGGATGAATACGAGCAGGGCAAGCTTGAACAGTCCGTGTGGAAGTTCGGGAACCAGGAACACGATAACGACAAGCGTCACGGTGATAGAGATGAGCCTGTCCCGGGAGGTTCTTTGCATGGCGGAGGTACGGCTGGACACGGAGACTCGTCTAGACGCTTTCTTCAGGGAGAAAATCGTCCTGGCGGTGAGGAAGAACAGGACAAACACGGGAACCAGATGCTGTAGGACCACACTGAACCACATATATACACAGCTCTCCCTACACGGACTCTCAATATGCCAGATGCACTGCCGGGCCCAGATTTTTTCATCAGTCAGGTGAAAAGCGTGAAGCGATAGGGCGCACACATAAAGGGCGCCAATAACAGTGATAGTTTTCCAGAAGGTACAGATTCGACTCGAGATGAACGGGTGACACACGCACAGAAACCTCTGGACGCCAAGCAGTACCGTTTGCCAGATAGAGACGGTGTGAAACACCCTGGACAAGTAAAACCGTGTGATCATTGCAAAGTTACAGAACTCTTTCGTAACGAAGTGCCGTCTTCCCGCGTAAATGTGAAAGGCGTTTGGCAGGAGAACGATACCGGTCAGAGTATCAGAGATGGCGATGCTCACAAACAGGAGATTCGTGGCCTTCCCTCGGCTCTTCCCCGACATGAACACACCGATAACCAGGGCGTTGGTCAGCATCGTCAGTAAAACGAGGGCTGGATAGAGTCCTCCAAGTACCAAGAACTCGAACTTGTACACCGTGTACCTATAATGGGTGGCCAAGATACTGTTATCATACCCAACACTCGATTCGTTGTGTCCAACGTATTGGCCATCATCGTCATATGCGTAGTACTGGCTGTAGTCGTAATAATTATCGCTGTATGCGTTATCCTCCGAAACGTTCAGTCTGTCACTGTCTATCCACATTGACGTGTTCTGAATATCCGAGATATCAAGTCCGTATCCATCTCCGTTAAGATATCCTGAGATATCCGTCCCGTTCAGTCCTAAACTGAACATATCCATCTGTTCCTTGTCCGATAAGGCGATACAATAGAGCGCCGTGTATTATGTATTATAACCGGTTTATTTTCCGGACTGACATCGCGTATTCATACACGAAGACACGACATATCAAAGCCCTTTCGAGAAACGGAATGTCACAATTCGCCGTGGTACAGCAATAAATGAAATTAAGAAAATAATGCATGTTTCCGCAATGAACGGGACACTTATAGTTCGTCGATTGTTTCATCACGTGTTAATTGCACACTTTATACAGATCAATTCGTCCCTTTGAGAAAATCTTATATGAAGTCCGTCGTCACTATTCAATCTGATTCGATGACAACTGTCGCCTCGAAAACAAGTAGTTTGTAACTTCTTCATTAAAGGGACAATCTCACAGAGTATGCTCTGAAGGTAACACAAATTAGAATGTCGATTAAATCAACCCTTGTCAATAAACCAATAAAAAACATTTATAATTTCTGTGTTTTAAAATCGCTGACTATCTGTGTTTTTATCTAACAAATCAAACGTACGTTAGTGCTTTAATGACAAATTATGACCATATGCGATGATTTTGCATGACGGATATTAGATCAAATACGCATATTCAAACGTTTCTTGACACCCAAATGACCATGGTATCTTAATATATCGCCACTTACGGGTAATTCAAATTTATATCATTGATTACGAAATAGACCGTTTAAACGTTTTAATTCATCTATAATATAAAAGTGCTATACCATTACCACATAATTATGAAAGGGTGATAAGTTTACCAATAATCTAGTTTTATGTAACTCTTTAGATGTTGGATGTCATTCTCTCCGGAGAAGATCTTTTAATTTTAAAAAGAAGAGTTCCTCAATCTTTGTATAATCCATTTAAAAGACGATTTGTTGGTTTCCATAAGGGACTTAGTCAGTGTATAAATCGTTCTGTAAATCTACGGTATCTAATGGAAAATAATGAAAAACTTTTATCACACCTAATTATTCATTTTAATTCAATGTGGCTTTTTTCAATTTGAATATTATTTCCAATATTACCTTTATTGTATGTTTGTATGTTATGTACTTTGGTCGAGAAAAATCTGTTCTGTTTGTTCATTGGAGGCATCCACTGGGGCATTAGTTATTGAGATGAATTTCTCCGTTTGCAACACTATTTTGTTCATAATTTAGGCCCTCTTTCCAAGTGTGTGCATGTATAATGTAATGCGTTAAGGGAAGATATTTCACAATGATGCGGCTTTTAAGTGGCTTGCCGACTTGTTCCTGACCCAAATTTACCCTAAGAATGCTGGGTAACTTTCTAGAAATAAACTTTTGTATCGTTTGCTTCCCAAAACATCAACTATATGCTAAATTTTGATGAGGAAATACACTAAGAGAAGCAAACAGGTAAAATCACAGACCACCCGCCTATTTATTTGCCGGCTGGCCTGGATCTAACGTGTTTGCATACGCATGAATTCTGTTCCATCACTATAAGGGTTGGATTGTTTATTAATTGCAGTACAATTGTAATTGTTATATGTGTATACAAGTGTATTCGAATAGACTGCCTAGTCCCTTGCTTAACAGAACCCAGCACAGTGAATACATAGGCGAACACTAATAATCCTTTATTTCATAAGAGCGTTTATTCATTTGAGGTTTTAATCAGTATTTCAACAATTTTACAGAATCGGAATTAGAATCAGAATTAAAATAATTTTACTGACACAAACATATACAGTTTATAATATTAATTATATGAACCGAGAAGAAAGCAAATGAAAGAATAAGAAAAAAAGGTTGAGAAAAAAATATATTAGCATTATTATAAAAGTTACAGCTTATGTGTAATCTATCAGTAGAAGACGATGTCATATTGACTTTACAAAGACCAGATATTCATATAATTTCATCTTGATATCAAATGCTCATTATATGTTTTTGTTTTCTAACGTTCCTTTACCTGAATAACGTTGCAAAATATCATACGAGAAAATAAAGAACCCTTGTACAGTATGTTAGTATTCGTGATGTGAGTATAACGATTCGTTTGTAGAAGGCCTTCATACGTCATTATGATAAAACGAGGAATTGTTCTTCGGAGTAGTTTTGATATAACATGTGCATATATGCAAATGCATTTGAATCATAGTTATCAGATGACTCAACCAATGACTGTCATTTTCCTCTAGGAAAGGTAAAAAAGCAGTATATGAAATGATATATGCATGTACTTGTGGGCCTGAGGCCTGTGTATCAAAATGAAATATCCATCTATAACACTGAAATGTCTGTTAACCCATTCCTACATAATGAAGATTTTACCTTATCCAGGTAAAATTCGGGAGATAAGGACAATTCTGTAGTATATCAACTCCTAAATGATATTTAGCGAAATTCTACACGAATAACAACTTCTGTAAATGTAATTAGAAGGTTTGTCCTTAGTCACAAACATTATTCAACCGACTGAATTTCGACTGTCCCAAATTGGAAGATTTTGCAGATGCCATTTAAAAATGTTATGAAATTGAAAAAATAATCTTCTGATAAGGCAGAACACATTGTGTGAAAATGAGACATTGATCGTTTAGAGCAATTTCCACTTTTCTCACAATTTTTTTCCAGAGTCGTCTGCAACAAACTGGCAAAATGTCGTTATTGTTTGGCAAAGAGTTAAGGCAATCGATATTTTGAAAACAAAAAAACTCTATTCTTGTTTTGTTTTAACGCCCATTTAGTTATTTGTTAAGATTTTCACTTATAGTAAAAGTCTTTGTAAACAATCAAGTAAAGTGAAACACCGGGCTATTGTTCTACAATGAACCGAGCCGTCAGGGATGATTAAGTTTCAATACGTTCTAATTATCTCTACTTAATCAATACACCCAATACCCCAAAAAATAAATTCTACAAAAGCATGTTGGTTTTTTTGCTTAGTGTACATGCATATTGTGTTGGTGTCCATGCCAACAACCTAGGGTCTTTATGACAGCAGTGGGGGCGTCCAAACAGCCTGTTATATTGCCGAAAATACAGGAGGGGAATGTACGTAAATTAAGCGATCTTAAAATAGGTAAGCTCATTTAATTTATCGACTTGTCGGACTAGAAACCATATAGGCCTTCTTTTCTTTTCTTTGAACAATATTATACCGTTCGTATATAATAATACTATTATGCTTCAATGGATCATGTGTATTTAAGGGTAGATTTAAACAAAAAGACACTTCAATTTTTTTTTATTTAATCGAGTAAGCACACGCACTCAGCGTATGGAATACTTTTACAAAGAAGGACTTCGCGATAGGACTACTTCGTTTGAAGTACAATTGTAACATTTGTCTTCTTGTCACTTTTTGTCGTAATAGTCCTAAGAAATAATTGTAGCATGATCCATTTATTGTCTTCTTGTGCTTTAAGCCTTTACCAAACGCCAAATCTTCGACTGTCCCAAATTGAAAGAGTTTGCAGACGACATTTCAAAATGTGATGAAATGGAAAAGTAATTTTCTGATAGGGCAGAAAACAATGTGGGAAGAGGAAAAATTGCTCGTCAAGATCAATTTCTCCTTTTCCCACACTGTTTTCCAGGGTCGTTTGCAATAAACTGGTCAAATGCCGTTATGGTTTGGTAAAGGATAAAGAGATGTAGCAGGCAATGCATTCAAATTTACATAGTCTTCCAGGTGTGGCGGTTGGATAGAGTACATAATACATAGTATCACGTTAATATCATATGACACCACATTTTATTGGTTTCAATCACAACAGCATTATGTTTGATTTTTCATTTGATTTATTATCCCAGTCGACAAACGAATGACCTGTGGTTATATACAGCTTGACAAGCTCTTGACCAGTTTTGGTCATCCTTTATCGATGATAAGTATAGCTTTATAGCTCAAACACAGGAACACAAACAAACATGTCATAACAAACACGAATACTTTATTCTGACGTCAACTTACAACGTTTCTTGTCATTTACAATTTACAAATAAGCTTAGGCCTACTAACACTTCAAGGTCAAAATGAATGATGTCTTAAAGTTTATAACGATAGATATACAGAAAGATCGTTCTGTATCAAGATATTCCATCATTGAAAGTCCATACTCTGTTATCAAAACGATAACTAAAAGGGCCAAATATAATAATTACCAGAATCACTGTGACACTGTTGTAGTGGTATAAAACAGATAAATACATAGAAAACTTTTATGTGAGACAATAAAACATGGGTTTTTTTTCTGTCAACAACGATTGGGGTAGTACAATATAAATGGAACGTTGTTGAGGCCGTATCAAAACCAACAAACAACCATAAAACAAACAAATGATGTGAGACATTAAAGCTTCGAGTTTTCTTCTTTCGATAACGATTCGGGTATAGCAATATAATTAGATCTGTTGAAGCGGTGTCCTGTCAAACAAAGAAACCCGTTATGATAATCACCAAGAAGGCAAATCGCTTACTAAGAAAACAAAGTATCGAACTAACACCATGTGGGCGAGAGTAGTGCAGAAGAAGACAGCCGACCTCTTGTACCTAGTGTCACGGGTTCGAATCCCCGTTAGGCGAGGTGAAATGCCGGGATTAACCCGTGAATCGGCGCGAATACTGGTGTAATATCCAGGGAGCAGTCATCAAGGGTGAATTTTAATCCGTCAAAACCGATGTAAAATAGATAAGTTTATACTAACACCATCTTCCCCTGCTTACAGATGTTGCCATTGAGAAGCCCCAGTACACCGGCGGTAAGTTCGATCTCGGCAGAAGTATAGTCCGTTTGTCCGGCGCTTTAAAGGATAACACGTTTATTACAGACAGGACCATACGGATATCATTTCCAGACGACATCGGGATCCGGACACTTAATCTTATCTATAACGATAAAGGTAGATGTCTTCGCTTTATTTATTATCCCAGCCGACATTGGGATACACAAACTTTACCTTATCTTTAACGATAAAGGTATATGTTTTATTCTTAATTAATTTACCGCAGACGACATAGGGATCCGGACACCTAACCTTATCTACAACGATAAAGGTATATGTTTTAATCTTAATTAATTCACTCCACACGACATTGGGATACATAAACTTTACCTTATCTTTAACGATAAAGGTATATGTTTTAATCTTAATTAATTTACCGCAGACGACATAGGGATCCGGACACCTAGCCTTGTCTACAACGATAAAGGTAGATGTCTTTTTTAATCTATTTGACAACTGCATGTGTATATAGTCATTTGTAGAACACAAAACACATATACACATACAATATATACTGGACAATTAACTAAGTACAACCAAATAATTTATATTGTAAAATTATTAATTCTATTTCCATGTGCATGAACTACAGCAGTTATCTAAATTGTTTTATGTGTAAAAGATATTCTTTCTAAAAAAAATAAATTTGAGATAGTTTGACAAATTTGATTCGCATGATTTAAATAGTGAGCTAAATTTACGCATGCTTGGTCTTTTGTAATATAACTCATTTATATATTGTTTCCTCATAAAAGATATACTGCGAACACTTCAAAGCAAAATGATAATGGACTTCACTGTCTCCAATATTGCATATGTTGCACATCCTTTCATTTCGTTCTATTCTTTTCATTAAAAGACAGCCGAACCTTCCACAGAATCACCGAACAGGTGTCTATCACCTGCTCAACAAGCAACGCCCTGACTTAGTGTATGTTCAACCTGTAGTTGTAAAGGAGACACCGGAAGTACTAAAGGATATACAGGCTGGTACGTTTGACCTCATAGCAACGACAACAGAAGCGACTTCCGGTTTAGGGAAAGATACTTTACAGCTGATACGAGTGTGGAAATCTGGCGAGTTTTATACATATAACCATAAAACTGGACACATAAACAAGCTCAGGGAGAACACAAAGTCTCTTAAAGATTCGGATCGTTTTAAACTTCTCCCAGGTCACGTGGGCTGGAATTACAGTTTCGAGGACACCGGAAATTTTTACCGGAAGTACTTGCTCCAGGACGAGATCGAGACTCATTTCACTCCGCGAAAGTACGCAGCCTCGTTTCCAGAAAAGTCTACAGTCCTTCCAGCTTTAGTGAGGAGCGGGAGTCCACTTTCTGAGCAGACAAAAACAACATTATACAAGGCTGGGAAACTTCCTCTAGATGTAAGTTAACTCAAACGGGGCATTGAGACTGACCCTAACCCTTATAGTACTAGAACCGACTTCATGCTTATACAAAAGGGTAAGATCACATGCCTGTTGGCCTGTGATCTAACCTGTTTGCTACTCTGAGTATCTTTCCTCGTCGAAATTAAGCAGATATATCAGGTTTTGGAAAGACGATAAAGCAAAATCCTACTTTTACTTGGCGGATGGTCTGGAGCTAACCTGTTTGTTTAAGCACAAAGTCAGTTCCAGCAATGTAAGGATCAAAGCTGTTTGCTCACAGATGTGTTGAAATTTGGAAGTTTAAACTTAATTTCTTTAAAACTGTTCAACAGACGTACTGTTGTATGTCACGCATTGGAGATGGCCGTTGGAAGCGAAATTAGTTCGTAATCATTTTTTTAGAATCTGTATACATTTAATTAATATGTATGTATATTTAAAAGCAGTACAACGATTTTAATATCTACCATATACCAACTGTACATACTGAGACGTATTGACGCTTCCTGAATCAAAGATCCATACAGCAAGTGTTCTTAATTATATATCACAGAACAATGTGAAGAATGTATTATCTCAACAGTTTTACCTTCAAATTGTCGTAGCTGTGAACAACCAATTCTTTAAAGTTTTTCGCATAACGTCGAGATGCAAACATTGTTTATGAAAACATAAGCCTAAGATTCTTGCCATTTCTATGCAAAGATAACGCTCCTGGAGCCCGCGTTATAATAGCCTTGTTTGATTAACAGAAGGGTGATGTCACCGGCTCCATACCTAGACTAACCCGTTCTAACGTTCTGCGACACGAATTCTACCAACAGCATCAGCATCAACAGCATCATCAACAGTCTGTTGCCATGGACAGCCATAGAAAGGTCGACGACAGGGACGATGCTCTACAGGTACATACGTTGTGCATTATGATTAATCTTGTTTTAGAGCACACATACATACATTTTATTTGCAACGGCAAAAAAGTTTGCCTTTCGCCTTTACAATTAAAACATGGCAAAAACATGGAATTGGAGAAAATAATCAATCTCGATTTTGCTTTCTGGATCATAACCAGTAGTCGCGCCGAATATGGATTAATAAAAGGTCTCAGGGTGGAACCCGTTACTCACGGGATTCGAACCTACGACCGTCGTGTCCGGAGGCCTACGCCTTTCTGCTGGACATCTGTCGATCAAACGGTTTGCGATATCAATAAAAGTTATAGTTTGTTAAAGATCATTGACAGATCATGCATCCACCAAATGTTATCGTTAATTATAACCCAAGATAAAATTGCCCAACGGAGTATCTCCGAATATACTGCTAAAATAATTGTTAACTAAGTTTGATCTTTCATAGATAAATCATCTAAGCGTCGAAATGGCATAGTTATTTCTTGCCTTGTGATCATCCTTTGATACAAGTTAAGGTTTGGGACAAACCCGAGTCAATATCACTCTACATAAAGGACAGGTTTGTATAAAATGAAAGGTGTATTGCAGTTTCCTTGAACTTAACACGGATATGACCAATTTCAAAATTTACTTAAGAAAAGCAAATCCACATGTTGGTCTGGACAAAAGGTTTGTTATCCCACTCAACCACGGTGAAATGTATGACCAGTCCTTATAGAAAGACACAATTAAGATAGAGAGGAAGATAAAATCAGTTCATCCATGTTATTGGGTAGAACCAACTGCTACATAAGGTCAAATTGCTCATTAGAGGCAATCTATCGTCTTAGAGTCAATTGCAGTAGATGCTAGAAAAAAGACGTAGTGTTATGTAATAAAAGGGTTAAAGAGTATGTAATGTACATTACAGGAATTGAGACCACAAGGCTCCTCTCCGCGTTTCTTCAAATTACGATGAGCCCATTTGGATTTTCATGAGAGGTCGTCTCCCGATTGACTTATCGAGTACCGATGGTTCTACCCGGCTCAACCAGCCCTTATAGGCGGTTGAGTATGGGGTTTTCCTCCGACACCAAGATTCGAGCATAGCAACATAGCTATGAATTAGTTGTCGATGTTAATCAATAAACATAACTAGATAGCATTTCAATTGTTTTCAGGAGCAGAATCTGAAATGTCCGACTTGTAAGAACTTTTACGACACACGGACACGGGTCCCACACATTCTTCACTGCCTGCACAGTTCATGCAACTCTTGTCTGAAATCACGGGTTCGAGCCGAAATGGTTCAGTGTCCGGTTTGTACGGAGGTCCAAGAGGTTCCGAATAACGAGGTGGACTTCCTTCCTGTAGATAACGCCAGACAACATTTGGTCAAGTTCTATAAGGTATGTGGTGTCCTCTCTTCGTTTAGAAAAAACATTGATCATCGCCTTCTAGTTTATTTCTGACATTCTTCAATTACAATTCCTTTCCGACCTTTTATGTAATGAATTCTATCCGGTTCACTGGATATAGACATTGACCGCTATCTAAAAAAGGACCCTCGGTTTTTCATTGGCTGCTATCTTGGAATCGATGCAATGTTTTTCCGACCGTCAATGAAGACATTTCTATCCGCTTCACTAGATATTGCCAGTGATCGATGTCTGAAAAAAAAAATCATCGATTTTTCATTGGCTGCTCCTTGTAGGGCCCGTTGAAAACAAAAGCGACCGTTGAAAACACTTGTAAAAAGAGCTTCTTGTTTATCAACACTTATAGTGCTGCAACGGACTTCATGCTTATGCAAACAGATTAGCAAGTAAATCGGCGGCTGGCCTTTGATCCAACCTGTTTGCTACTCTGAGTATCTTTCCTCATCAAAATTAAGCAGATTTAAATGATTTGTAAAGCAGACGACAATAAATCTGTTTTGGGAAGGTTATCCAACATTCGAAGGGTTGAACAAGTGCATAATATGACATGGCTAATATAGCCCAAGGTTTACGAGTTTGAACATAGTCTCTATTTTATACTGCTCCACTGTGAAAACAACAAACAAACAAAACGGACCTGATAACTACACATTTGTACGATGAATCACACCTATATTGTAGGTCCGTAACCGCTCCCAGGAGATCGGGTGTGACAGCTGTGACCCCCGTAACCGATCCACCCATCGTTGTAGGGAGTGTGACGAGTTTCTGTGCGGGGTCTGTACGGAGGCCCATAAACGGACAAAGGTCACTAAGGGTCATAACATTGTACCTGTGGACGCATTGAAACGGTAACATATACCTATCAATATGCATACTTTTTTTTAAATATTAAGCTTTTTGACAATGTTTGTAGTGTACAGTCTAACAGTTTAGACCGAAAGTCAACCGATAGTACCGTGGGCACGCAGTGGATACAGCTTTAGGTGCGCTGTTAGCTGCTGGAGAACCGATAGTACCGTGGACACGCAGTGGATACAGCTTTAGGTGCGCTGTTAGCTGCTGGAGAACCGATAGTACCGTGGGCACGCAGTGGATACAGCTTTAGGTGCGCTGTTAGCCGATAGTACCGTGGGCACGCAGTGGATACAGCTTTAGGTGCACTGTTAGCCGATAGTACCGTGGGCACGCAGTGGATACAGCTTTAGGTGCGCTCTTAGCTGCTGGAGAACCTATAGTACCGTGGGCACGCAGTGGATACAGCTTTAGGTGCGCTGTTAGCTGCTGGAGAACCGATAGTACCGTGGGCACGCAGTCGATACAGCTTTAGGTGCGCTGTTAGCTGCTGGAGAACCGATAGTACCGTGGGCACGCAGTGGATACAGCTTTAGGGTGCGCTGTCGATAGTACCGTGGGCACGCAGTGGGATAAAGCAGCTTAGGTGCGCTGTTGGGCTGCTGGAGAACCGAGTAGTACCGCGGCACGCAGTGGATACAGCTTTAGGTGCGCCTAGCTGCTGGAGAAGCCGAGGTACTGCGGCAATGCGCAGTGGATAAGCAGCTTTAGGTGCGCCTGTTGGGGCCGATAGTACCTGCGGCACGCAGTGGATACAGCTTAGGTGCGCCAGGTTAGCTGCTGGAGAACCGATAGTACCGCGGGCAATGCGAGCAGGATATACAGCTTTAGTGCGCTGTTAGCTGCTGGAGAACCGGGATAGTACCGTGGACACGCAGTGGATACAGCGCTTTAGGGTGTGCTGTTAGCCGATAGTACCGCGGCACGCAGTGGATACAGCTTTAGGGTGCGCTGTTAGCTGCTGGAGAACCGATAGTACCGCGGCACGCAGTGGATACAGCTTTAGGTGCGCTGTTAGCTGCTGGAGAACCGATATACCGCGGGACACGCAGTGATACAGCTTTTAGGTGCGCTGTTAGCTGCTGGAGAACTTGGAGATACCGGTGGGCACGCGAAAAGGATAAAGGCATACAGCTTTTTTAGTGCGCGCTTGTTAGCTGCTGGAGAACCGAGGTACCGGGTGGCATGCAGTGGATACAGTTTTAGTGCGTTAGCTGCTGGAGAACCGATAGTACTGCGGCACGCAGTGGATACAGCTTTAGGTGCGCTGGGCTGCTGGAGAACTGATAGGTACCGTGGGCACGCAGTGGATACAGCTTTAGGTGCGCCGTTAGCTGCTGGAGAACCGATTGTACTGCGGCACGCAGGATACAGCTTTTAGGTGCGCTTTGCGTTAGCTGCTGGAGAACCGATAGTACCGTGGGCACGCAGTGGATACAGCTTTAGGTGCGCGGTTAGCCGATAGTACCGTGGGCACGCAGTGGATACAGCTTTAGGTGCGCTGTTAGCTGCTGGAGAACCGATAGTACTGTAAGCACGCAGCGGGATACAGCTTAGGTGCGCTGTTAGCTGCTGGAGAACTGATAGTACCGCGGCACGCAGTGGATGCAGCTTAGGTGCGCAGCGCTAGCCGATAGTACCGTGGGGCACGCAGTTGATACAGTTTTTTAGGTGCGCTGTTAGCTGCTGGAGAAACTGATAGTGTACTGCGCGTGTGCGGGCACGCAGTGGATGGGCTACAGATTTAGGTGCGCTGTTAGCTTCGATAGTACCGTAAGTAATGCAGTGGATACAGCTTTAGGTGCGCTGTTAGCTGCTGGAGAACCGATAGTACCGGGGCACGCAGTGGGATACAGCGCTTTAGGTGCGCCGTTAGCTGCTGGAGAAAATCCGATAGTACCGTGGGCACGCGAGGGATACAGATTTAGGTGCGCTTGTTAGCCGATAGTACCGCGGGCACGCAGTGGATACAGCTTTAGTGCGCTGTTAGCTGCTGGAGAACCGATAGTACCGCGGCACGCGCAGGATACAGTAGCTTTAGGGTGCGCCGTTAGCTGCTGGAGAACCGAGCAGTACCGCGGCACGCAGTGGATACAGATTTAGGTGCGCTGTTAATGATAGTACCGGGCACGCAGTGGATACAGCTTTAGGTGCGCTGTTAGCTGCTGGAGAACCGAGAAGTACCGCGGGCACGCAGTGGATACAGCTTTAGGTGCGCTGTTAGCTGCTGGAGAACCGATAGTACCGTGGGCACTTAGTGGATACAGCTTTAGGTGCGCTGTTAGCCGATAGTACCGTGGGCACGCAGTGGATACAGCTTTAGGTGCGCTGTTAGCTGCTGGAGAACCGATTGTACCGTGGGCACGCAGTGGATACAGCTTTAGGTGCGCTGTTAGCTGCTGGAGAACCGATAGTACCGTTGGCACGCAGTGGATACAGCTTTAGGTGCGCTGTTAGCTGCTGGAGAACCGATAGTACCGTGGAGCGCAGTGGATACGGCTTTTAGGTGTAGCTGTTGGCTGCTGGAGAACCGATAGTACCGTGGAGCGCGCGGTGGATACCACGAATTTAGATGCGGCTGTTGGCGATAGTACGTGGGCGCGCGGTGGATACGGCTTTGGGTGCTGTTGGCTGCTGGAGGGCAGGTAGTGCGGTGGGCGCGCGGTGGATACGGCTGGGTCGCTGTTGGCACGGAACGGTGGGCCTTGCGTGGGCGCGGTGGATACAGATTTAGGTCGCTGTTGGCCGATAGTACGTGGGCGCGCGGTGGATACGAAGCTTTAGGTCAAGCTGTTAGCTGCTGGAACCGATGAGTACGTGGAGCGCGCCAGTGGATACAGCACGTTAGCGGCTGTTAGCCGATGAGTACCGTGGAGCGCGCGCCGGTGGATACAACTTTAGGTCGCTGTTGGCTGCTGGAGACGATAATTGCCGTGGAGCGCGCGGTGGATACAGCTTTAGGTGCGCTGTTGGCTGCTGGAGGCCGATGGTACCGTGGAGCGCGCGGTGGATGATACAGCTTTTAGGTCGCTGTTGGCCGATAATTGCCGTTAGACGCGCGGTGGATACAGCTTTGGGTGCTGTTGGCTGCTGGAGAACTGGTGCGAAATTGGGCGCGCGGTGGATACACGGCTTTGAGTCGCTGTTGGCCGATTAATTGCGAGGAGCGCGGTGGATACAGCTTTAGGTCGCTGTTAGCTGCTGGAGAACCGATAATTACCGTGGGCGCGGTGGATTACAGCTTTGAGTCGGCTGTTAGCTGCTGGAGAACCCGATGTGCCGTGGGCGCATGATGGATACAGCTTTGGGGCGCGCTGTTAGCGATGGTACGTGGAGCGCCGAGGTGGATACAGCACAGGTGGCGCTGATGGCTGCTGGAGGCGAAGATGGTACCGTGGGCGCGCAGTGGATACAGCTTTAGGTGCGCTGTTAGCCGATAGTACCGTGGGCACGCAGTGGATACAGCTTTATGTGCGCTGTTAGCTGCTGGAGAACCGATAGTACCGTGGGCACGCAGTGGATACAGCTTTATGTGCACTGTTAGCTGCTGGAGAACCGATAGTACCGTGGACACGCAGTGGATACAGCTTTAGGTGCGCTGTTAGCTGCTGGAGAACCGATCGTACCGTGGGCACGCAGTGGATACAGCTTTAGGTGCGCTGTTAGCTGCTGGATTTTTTTGCTATCCTTATAGAAACGTTCACTTCCGGACATTAGAATACACTACTCTGTTAAGGGGCTATTATGGTATTGGAAGGATCACACATGAAACGGTGAATATAGTGTTTCATCTGTTTATTGTTTTCTTCTTATTGTTATTCTACATAAAAGTGTTTGTTTTTACGAGAAACTGTATAATTTAAGTCAATAAAAAGAATTTGATCTTGATTCTTGATCTTGATCTATCCATCTTCGTGTATTGGCTACTACTCTTTCGAGTTTTACAAGCTAGAAAGATTAATCGTTCTAGATTCTAGTTCCTGGATACGTATCAGGTAATCACGCCCAATGTGGATTATAAAAGGTTGCAATGTGGACCCCGCTTCTCACTGATTTGAACACACGACCATCGTATTCCGAGTCCGACGCATTACCTATATACCATTCTCTTCCATACCGTAGAAATTATCACATGGGTGTATGTTATATGCCGTTTTCCTCTGACATCAAATTGTGTATAAACATTGCAATATTCACTTAATCTCACTAAACCATATTGAGGAAAACTGTTTAAAGTCGCTGAAACCACCTCCTTCTGGCCCTATGATAGGCGTTATCCGATGTAGTTAGTAAACAACTAAGTTATAAAGAAGATATACCTGTTTGAAACCCCGAATCGGGGATTTGGCAGCCATTGTTTTCTCAAGTCTTACCTCATGATTCCCTGCATTGAACATATAAACACGTGTATAGCCAACAAACAATTACAAATGATTTATTATCTTCAGCTCGAACCTTGACGAGTTTCACCACAAGCGTACGTGCCCAATACCTGAACACGAAGACCAGCCGTTCAGTTTCTACTGCCACTCCAAGGGTTGTGACATGCCCATATGCTCGCTGTGTGCCGTGACGGAACACAATAAAGCCGACGGTCATGATATCCGCAATATAAACGACGTATACGTGGAGACTAAACGGGCTATAGGTAAGCTGAATATAGAGCTTGGGTCCCGGCCCCCGCATATACCCTGCTTTAGGCTAATTCGGGGTATATGCAATGACAGAAACCACTTAACGGCTTAGGAAAGAGATAGATATTTAGGAAAGATATTTGCGTGAATGAGACTACAGCCAAGGTACTGTGGATATTGTTTTGCTAAACGGCGCAGGAAAGATATTTGCATGAGTAAAAAATGATATTCATAAATATTGCCCTAAATAAAAGTATGATATTGTAATGTGATTCATCGTTGGAAGCGTCTCGAAAAGACGGTTCCTATGATGTGTTACTTTGCAATAGTGCTTACCTCAATATTGAAATAAGAGGGGATGCTGTTTTGAACTTGTGCAAATTCTTAGCATAAAATGTTTAGTAAAACGCAACGTTGGTCTTCATTTTGCCTTACTATACAGTGAGACTCTTGGGAGTTAAAGATTTGCTTTCGAAAATTGAACTAAATTATATTTCATCATTGGGCCACGAACAACTTGTTCTGGTTTGTGAAGAAGGCAGCCACATAAGAAATATAGACAATCACTGGGCCAAATATAATTAGTTTTCTAGCTAAAGAGAATCAGAAATATATTAACGACAATGTCTTTATTGTACAGGTGCGTCACCGAAACTTATTCCATATACGTATATCTTACATGTATCTATATGGATGAAGATATTGAGGTACACCTTCGTCATTTGCCTACGGAAGATATGATCCCGAAATAGTTCCATCTGACAGATTGCCTATTGGTCGGCAAGAATAAAAAACACTTGACAGAATGCTAAATAATGAATGGGTGCGGAGTAATATGGTTATAAACTGAGTTTAGTTTAAACTTATTTATTTTACAACGATCTTTTACCAAGTTCTTACAATATAATCTCATCACTCTTGAATCGGCTTCCTAGATAAATAACCAGTACTCGTGCGAAATGTGGATTAATGAAAGTTATCGCATGGAAAACATCGCTGCTCAGTCGATTCGAACCAAACACCCTCGTGTCACGAAATTGATGCCGACGCTCTACCCCTGGACCACTATCCTCCAAAACAGTGTTGTTTTTGACCAGCTGTTACAAAAGTCTGGTTCCACTCATTCATTGGCATTAAAACTCGTGGGGATAATTCATGTCCCGTACACTTACAACTTAGCCACGAATATCATCCACTGTTAAGCATATAACCATAGGTTAGCCCTCTCTCTCTCTCTATCTTATGAGAACTTATTTCTGTTCCGTAGGGTCAGTTGGTTTTAGTTTTCTAAATACCTTCCTTTTCATTTCAATTTACTATGATGTGTTAATAACGGTATTACCTGCTTTATACATTTTGAAAAATGACGGCGTCAAAACGAGATATTTATTGTCTTCTAGCGGGCACAAATGTTTAACCATTCCTTTGTTGCCCCAAATTGTGAATTGTAGGTATATTGGGCCAGAGGCCTCTATAACGATTAAAATATATTATGTTGTAAATTGTATGACATTGATCTAAGGGTGCAGCCTTCAACATGCACTTTTATTCTTCATACTATTGTCCTGCGTGTTGGTTATAACGACATTTTTAAAAATACATTTCGTGGGTGTGCTTCGAAAATTAATCATTTTTAACTGAACCCAAAATGTTGCAACCACACAATTGTACCATGATGTGAGTAAAATGGATGAAGTGAAACAGGAAACAAGCCATTCAAAAAGTACTCAAGATATAATTGATCTTAAGCCCTTTTGTGAGAAAACATATTTTAACGTAAACTATGATCACGGAAGAATTGAAAATCCTTAGACCATATATAACTTTCCTCTCAATGGTAGATAGGTAGATCAATTGGTAAAAACGATATAACATAGTAATAGAAGTATTAAAACGTGTATCAAAATTGCAATAGTGTTGATAATCCATGGAAGTACATCAAATACCAAGTATGACTCAAACAAGGGAAAACCGTGTTTCCCTTATATCTGTCGCGGCCCCTCTTGATGGCAGTAATTTTGAAGTTATGTTATGTACTTAACTTTTATTTCAAATAAATTAGATAAGCATCAACCAAATGAGCTTTTGTATCGTCATAAACAAAAAACGCTCATGCCGTCAAGAATGAAATACTATGCAGCCGCTGTAGGTAATTGAAATAAACTTGTCACCCTAAAATGTATCACAAGAATAAAATCATTAATGTCGTACTAAAAAAGAATCTAACAATCACGTAACAAATGTTTTAAATGGCCGATTTGAATAAAATAGTCCTCACAGTGTTCCTCAGATTGTGGGAAAGGTTGTTCCATAAGTTCTTACTGGCGTTTGTGAAATATTTTGACCCACAGGTACCAACTCTATGTGATAAGCGGTTATTATGATACTTGTAATAGTTATAAAGACGCCGACGTTTGTGATGTGAAAGAAGATGATGAGGAAACCGAGGATTGTTGTGACTAGTATAGTTGCGATGCTTACAATGATACTTTTAATCACGAAGTATAATGTATATTATGTGTTATAATACTAGTATTGATACTAAAGGCCATCATGAAAGTGTCGCCAATTGCTATGTCAGGTGACAGTTTGTATTCGATTTAGTCTAGCCATGAGGTTTTCTACACTTAGCATCGCTATATTTTCATTGTAATCGGCTGAGATGTTGATGAAAATGCATTTTTTGCCACTTTTTACTTAACCAGTTAATTGACTTGGTCATTTTTCAGAGTCATTACTCATAGACGTCAAGCACAAACGTAACATGTCCGATGAAGCCATTAAAGCGATCGAAGATGAGATACAGAATCTATACATCAAGGTATGTTCATGATATTGTATGATCATGAACGATGGTGTTAATAGACGTTCGACATGACACCAAATATATTAGTATCTGCGACCTCCTTTGCAGACTTCCCGATACTCTTAGAGCCCCAGTAGGAACGAACTTATCACTTCCTTCTTTGTTTATATGTAAAAGTCTGCCAGACCAAAACACAGGGGTCCGAAGTTAAGGTCTTACAGCTATGTATAAATGGAGAAGGGAGGACACTTCCTCAGGATTCCGAAAATTAAAATTGGATTTTCTCCTATTTCCCTGTGTTGAACCTGCTTAGAAAGGTATGAAATTGTGTGAGGGTTTTTAATCTTTGACTTGATGAAGTTTTTTTGCCGACCAATTGCCTTGGTTAGACAAAAACTTAGATAATCATAAAGCGAGTATTCCTAGCATTTCTTAGATGCTGACAACTGTTTGGTAGTCTGATTTCCGGTTAAATCCGCACTGAATACAAAGGTGAGTTCTCAATGGTCAATCTAACATGTTTTATGTTCCCGAATATAGGTCAGTCTTATTTACAACTTGATTGACCAATCAGAGCTCAGCTTTATATTCAGTGCGGTTTAAACCGGAAATCAGACTGCCAAACTGTTGTCAGCATCTCAGAATACGCGCTTTGTCAAACCTAGGCAATTGATCGGCAAAATAACTTCATCAAGTCATAGATTAAAACCCCACACACAAATTCCATACCTTTCCAAGCAGATTCAACACAGGGAAATGGGAGAAAATTCAATCTTAAATTTTTGAATCCTGAGGAAATGTCCTACCTTCTCCATTCATACATAACCGTAAGACTACATTTACTTCAAACCACTGTGGACCAAAGAGGGTCTCTGTCAGACCTCAGGGATTTCAGTCAGCCAAGACCTACGGCCTGGGGCCTACGAGGTTTCGTGAAGTCTGCCTTTGTTACACTCATCTTGAAGGACATAGGCATTTCTTTTGTTTACTTTATATTACAACCTTCTTGACCCATTGGCTAAGGTGGCGGACTTATTGCATATGGGCATCAGAGTTCGAGATCTGCCGGTACTGCAGGTTTGATTGGAGTGTCTAATACCTAGATTACATATGTCCGCTCCACTTCCTCGAAAAGTACACGCTTAAACAAAAACAATGATGTACGTGTAAATAACATTAATTTACATTTCTTTTTAAACACATTATACATATATGCATATACGTAATAGTCATTACATTATGAACATAACATGTTATATAACAAAGTCGAATCCATTAAACAGGAGAGTGCGACGGACGAGGAGCTCGATCAGGCGTTTTTAACGTGCCAAAAGCAGCTGGAGAAACGTAAGAACGAGCTGAAGGAGAAACTGGCCGCAACATCGAAGGCAAAGAAGAAAGGAATGGAGAGTCAACTGGATAAACTTATAGGCGAGAAGAACTCCTTGGAACAAGCGACCAAGTTCTCAAACAACGTCCTCAGTTATAGGTAACTATCATTGTAGATCAAGATTAAGAATTCTGTATTAACCTAAACTATACGGTTTATCATCAAGCCAACGCCTGTATGTAGAAAAACAACACGAATAAAATAAAATGAACAAATAGGACACTATATACAAAGGTTAATGTTATGGTTCAGATATCATAGATATCATAGCAGACCCTTAACACAGTAGCGTTTTAAAACGCTTGGAAATATATATCGTTATGGTGGTGTACTTGATACTTTTTTACTTAATAATTTAATTTTGCTTCCCTTTGCAGCGATGCCACGGAGTTCCTGCAGGTGAAAGATGCGTTATTTGGCCGCCTGGGGGAGCTGAAAGAGCTGGATATCGACACGAGGCCCCATAACAAAGCGGACATGAAGTTCCACTCACACAAAATGCTTGATGCCTTCCAGAAGTTCTCCAACAAAATGGGGGAGGTGTGGTCCACGACCGCCTTCATACCAAACACCAAGGTATTCCACTTCCACTTGGTCACAATTGTTTTTACCCGATATCATAATGGATAATTACATATTAAGTCAACAACTTGTGCTATAACTTTGACTAGTCACATATTCTCATGTGGGGAGAATTTAATTGATAATAACAAAAGTCAGCTGTAACAAAAATTGTATGAAAGCAGTGGGTTTGCCTATCAATGTAAACGAATTCAAAAAGGATTAAACCTATTTGTTTACTTGGTTTAAAGGTTTGTGTCCTAAAACTAAGTATAACTCGTTTTCGCTGCTATGGTCTGGTTCATGCATCATCATGTCCAACGTCATATTTTATAACAAATGCATACGCTTAAACCTCGACCCGGAATGAAAGCTTAGGACGATGAAACTGAAAGGGTTTCCAGACGATATTTCAAAATATGATGCAATTGAAAAATAATCTACTGATAAGGCAGAAAATACTGATGTAAAAGGAAAAATTCTTCTGTAAGATTAAATACTCCTTTTCCCTCGATGTTTTCAAGAGTCGTCTGCAACAAACTGGTTAAATTGTTGATGTTTGGTAATCAGTTAAAAGATAATTTGCCAAGCAGTAAGCAATGCAGTGTGTGTCAATATTTGTATTTCTTTGATGTTTACCTTATTTATCATGTCGGTCAAATTGCACTTTCACACTCTTTATATTTATATTGATTATGGGCATAAACTTTTTAAGTTGTCATATTCCATGTGTGTTTGCACCAGTCTTACTTGAACATTACTTTTTACAAGCCATCAGAATTAAACCTTCGTTTCTTTGTTTCGGTGTTATAGATACAGACCTATGACGTAGGGCTAGGACGAGAGGAGACCTGCCTGATGATCACCCTCCATGACTACGAGAGGCGCCCTCTAGCGGAGCCCGGGGTCGATATCCGGGTGGACATAGCTAACCCCCTGGGGAAGAAAACCCGGGCCCAGGTCATCGATCTAACCGACACGGAAGGGGCATACAAAGCCGTGTTTCAGGTACGTGTGGTTTCATTGGATGGTTTGTTGCTTAACGAACATCATCGCTGTAAAAACCGAAGGGTTATGTATGCTTTCAATGAGTTGAGAATTTGAGTTATATTAGTTTTATCAGCTTGGAAGGAAAGAGAGAGATAGTGTTGACTGTCTTTTACTCGAACGAAGTTGGTTTTTATCTGACTTTCTCTTTTTTGAAACATGTAGAACATAAATGTTTCTCAAAAAAGCATCTTACATAAGCATGCTCCATTTGGATAATGATAAGTATGTTGTTTTGTTGCTTAACAATGATTTCTGTAAAACCAAAGGATTATGATTTTTTTTTTCAAAAAGTCGATATTGAAGTTGAATACCCATTATCCGACATATTGGAACTAATTTTTTTATCGGATTACTTCGGTCGTTCTCGGTATACATTGATCGTGGCCTGAACTATTCGGTGTAAAGCGAACAGTTTCAGTCAGGACAGATATATACCGAGAACGACCGAAGTAATCCGACGAAAGAAATACTTTCAAAATGGCGGATTATGGGTATTCTACCTTAACTAGTTGGGTAAGATGTTAGTGATCACTTTCTTGTACCCCAACGTCGTTAGTTTTTATCTGATCTGCTCATCTTGGAAACATGTAGAACATGAATGTCACTCAAAGTAGTATCAAAATAGCGTAAGCATATTCCAATTAGGAAATGCTAAGTACATTGTCTTATTAACCCTTTCCCAAACAATAACGTCATTTTACCACTTTGTTACAGACAACTCTGGAGAACAGTGTAGGAAAAAGAGCAATTTTTCCTTTTCCTACAAGGTTTTTTGCCCTATCATTAGATTATTATCCAATTTTATCACTTTTTTAAATATCGTCTGCAAACTCTTTTGATTTTGGACAGTCGAAATGTTGGCGTTTGGGAAAGGGTTAGCTATCATGGTATATGTATGCATGGGTGTAATATGAATATGTGAATGATAAATAAACTTAGATACTTATTGTCGTGTTATGCAAGACCTCATACAAAAGTTTTACTCATGGTATACATAAAGTTTGAGTGTAAATGTAACCAGATATTCGCCTAGATGTCAAGGATATGAAGAGTAAACGACATTTACAAGTACAGTGCACCAGATAGTGAATAGTGGACACGTTCCAAGAGAAGTATATATGGTTTTTTAATTAGAGGGCAAAAAACAAGTAACGTGTACAGTAAATGGGTATTCAATTACAAGGCATCAAACAAGTTACATGTATACAAGTGGTTAATGGTTATTTCATTAGATGGCATCAAACAAGTTACATGTATACGAGTGGTTAAAGGTTATTCCATTAGATGGCACCAAACAAGTTACATGTATACGAGTGGTTAAAGGTTATTCCATTAGATGGCATCAAACAAGTTACATGTATACGAGTGGTTAATGGTTATTCCATTAGATGGCATCAAACAAGTTACATGTATACGAGTGGTTAATGGTTATTCCACTGGATGGCACCAAACAAGTTACATGTATACGAGTGGTTAAAGGTTATTCCATTAGATGGCATCAAACAAGTTACATGTATACGAGTGGTTAATGGTTATTCCATTAGATGGCACAAACAAGTTACATGTATACGAGTGGTTAAAGGTTATTCCATTAGATGGCACCAAACAAGTTACATGTATACGAGTGGTTAATGGTTATTCCATTAGATGGCACCAAACAAGTTACATGTATACGAGTGGTTAAATGTTATTCCATTAGATGGCACCAAACAAGTTACATGTATACGAGTGGTTAGTGGTTATTTCATTAGATGCATCAAACAAGAAATATAAATAGTAAATAGTTTTCTTACGGGGCACCAAACAACTTAAATGATTATTTCTTTATAGGGCACCAAACAAGTTACGTTAGTAGGATATGGTTATTCCATTAGATTACACCAAACAAGTAACATGAGCAGAGAATGGTTACTCCTTTAGATGGCACCACACAATACTATGAATAGTGAATACTTTCCATACAGGGCACAAAACAAGTTAAATGGGTAGTAAATTATTATTCCTTTAAAGGGCACCAAACAAGTAACATGAGTAACTAATAGTTATTTCATTACAGGGCACAAAACAAATTACGCGCATGGTTGATAGTCATTCCATTATGGGGCACCATACCAGTTATATGTATACTTAATGTTTAGTTAATGGTTAGTTAATGGTAAGTTAATGTTTAGTTAATGGTTAGTTAATGGTTAGTAAATGTTTAGTTAATGGTTAGTTAATGTTTAGTTAATGGTTAGTTAATGTTCAGTTAATGGTTAGTTCATGGTTAGTAAATGTTTAGTTAATGGTTAGTTAATGGTTAGTTCATGGTTAGTTCATGGTTAGTTAATGGTTAGTTCATGGTTAGTTAATGGTTAGTGAATGGTAAGTTAATGTTTAGTTAATGGTTAGTTAATGGTTATTTAATGGTTATTTAATGTTAAGTTAATGTTTAGTTAATGTTTAGTTAATGGTTAGTTAATGGTTAGTTAATGGTTAGTTAATGTTTAGTTAATGGTTAGTTAATGGTTAGTTAATGGTTAGTTAATGGTTAGTTAATGGTTAGTTAATGGTTAGTTAATGGTTAGTTAATGTTAAGTTAATGTTTAGTTAATGTTTAGTTAATGGTTAGTTAATGGTTAGTTAATGGTTAGTTAATGGTTAGTTAATGGTTAGTTAATGTTTAGTTAGTGGTTAGTTAATGTTAAGTTAATGTTTAGTTGATGTTTAATTAATGGTTAGTTAATGGTTAGTTAATGGTTAGTTAATGGTTAGTTAATGTTAAGTTAATGTTTAGTTAATGTTTAGTTAATGGTTAGTTAATGTTTAGTTAATGGTTAGTTAATGGTTAGTTAATGGTTAGTTAATGGTTATTCCAATACAGGGCACACAGCGAGTTACATTAGTAGTAAATTATTGAAGCTTTGAAGGGTACCAAACAAGTACCATGGGTAGTACATTATGACTCCTTTACAGGGACAGGGTACCAAACAAGTAACATGTGTATATGAATGGTACTTTGTTATTCCGTTACAGGGTACCAAACTAGGCGATCACAGAGCCAGCGTATTTGTCCTTGGGATGCCAGTAATAGACCCGGGCGTTACGTTCAAGGTCAGACGTACGGGCGCCCTGGAGGATGACGTCACACGTACGTTGTTACTTAAATCTTTACCCAAACATAACGACATTTAACCTCTTTGTTGCAGACGACTCTTGAAAACATAATGGGAAAAGGAGAAATATCTCGTGACGAGCAATTTCCTCTTTTAACACAGAGTTTTCTGCCCTATCAGAGGATAATTTCCAATTTCATCACGTTTTGAAATGTCGTCTATAAACTTTTTCAATTTGGTACAGTTGAAAATTTTGCGTTTGGTAAAGGGTTAAATAGTGTAGTATTACCCAAGAAGCCTGCCGGCCTGTGTATCTAGTAACAATTGCAGGACCTGCCTAGCCTTAATGTGCCACTTTGTTGAGATTTCTCAACTAATGCGTTTCAAGAAAAACGTTTTTTTCTTTCTTTTTTTTTTCTTTTTTTTTTCTTTTTCTTTTTCTTTTTATTCATATCCCATCTAGAGGGTCCCGTTAATTTCCTTTTATCGTTACATATTATACACATATCCTACATTATCATGAGTATGTGTCTTGATGTTTCAGGTTATTATGAGCATGTATCTTGATGTTTCAGGTTATTTTGAGTGTGTATCTTGATGTTTCAGGTTATTATAAGCATGTATCTTGATGTTTCAGGTTATTATAAGCATGTGTCTAGATGTTTCAGGTTATTATGAGTATGTGTCTTGATGTTTCAGGTTATTATGAGCATGTATCTTGATGTTTCAGGTGATTATGAGTATGTATCTTGATGTTTCAGGTGATTATGAGCATGTATCTTGATGTTTCAGATGATTATGAGTATGTATCTTGATGTTTCAGATGATTATGAGTATGTATCTTGATGTTTCAGGTTATTATGAGTATGTATCTTGATGTTTCAGGTTATTATGAGTATGTATCTTGATGTTTCAGGTTATTATGAGTATGTATCTTTATGTTTCAGGTTATTATGAGTATGTATCTTGATGTTTCAGGTGATTATGAGCATGTATCTTGATGTTTCAGGTGATTATGAGTATGTATCTTGATGTTTCAGGTGATTATGAGTATGTATCTTGATGTTTCAGGTGATTATGAGTATGTATCTTGATGTTTCAGATGATTATGAGCATGTATCTTGATGTTTCAGGTGATTATGAGTATGTATCTTGATGTTTCAGTTTATTATGAGCATGTGTCTTGATGTTTCAGATGATTATGAGTATGTATCTTGATGTTTCAGATGATTATGAGTATGTATTTTGATGTTTCAGGTGATTATGAGTATGTATCTTGATGTTTCAGATGATTATGAGTATGTGTCTTGATGTTTCAGATGATTATGAGTATGTGTCTTGATGTTTCAGGTGATTATGAGCATGTGTCTTGATGTTTCAGGTTATTTTGGATATGTATCTTGATGTTTCAGGTTATTATGAACATGTATCTTGATGTTTCAGGTTATTTTGGGTATGTATCTTGATGGTTCAGATGATTATGAGTATGTATCTTGATGTTTCAGATGATTATGAGCATGTGTCTTGATGTTTCAGGTTTTTTTGGGTATGTATCTTGATGTTTCAGATGATTATGAGTATGTATCTTGATGTTTCGGATGATTATGAGTATGTATCTTGATGTTTCAGGTTATTATGAGCATGTGTCTTGATGTTTCAGATGATTATGAGTATGTGTCTTGATGTTTCAGGTGATTATGAGCATGTGTCTTGATGTTTCAGGTTATTTTGGATATGTATCTTGATGTTTCAGGTTATTATGAACATGTATCTTGATGTTTCAGGTTATTTTGGGTATGTATCTTGATGGTTCAGATGATTATGAGTATGTATCTTGATGTTTCAGATGATTATGAGCATGTGTCTTGATGTTTCAGGTTTTTTTGGGTATGTATCTTGATGTTTCAGATGATTATGAGTATGTATCTTGATGTTTCGGATGATTATGAGTATGTATCTTGATGTTTCAGGTTATTATGAGCATGTGTCTTGATGTTTCAGATGATTATGAGTATGTGTCTTGATGTTTCAGGTGATTATGAGCATGTGTCTTGATGTTTCAGGAGACTTGATGTTTCAGGTGATTATGAGCATGTATCTTGATGTTTCAGATGATTATGAGTATGTATCTTGATGTTTCAGGTGATTATGAGTGATTATGAGTATGTATCTTGATGTTTCAGGTGATTATGAGTATGTATCTTGATGTTTCAGGTGATTATGAGTATGTATCTTGATGTTTCAGGTGATTATGAGTATGTATCTTGATGTTTCAGGTGATTATGAGTATGTATCTTGATGTTTCAGGTTATTATGAGCATGCCTTGATGTTTCAGGTGATTATGAGCATGTGTCTTGATGTTTCAGGAGATTATGAGCATGTATCTTGATGTTTCAGATGATTATGAGTATGTATCTTGATGTCTCAGGTGATTATGAGTATGTATCTTGATGTTTCAGGTGATTATGAGTATGTATCTTGATGTTTCAGGTGATTATGAGCATGTATCTTGATGTTTCAGATGATTATGAGTATGTATCTTGATGTTTCAGGTGATTATGAGCATGTATCTTGATGTTTCAGGTTATTATGAGCATGTATCTTGATGTTTCTGGTGATTATGAGTATGTATCTTGATGTTTCAGATGATTATGAGCATGTATCTTGATGTTTCAGGTGATTATGAGTATGTATCTTGATGTTTCAGGTGATTATGAGTATGTATCTTGATGTTTCAGATGATTATGAGTATGTGTCTTGATGTTTCAGGTGATTATGAGCATGTATCTTGATGTTTCAGGTTATTATGAGCATGTATCTTTATGTTTCAGGTGATTATGAGCATTATCTTGATGTTTCAGGTTATTATGAGTATGTATCTTGATGTTTCAGGTGATTATGAGTATGCAGTTAGTCATGGACAAGTGAAGTCAAAGATTGACACAGGTGAAGTAACATTATTCATTTTAGCACTTCGGTAAACGTTTCCCTGATGACAAATAGTTAAAACAAAATATGTGTTGTACAATTAATGAATAATGATCACTTTTATGTTTTCATAGATATTTCAACATTTTAGCTACAAAATTCTTTTAATGTGTAGTTATTTATCCTATAACATGCAGAAAGGGAAGGTTCATACATAAAACAAGTGTTACTTCCTTTTCCGCATTTTAGCCTATCACAGATTAACAGTAAGATGTTATAAATACATGGGGTGTTTTATGCATGTTATCCTCTTCCTGAATAAACCTATTGAACCTACCATTAATATATATAAAAAAAAACACATAACAACATTAGCAATCCCGTGAAAAACCTATTCAATCCCCTCATTTCGTATAATTTAGTATCATTGTAACAACGATGTGTTTCAGGCTTTTTTTATTACAAAGATGGGTTCTCGTTTTAAAAAAAAAATCATCACTATCAACCGTTTTCTCCTTGTTCTTATCCTGCAAACAGAAAGGAACTTCAAACACGATAATTATATGTATTTTTCGGTGGTGCGATAAGTAATTCTTTCGCCCATAGAAAGTCGCAAATATTCATTCGCTCAGAAGATATCAAATCCACATTTCTTAACCCTTAGAATGCTGGGTTCTTTCCTTAAATAGATTTTTGTGTTGTCTGCTTTCCAAAACTTTAAATATCTCCTTATTATTTATGAGGAAAGATACTCAGAGAAGCAAACATGTAAGAAAATAGGCTAGACGCAAATTATTTGGCGGCTTGCCTGTGATCTAACCTGTTTGCATAAGCCTGAAGTCGGTTCCAGCACTATAAGGGCTAATGAAATCGCATGATGTTTACTCTGTCAGCTGTATTCGATTATCATTCTAGGGCTGATGAAAAGCGAGGACATGAAAGTACCTGGTAAATTAGCGTGACGTAGTTAGAACGTAGAAAGCACATTAGAATAACTTAAATAGTCGCTCGCATTTTGCTCCCACTAGCTGCAGAGAATATTTAGATAGACTAATCTGACTACCTTATGACGTTTGAAAAAAATGATTGTAAGAAAGTAAAGAGCCGTACGGTAATCGCATTGTGTCAATATGGAAACGTTTTCAAGACAAGAAAGACTTTCGATGCGAACTTCCGTGTTGTTTATATTTCCCTCGTCTGCAGAAAAAGCATTTTCAGAAGAACTTTAAATCGTTATTAAAGCGTATTTGAAATTAGTTTTCTTTCGATCGAATGTGTAACCAATTCTTGAATGTTGATAAATGACTCTCAGCTTTTTTTCCTGGATACAAAGCCAGTATTCGTGCCAAATATGTATTAATGAATGGTCATAAAATGGACACACTTCTCTCTGGATTCAAACACATGACCCTAGGCTTCTAATGCCACATTCTACCGATATACCAATGTAACCAACTAAACCGGTATGGAGTCATTGTAACTATATATCGGATTGCTGTATAAGGGGCAAACTTCCTGGGCGGTTATATATCCGAAATGATAAAGAGTTGGGTTTACATGTACACCAATATGCAACCACGTCATGGAAGAACAGCTGTGAGAAATTCGACTCTAACGATGAAAGAAAAAAATTGCATTGATGTTAACCTTTGTTTATTGAGAATAGGTTTTAATGGGATCCGTCACTCAAACAACGATGAGCACGTCATCAAAAGTATGACAACAATGCAAACCGGATTTGATCACTTAAATGGACTATCTCACAGAATGAAAGAATATTCTTTTAAAGATAAAATGTCTTCGATCAAAATAGTTACATCACAGATCTATTCAGTTATAGAAAATAGATTTTTGATTCTCTTCTCATATCCTTTCATAACGGCGCAGCGTAGAAAATGCAAATTTATGATGTAGATTTAGTTGACCGTGTTAACGGTTTATACGGTAAACTAAAGTGAGATGATTAAAAGTGTCCTTGACCGAGATTATTATGGAATGGGTCGATCCGACCTCGTATCATGTGAGACTAGGCAGTTGCTTCTGAGAGCAACCAATTACCATCTTTGAACTTATACTTTTTGAATCTTATAATTGAAAATCGAAAATGGTCATTAAGTAGGTGATGGCAATTGTTCGAATTGTATTTTTGTTACTTACAGAACACATTCCGTGAGACAGTCCCTTTAAGTCTTCAATTGACACGATTTGTTGCCTAACATATGTATCGCACTATATACTATCATCCTTCTGACCCATTGATATTAGAGCCATCCGGGAAATCAATAACGTGGATGGTTCCACAAAAGCCAATGGTACGTTCGTAAAGGTGTTCGTTCAGAGAAGCGGAAACTTGAAAGTCAAAATGAATAGTCGTTAAACCATCCAGTTTGTGTATTGTTGTTTGATATACAATAAAAAGAGCTATTGAGGGCACAATTACTTGAGGGAGCGTTAATTTCTCTTATGGTGTGCTTATGACAAATTACTTTCCCAAAATCACAATGGCTCTTTCGCAATATGGTTTCCCTTTATCCTTCTATTTCAGCCACATGATTTTTGTTTCCTTTTGTGTTTGTGTGTGTTTCTTATCGTTTTTTTCCTTTGTATTCATATATTTGATGTTTAAAGGGTATTTGTCCACAGAAGGCTAATTTTAATTGAGTGTGCTTAGAAACAATGTATTTGTATAAGTATGATTAGCTTATGAAATAATCCCCGAAGAACAGATGTCGTTTGAGAACTGTGTGAATTAAAAAAGGAAAACCGGGAAGTTAAGGTTAACCTACACTGTATATGGTCATTTAGGAAGATAAATGAACAACTTTGAAGTGTCCCTTGTTAAGGGCGGAAATAGGGTTCAAAAGGTCTTCATTTACCCATATGATAAACACTCCACTCATGCCACAGATGAGTTGTAAATGTAATATTGGAAAGCAGTTTCTCCTTTAAACCACGTGCAATTGTGTGTCTAACATCTGTGCTATTATGTATTCGTTAACAAATCCAGAACATGCAGAAACATAACGAGTCTTAGCAATACAGACTGTATATGACAATCTAACACATTGGGAGACTAGACCACGCATATCTCAACATTGAATTCTTCTTTTATAGCAATGCTCTCGAAAAATCATGATTGTGTAGGTATGGCAAGGTATGGCAAGGTATTACCCAAATACTTCCACCCTCAATCAATTGACTCCTGATAATTGTTGTATTGCTCCTTAACATTATAGACACATACCCGTTCACAAAGCCTACATGTGTCTGAAAACAAATCTGTGTCAAGATCTAGGTTCGGGATACAGTGTAGTCAATACCACACGTTTCATGGTCTCGTGATATAATTGAAGTAATGTTGAAAGTAACAACAAGCAATGTAACGTTATTAGCGGCTGTACGTCCCAAAGTATGAAGTCACATCGCATGGGTGCTGCCATATTCATATCTCCATGAGCAGGGGCCCGTTTTACTAAACAGTTTACGCTTAAGATTTGCGTAAGTCTAAAACAACAAGTCCTTTTATTTCAATATTTGGCAAAGCAATATTGCAAAGTAACACATCATTGGAATCGTCTCTCCGAGACGCTTCCAATGACGTGTCACATTGCAATATTGTACTTTCATTGAAGATATTATCCATGTTAATCAATTATGACTTACGCAAACATTTTCCGTAAGTTGTTTAGTAAAACGGGCCCCAGGAGTATCATGATGAATTGATAAATCTAGAAACATGGCGGACTCAGATAAATGTCTATAATATTCAATGTACTTGTTCACAGATATGAGGAAATGTGGAAGCTAAAATAAAATATTATATATATATAATATTACAGCTGTTCTATTATTAGATACGCACTGAACAATAGTCATTGAAATCAAAATAAGATCGTTTAAATTCTGCGAAGACTGTATACAGTGAACTTATATGAACTTTTATCCAAAAGCTTGACATCACTCTTTAGATAAAACTCATGTAAAATGTACATACTTAGATAACTTAACGCTTCCTGTATTAAGTATGCGTTCAATAAATAATTATAAGCATATACCAAACAACAATACAAAACCTATTATGTTTCAACGACATTATATTAATTAAGTTTATATTAAACTTTCAATTCTTCTTGTCTGTGAACAAACAAACATCTGTCAAGTTGGATTTGTCTATAATATCCCAGCCATGGTGTCTCGTCATTGTTAGTTAATGGTAATTTCAGGTTTACGCATGGATGATGAGGAAGACGCGCACGCCACAAAGGCCCAGTACAAAACTCGGTCGTATAGAGTATTTGGCGACATCATCTGTAAGTAAAGGGAAACTATCACATCAGAATTGTTATCCAGTTTGCTTTTATAAGACACATTTGTCCCCCCTTTTGCGTAGTCCATATTTTTAAGCGACCCTCGCACAAGGAGACGGAATCATAGTGTATAAGATAAATAAAGACTGAATACGGACTCCAGTCAATTTAAGTAGGAATAAAATGGTTGAAATGTGTAACAACGCATGTGGGATTCGAACTACAAAATGGGTGGACTCTCTAAGTATGTGACGAGTGCAATGTGGATCAAAGAGCATTGGAACGACTAGCAATTAACAAAGTCTCCCATCAAAGCGCTTAAAAGGTCGGTTAAAGTTTTAATGAGCAAATAGATTTCTAGCAACTTTAGATCACCAAAATTGAAAAGAGTCATTTTGTTTAGAAATGATTGTTGCATAAACCACCATTCTAACGTGTGTTTCTCACAAATAAAACAGTATATTGGATTGTCCTCTTCTCTTTTAACTCAATGCAGTACTCAATAAACCAGTCATAGATTAATCATATACACACTAATCATGAACCAGTCATAAATTAATCATATACACACTAATCATAAACCAGTCATAAATTTATCATATACACACTAATCATAAACCAGTCATAAATTAATCATATACACACTAATAATAAACCAGTCATAGATTAATCATATACACACTAATCATAAACCAGTCATAAATTAATCATATACACACTAATCATGAACCAGTAATAAAATTAATCATATACACACTAATCATAAACCAGTCATAAATTAATCATATACACACTAATCATAAACCAGTCATAAATTAATCATATACACACTAATCATGAACCAGTGATAAAATTAATCATATACACACTAATCATAAACCAGTCATAAATTAATCATATACACACTAATCATAAACCAGTAATAAAATCAATCATATACACACTAATCATAAACCAGTCATAAATATCATATACACACTAATCATGAACCAGTAATAAAATTAATCATATACACACTAATCATAAACCATTCATAAATTAATCATATACACACTAATCATAAACCAGTCATAAATTAATCATATACACACTAATCATAAACCAGTCATAAATTAATCATATACACACTAATCATAAACCAGTCATAAATTAATCATATACACACTAATCATGAACCCGTCATCAATTAATCATATACACACTAATCATGAACCCGTCATCAATTAATCATATACACACTAATCATGAACCCGTCATCAATTAATCATATACACACTAATCATAAACCAGTCATAAATGAATCATATACACACTAATCATAAACCAGTCATAAATGAATCATATACACACTAATCATAAACTAGTCATAAATTAATCATATACACACTAATCATAAACCAGTCATAAATTAATCATATACACACTAATCATGAACCCGTCATCAATTAATCATATACACACTAATCATGAACCCGTCATCAATTAATCATATACACACTAATCATAAACCAGTCATAAATTAATCATATATTCACTAATCATAAACCAGTCATAAATTAATCATATACACACTAATCATAAACCAGTCATAAATTAATCATATACACACTAATCATAAACCAGTCATAAATTAATCATATACACACTAATCATAAACCATTCATAAATTAATTATATACACACTAATCATAAACCAGTCATAAATTAATCATATACACACTAATCATGAACCAGTCATAATTAATCATATACACACTAATCATAAACCAGTCATAAATTAATCATATACACACTAATCATAAACTAGTCATGAACAACACATAAACACACTAATCATAAACCAGTCATGAACAACTCATAAACACACTAATCATAAACAATTCATAAACTAATCATATATACACGCTCATCATAAACCAGCCACATGTGCTTTTTCCAGGTCCCGACTTCACCTACGACTCGCCAACATGTCATCCCCAGAACATGGTAACACCGGATACGAGGACGCTGAAGAATATCCGTGGTCGGACCGCAAACATCGGAACCGCTCTGAAGAACTACCGCGGAGTAATCGGCACGAAGCCCTTCAATAAGACAGGCAGGTTTTACTTCGAGGTCGTCGTCTACTTCTTTATCAAGCGTCAGCTGCGCAATGATCTCATCTTCGAGGTCGCGATCGCTCAGAAGCCTGAAATCGACAAGAACTACACCGTCGATGGCTCCGCGCATGCATGGACCGTGTGCGCGCGCAGATGTCCGCTTTGCCGTTCCGTCTGTCTGATGACGTTTCACAATGGCGTCAGGCTGCATCACAACCCACTGACCTTGAACTCTCCACCGGGAACTACTTTACGCACGACCATTGGCTTTCTTGTGGACATGAACTCGAAGCATTGGTACATCGTGGACGCCAAGAACCGCCGGCTTTTCTTCCGGTTTAAGGGTATTGATACATCTAAACCGCTCTGGCCTGTGTTTGGTGCCTACAGCACTGAGTACGTAAGTGTATCGTTGGCCCTGAAAACCGGGAAAGACATTCAGGCGGTACCCGATATACCCATGGATGCGGATCATTAAATTCGGCGGAGATCTAGCCTGGGGTCCTGGCCCGTGCGTATACCCCGTACTAGGGGTGCGGGGTATACGCACGGACCAGGACCCATGGCGAGTGGGGTTCCTGTTTCATTGACGTACTGTAACATTTTGACATGCTGTATTGAAGATCCGAAATGTTAGAAAGGCGTGTAGACGTAGGATAGTAGTTATGATCAAGCAATATAACGTTCATGTATATGACACATTTCGCATAGTTTACCTCTTGTGCATTGGAATTCCAGGTTATTACATCCAATGATGTATCCGGTTGTTGTCATATTTACTAAGAGAACAATTTGTCTTGCTAATTGAAGAACATGAATAAGGTTAATTGTGCTTTTACGCCATTTTCATCAATCTGTCAGTTATTTCGAGGCAGACAGTTGGGCTATTTCCAGTTCATTCCCAGTTCATGTAACATTCCTGTTTCCAATTATTTTGTAAATTAACTGATGGGAGAGGAGTAATTGCTCATAGGAAGAATTTCAATTTACCTAGGGAGATCCAAGAGATTAATTCTTACTCCTTCCATCATTTGTAGTGGATTCTAAGAGCTAAATCGATTTTCTTTTTAAATTGATAGTCAGTCTTTTAAAAACATACGCTCATTTTTTCAGCATGATGAAGCGGTTCAACAAATGGTTTGAAACAAAGATATATGGTACTGTATCACACCTCACTATATCAGTCGATAGCACATTAAACTAGGAACGCATAGGTCAAGAGTTCGATACATTATTTGAACACTTCTTCAGACAGGGCATTTATAGGCCTTATCAGATTTTATAAGCAACACGACTACTTCTATTGTTCGAAACATTTCTGAATGTTTAAACATTTACAACTTTTATATGATTGATTAATGATGTGGTTGTGATTCTATATAAGTTTGTGAGATTTTAGTATTTGGTTGTGGCGTGTGCTTGTTTTATTTTTCTTTGGTATAAAAAAATTAATTAGAGTTTTTGATAAAAACCAGCGTTACTTATTGATCCAAATCTGTCCATACAATTATGTCTTCGAGGTTAACTCACACATTGTTATTATTAACCACCATTTCTATAATCAACCCACTTTGACATATTTGATGCAGAAGACTTTAAAAATGTGACAGAAGGATTATCTATGCATCATGAATAATTAATCCTTTGTCACACTGATGTGTACCTAAATCCGAAACCATACAGAAACACTGACCTTTATCGCGTTTTTGTTTTTATTTTCTGCTGTTATCAATGAGTTTAAGATTTCGATGTTATGTATGGTTTATAAACGCAGTATCAACAATGCTTCAGTTATGTAACGGCTTTCCTGGATTCACCAGTACTAAACAAGGAGTGACTCTGAAATAACTTACCTAGGGTAACTCCCACGAAACCAGAGGTATGGACAGCCATATTAACATACATCGAAAGCTTGGTAATTTGTGCACTTAAAAAAATGCAGTGCGCTTTTTGTTTATACATGTATAGGGTCAAAGAATTTTCATATTGCTTCATAAAATATGTTCGAACCTTGCCCATGTGTTCAAATATGTTACTACAGTGACAAGATGAGTGAGGTCGGATGATTCAAACTGTAAGAGGGCGGTTGTAGAGTGTCGGCCTCTGGGCACGAGGGTCGTAGGTTCGAAACCCCTGAGTAGCGGGTTCCACCTTGCAACCTTTTATAAATCCACATCCGGCGAGAGGACTGGTAATGTATCCAGGAAGCAGAACCGAGAGGGATTTATGTAAGATGTAAGGACGTCTATCACAATCGAAATAAAATTAATAAATCTAAACTACCCATGTTGTATCTGTGTAGAATTAAACATATACGTCTGTATCATTTGTCAGGGTTATAGTAGAATATAGTGAAACATCGAAGACCGTATCACCCGGACAAGTTCATGCCTTTGTGTCATTCAAAGACACGAATGTTATTGTCAAAATTGCACTTTAAATACTTTGGAAAGCGAGCCCAATTTCTTCTCATCTGCCTCAAAAATAAAGAATTATGGCACAAATTCTAAAGACAAAACCAATTTGAGATAGTAATACACGTTGCTGTAAGATGACCACTGCGTGGTAATGAAGATTAACATACACTTTGGAGTTCTAGGAAGACTATCTCACAGATTGGAATTTTCATATTTTGAAATAAAATGTCGTCTATCGATAGATTGAAAACATAGATTTCCAAGATAACACAAAACCGTTTATTGACAGCTTTCAAATTCCGTTTAAAACCGACTATTTAGAAAAGATATAGACCATTTATTTTGCAGATATTGCAAACCGCTTAAACGGATATTTTTCGTTAACAACGACCTTAACCAGGATAATTATCGGTGTTATAAATAAAATCGACACGTGGGTCTAAGGACTCGTCATATTCCTCCGTCTATTCATAGACTGGCTTCTCCATTGAAGGGCTGACGGGCGCGATGGCTCACATCACATAATTTAACGTAACCACGGGATTTCAGCAACTTAGAAGTAATGAAATTAAACAAAGGGTATGGTTTATTGACAATGATTTATACTTAAAACATCTACTACAATAAAACTAAAATGTGTATGAAATAATGATACAGATGGGACGATTGTATCTCGTTCGATGCATTGCAAAATTTATAACATTTTGATTCACAGTGACATCTCAATTCAAATGGATAAAATATATGTAAACATGTTAAGAGGTCCAAATAAAACACATATTACAGGAACTTACTTATTAATTGTCTCGAAAAAACACATTTCGTTGGCACTCATTGGAACCGTACCAAAATCATGCAACATGACCAACAGTTCATTTGTATGTATGTCCCTTGAACCCAGGATTACGTTTTGGTTGATTTGTCTTGTAACACCGTAACTGCCTTTACCTATTGGAAAAATCTCGTTGTGGTAATTCTGGTGAAATATCGCGTACAAAATCCGATTCACGAATATAGCTTCGAATTTGAAAGTGTCTTCATGAATTACCGACCAAAGTCCACGCGATGGTCATCCAAATATGTGTCTAACTAATCGTGGAATCATCAAGATATAAATAGATGAATGTATGAGTCTTTATTCAAAACGAAGGTTATGAGATGTGGCGATTCAATGAAATAGTATATAATGATCTTGTAAACGTTAGTTAAACGGCTTTTGGCGCTTTTATATCCTGATGAATCAAGTTTAGGCTTTATCCCATATGGAAATGTGTGACTAGTCCAATCTACTTTATCCCATATGGAAATGTGTGACTAGTCCAATCTACTTTATCCCATATGGAAATGTGTGACTAGTCCAATCTACTTTATCCCATATGGAAATGTGTGACTAGTCCAATCTACTTTATCCCATATGGAAATGTGTGACTAGTCCAATCTACTTTATCCCATATGGAAATGTGTGACTAGTCCAATCTAGGAAATGTGTGACTAGTCCAGGAAATGTGTGACTAGTCCAATCTAAAAGCAGCAGGAGATGACAAACTAGCATTAGAAATATGCTTGCATAAAGAAAGAAAACATGGTGACATGTCATAGTTGCACGAAAGGAAATACAACAGGTAACACTATGTAACATAAGTTTTCTTTCGTAAATTTACAACGAAGGTTTAAGGGAATGCACGAAAGCATCTCAAGTATGAATCGATCCAGCAACTTTATGCGGTGGAATCACGAACCAGTGCATGGAACAAGTTTCACATACTTTTGCCACCATCAACTTTCCGGTTCTGGTGGTATATGATAACCAATGCTTTATAACAGCGTTACGTTCAACACTCGGCAGTCGACAACCGCAGTCGGAGACGGGCTGTTTTGGACATGAACACCCGTCGACTGCGATTTCTCTGCCGAGTGTTTTAGACGATGTTCGGACATTAGATTGTTAGTATTGGTCACGTAATTTCCCGCCTGTATATGTACAAAAATGTGTGTCATGCAAAAAAATCATGTGATCATTCCACGTTGACGATCCTCGATTATGAGAGAGATTTGTTTCGTGAAACAAATGCAATTATGAATTTCAACTGAATCAAAAAAATCGTACTTAAGGTAAATCTCAAATATTGAAGTGTCGTAAGACTCAAACCAAGGATTCTTCATGATGCTTGGGTCAATGTGTGACAGTTAGTTTTATATGATGTGTAATGCTTTGTCAAAAGAATATCAATTATGGAACGGAATTACTGGATTCACCATTACCGGGTCATGGCTCCGAAATGTTTCGCTAAAAGAAAATCTCATACAAGCATAGGTACCGATGACACTCGATCCCTGGAATAAAGAGTTTTTAGACCGCCACTGTTCCACGCAGGACCCTAACGATTTAACTCATTACCAAACAATGACGATATTCTACCACTTTGTTGCAGACGACTCTGGAAAATATTGTCTTTTCCCAAAATGTTTTCTGCTATATCTGAAGAATATTTTCCAATTTCATGACATTTTGAAATGTCGTCTGCGAACTCTTTCAATTTGGGACAGACGAAATATTTTTGTTTCGGAAAGGGTTAAACATCCTTCACATTGTCTTCCTTGTACCGTCCGCATCCCGAGTCAGTTCACCGGAACGCTTACGTTTTGATTCCCACCGGAAACTGCCCCTCTGTCGACTATCTGGGTACAGTGTAAACACCGAGGCGTTCTCCTCAAAGCGGAACACATCGCCACCGTCTTTAACTACCGACACTTTTGTCACATACGGACTGTCTGCTTCGTCACGTGGCTCTACACGTTGTTGGTCACGTGATGTTTTGCCGTTTGGAATTGTAGATCCGTTCATTTCAAAATGTTTTGGCATGTTTTCGTTTTCAATGAATGAACTATTTTCATTTCCCGCTTGTTTCTTCTTCTCCTTGGACCCAAAGGTTCCCGGTCCTATCCACGACAACACAACCGGAAGTAATATTAGCGCATGGGCCCAGCCGAAACCTAAGATAAAGGCAACGACGGCGGCGAACGTCCTGAATATATACGACTTGGCTAGCCCGAGCACAGCAACCCCTAAAAGTGAGGAAATGGCCCCGTGTGTAATAGGTGAGCCAGTTTTGTTAATTGCTCCTCGCACACGCATGTCTCTTGTATGCCCTTCGGAGGACATGTACCCGTGACAGATATGCGCCGTAAAGTCAACAGAGAAGCCTATACCCATGATTATGGTAACCATCGTGATACTACTCAGGGCCACGTCGATGTAGTACATATAGCCAAACACACCGGCCATAATCATACCAACAGCCATGGTACAGAATAGAATTAACACAGGATGGGGCATGAAGAAAGCCGTCACCACGATCACAACTATCAGGGCTACGCCAACAGTCAGCAGGGTCTGATTTAACACTAGAACATACTGCTCGTATAAAATGAAAATAGGATAAAAGGCGAAGCACTCCAACTCAAAGTCATCCGCCAGTTCCCGCGCTTTTAGCATGAAGTTGCCTTCTTCCTGGCTCCCGGCAAGGTTTCTTGATCGAACGTACATACGAGAAGCGGTGATGCGCGTTTTAGATGAGTGAATCACGACATCGTTCTTAAATGAGGTATATGCCGGCTCGCTTAGAAACGATTCGAGCCCAGCAATGAAGGCCACTTCACTTGTGTCGTTATAGAAAAACGACTTTTTGTAGGCGTCCAACCAATTCACCTCAAAATCGTCCTCGAAAAAACTGTCCCCTTTAACCTTGTCCATGAATGCTCGGATTCTGTCTTGTATGTCTCGTTCGGAATATGTATACGCTTGATTAAACACGAACGAGACCGGTGATAGCCGAGGAAATTCATTCTCTTCCGTGATCGTATACGAGTAGTAATACGATGTGTCACTCGGCAGCTCTGAGAACCGTATGCCCTCTATTAGATTGACACATCCGTATGCCGCGCCTGCTAGATATCCCGCGAACAGGAAACAAATGATCACTTTAAAGGGTGTCCGCAGAACTATTTTAGGTAGCAGCCATCTTGGAAGTTTATCGAGCAATCCCTCCGCGTCGTCACGTGACGTCGGTGGTTGACCCGTACAGCAGAGGATGTGCGACCTTTTTTTACCTTCCGCCTCGGCCTCTTCCCTAGTCTGTATCCGTCTGCATGTAAACCAATGTTTATTTCCCGCCATTCTCCGCTCGTTCAGCGCGATGCTAGCACCTGTGATTGTTAGATGGTTGATGTAACAGAATGTCACAGAAACACCTGCAATAGAAATAGGTGCGGACAGTTTAGTATTTTTACATTAACGAATTTCAAAAAAGATACTTGTACTTTAATCGATGAGAACTGGGAGTTTGTTTGCCGTCGGAGCCGCTCCTGTTGTAAAAACAGTTTAACCAACAGTTTGTTGTGTTTATGGGAAGTATTTCCCCTAGAGAAACATTATATACGTGTGAATAACAAATGGCAGTTTGTCATACGAAAGAAATGTTTAAATTGCACGCATTGGAATTCATTAACTTTTATAAGACGGATAATTCCAACCATTGGGTTAAAAATAGTTTCAAAACATGCACATCATTAATTCGGTCTATGGTCCGTTCTACTATGCGTAGGGGGAATACATGATATTTATGTTTTCATTAAATCTGTATAACTCTTTGCTAAACATGTACTATATTTAAATCATACACGCTTGATAGCATGAACCGTATGTTAATAAAGTAAGAGATCGATTATTTACTTATTAAAAGTGTTCGTATCGGGGATATGCAATAACAGCCTCATTTAATACGATACTATAGAAATAAGCATGCAGTCGATATAAGACAATAATCGTGCATCAATTTTAGTCTTATACATGTTATCATATTGGTGAGAGTAAGGATATACTTAACATTGAAATTAATGTTATAAATTTAATCCGAAAACAAAATAGTCTACACATACACATAACGTCCCTGTTTCTTGTTAGAGCCTGTTCAATTTTTGTTCTTTAATAAGTATCTACTGCCATTGGTAAGTGTAACCATGGATAGGGGGTCAGGGTTATGCTCCATTGTGTTCTATCTGGTGCAAACTAAGGGTGTTCCGGACAAGGAAATACACGTAAAACTCAGTCAAAAGAAATCTTGAATTTTATGCAAGACATTCAATGTAGACCTTACTCTCCGCACATGTAGCTATATGTGCCTTTACTTAAAATATTTATTTCATTTAGTATAAGCTTCACCTCTTTACATAGTCTTTATTCGTGTGACTTGCTAGAAGCTCGAAAATGACAATGTCAAGCAATATCAATAGTTGATTTTTATGAAATTGACCAATTGTATGTAGGACCCAAATTGATACTAAAGAAACACATATCGAGGATAGTCGAAGCACTATATGTAAATACCAGCAAACACCATGGTATATATATATCACTATATGTAAATACCAGCAAACACCATGGTATATATATATATATCACTATATGTAAATACCAGCAAACACCATGGTATATATATATCACTATATGTAAATACCAGCAAACACCATGGTATATATATATCACTATATGTAAATACCAGCAAACACCATGGTATATATATATATCACTATATGTAAATACCAGCAAACACCATGGTATATATATATCACTATATGTAAATACCAGCAAACACCATGGTATATATATATATCACTATATGTAAATACCAGCAAACACCATGGTATATATATATCACTATATGTAAATACCAGCAAACACCATGGTATATATATATATCACTATATGTAAATACCAGCAAACACCATGGTATATATATATATCACTATATGTAAATACCAGCAAACACCATGGTATATATATATATCACTATATGTAAATACCAGCAAACACCATGGTATATATATATATATATCACTATATGTAAATACCAGCAAACACCATGGTATATATATATCACTATATGTAAATACCAGCAAACACCATGGTATATAATATATCACTATATGTAAATACCAGCAAACACCATGGTATATAATATATCACTATATGTAAATACCAGCAAACACCATGGTATATATATATATATATATCAGTTTTGTGAAAGATGTCTGTAAAACTAGCAGTCTGCATGTAAGAACTTAATCCTTACAATGCTGGGTAATTTTCTAAAACTAGTTTATTGTGTTATCTGCTTTCCAAAACCTTAAAGATATGTTAAATTTTGATGAGGAAAGATACTCAGTGTAGCAAACAGGTTATAAAACAGGCAAACCGCCAAATTACTTCGCGGCTCCTGCGATCGAACCTGTTTGTAGTTTCCAGCACTATATGTGTTAATACTGCCATACCCTACAAATAGCGGTCGCCTGTTGTAAGTCTACATTGTCAAGAGAAAATTGTACCCAGCTTATAGGGTGGGGTGTTTAGTTCAACCATTTCGTATTGCATTCTTTCTACATGAAATACATGACATATGCATTTAGATTTACAGATGAAAACGTACATAAAAAGGCAAACAAGGCAAACACACTAATTACAATTGGTTTGGGCCACACGTGATAATAACATTAGCGATTGGCTTTATTCCTCAGCCTATTGTTGAACTTAACCTACATATGTTGAGAAAAGAAACGTTCTTTAAAAAGATAATTTGTGCCCCATACCTTTCTCAAACATTTTGATACAACACTGTAAGATGACATATGGGCCAAAATACCTTAATTGTCCTTAGTCTTCTTGTTTTCTTGTCCGTTTGTTCATTGTTGAGGATCTTATGGAAGATTGTCAGTTTAAATTGTCAAATAGATTTCCTTGTTAAATAAAGTCTTTATTATTATCATTATAGTTATTACCTGTGTAAATACAGAAGTTCCTCACACTAAGAAAGCTTGAAGTTGCCCCGCAGCCGAATGCGAGTAAATCTGTCAACGTAGTGATTGTTATGCCAACACCGGATGATCTAAAGGTTTCCGCCATCTTTTCCGAAATGGTTTTCTGCTCCTGTGCACCAGACAGTCCCGACAGCAAAATGAACATGTCGTCAATCCCTATACCTGTTAAAATATATGGAAATAAATGATTATAAAAGAGCATGCGCGGACCTGCCTATGCGTCATATGATTCAGACAAACAATAAAATAGGATTTCAAAAATGTACTTCATACGTGTACCAACAATTTAGGCCTTAATGTCATAAATGACTCTGAAGTTGCCTTGAATGCACCAGGTTGCATCATTTTAACAACAACATAAAAAACATCAACATACATTCATATAATCATCTTAAACTTAAATTAGTATCGTTATCATCACCATCACCATTACAACTTGCATCATCATTGTCATAAATTACATCATCATCATCATCACTAACATCATCATCATCATACTAATCACAACAAATGTATAACGAAGGAAAGTCATGTTTTACCTGAGACCAGAAAGGGAGACACGCCCACAATACTGACAAACTCCACACCAATGGCAGAACAGAGTCCCACGGATGAGAGGATTGCAAGTCCTGTAGCAGCCCAGCCCGCGACACCCAGAATTATTCGCTGACCTACACTGTCTGAAAGTCTGTAGAGGGGAAAACAGCGGTTACTTTAATATACGTTTATAGAATGGGGCTTAAACTTTATCATACTGGGTAATTTCTTAAAATAGATTCGTGGGTCACCTTCTTTCAAAAATCCTAAATATTTGCTGTATTTTGATGATGAAAGATATTCAGAGTAGCACACAGATTAGATCACAGGCCAGCAGCCAAATTACGTGGCGGCTTGCCTGTGAACTTACCTGTTTGCATAAGCATGAAGTCGGTTCCAGAGATGTAATGGTAAAATATGGCTCGTAGCCATTATACACTCACCCACGCTGTCGAAAAGTCTGTAGAGGGAAAAGACAGTGGTTGTTTTAGTATAAGTTAATAGAATAGTCTAACACAAGGCTTGTAGCATGTAGCCTGTATCTTGACCCACACTGTCTTAAAGTATGTCAAGCGAAATCGGCGGTTGTTTTATTGTACGTTTATAGAATGAGGCTAACTTACAGCTCGTATCATGATACATTGTCCCAAATTGTTGGATCGTCTGTAGAGGGGAAACAGTACTTGCTTTCATCATAAATTGTTTAGTAAAACCCCAACATAACATTATTCACATTTTATTACGACTTCGGATATGAACGCAGATCAGGGGAGGTAACTCACTCACCTAACTTGAAGCCCGTAACATTATTCACATTTTATTACGACTTCGGATATGAACGTAGATCAGGGGAGGTAACTCACTCACCTAACTTGAAGCCCGTAACATTATTCACATTTTATTACGACTTCGGATTAGTCTGAATGATCCGTATATATTTCGTTCTACAAATGTTCCACAAACAGTGTTTTTATCGCAGGACGCCTCCAAGTCATTACACAGTTACAGCTTGGATCATCCGAGTTAAATTCGGATATGAACTCGGATCAGGGGAGGTAACTCGCTCACCTTGCTGAGACCGTGGCTAGTAAAGAGTAGCCGACCATGAGTGTGACGGTGACAGCGAATAGACTAAGGTCTCCCATAACGTTCTCGTGAAGCTGTTCGTCCAGGGAATCATAATGGGCGTACGACACTTCGATAAACTCACTCGAGTAACTCTCCATTACCACCAGGAATGCGTCACACTGAAACGGGTTGGAGAGTCGAAATATCAATGGTTGAATGTAATACTATAGTAAGTGCTTCATGTGTATGAAGCACTTACTATAGTCTTGCATTGAACGCTCGATATAAAAGAGTCTGCCTTTTAGATGGAAAGCAATGAACGGAATTGGAGTACAGGCATATGATCAATAATTAAGTTCTATTTTTCACATATAGAATGCTATTTTATAAACGTGACCATCGTGGACAGAAAATAACGTGCATTAGCCAATTACAGCATATCCAAATGGGCCTATAAGTCAACCAAATGGAATTTGTTTTGTCATACAATAATCCTTTTATTCAGAGACATATACAGTGTTACCTGTATAATATACAATACGATATTTCGTTAAATACTGTAATACGTATCATTAAATAAAAAGATTACTAGTGTTTAATTATGTTAAAAATAGTAGCTAAAAGATTTCGATAGCGTATGTATCTGATTTTGAGTAATCTTAACGTAAATAATAGTAAGAATCCTCTTGAAATATAACATTGAAACAAAATCAAACCTGTATCCATAGATACGACAAATGATGTATTCAAAATGGAGAACAGTAAGTCATCGGTGGTCACATATGTACGTCTGCAAAGGTTTTGCTTCAACTAAGTTCAATTCACAACACAAAATGTATATATTGTATTAATAAAACCCTATACCAAACGCTTAATTCTTAACCGTCCCATAGTGCAAGAGTTTGCAGATGACATTTAAATTGTGATGAAATTGAAAAATAATCTTCTAAAAAGACAGACAACATTGTGGGAAAAGGATAAATTGCTTGATAAGAACAATTGTTCCTTTTCCCATAATGTATTCCAAAGTCGTCTGCAACAAACTGCTCAAATATTGTTATTGTTTGGTAATGGGTTAAAGAATGACAAGCAACATGATCTGTATAAAACTTTATCATCGGCTGCAAAGGCCAAAGGATGTGAATATAATAAAAATTAAATGGCTCGTTATAGAAGCCATTCAAACACTTACACTCTAAAGTATATATTCCAAAGGACATATGATAATGAACAGGGGAAATGCTTTGATTACTGAAGTCATTTAACCCATTACCAAACAATAACGACATTTAACCAGTTTGTTGCAGACGACTTAACGAGCAATTTCTCCTTTCCCCACAACGTCTTCTACGCTATTAGAAGATTATTTTTTAGTTTCATTACATTTTGCAATGTCGTATGCAAACTCTTTCAATTTTGGGCAGTTGAAAATTTCGCGTTTGGTAAAGGGTTAGGCCTCACCCTCTTGAATGCAGTGTATGTCGTCCAAAGGATATGCATAACAAACAGGACAAAGGTTTGATTATAGAATTCATGTTAACCCTTACCCACTTGAGGATGTCGTCCAAGGTGCCCAAATCTGACCGGAAGCTATATTCGAGTTTTATGTACTCCATCCCCCGTAGGTGAGTCTCGTTGCGAAAAACTCGACCTGTGAATCAATTCAACTCAATTCAATTCAACTCAATTCAATTTTATTCAGCATAAAATAGCACAAAGCATACTTAAAGCCATTTCAAAAATTATACATATATTTCAACACATGCATATATAACAACAGTTCGGAAGGGTTTTCAAGAGAAGTACAAGTTAAAGAAGTTGTTAATACAGTTATAGTTTTTATTTGTAAAATAGAACAGTAGTCATGATACAGTGCGATGCTATGTCTGTATCAAAGGGAAAACATCTGTATAAAGGGAAAACATCTGTATCAAAGGGAAAACATTCACCGTAACCGTTAATTACTCGACTTAATAACTGACAGATTTGTTCGTTCATGTAACTATTCATTTATTGACAGTATCGTTGAACACATAATACCATTTTCCATTCAGGGTTTTGCCTTCTATCTAGGCATTAGTTTAACCCTTTCCCAAACAACAAATTTTTGACTGTCCCAAATTGAAAAAGTTTGCAGACGACATTTCAACATGTGATGAAATTGAAAAATGTTCTTCAGATAGAGCAGAAAACCTTGTGGGAAAAGGAGAAATTGTTCTTAGCGAAGAATTTCTCCTTTTCCCACAATGTTTTCCAGAGTCTTCTGCAACGTAGTGGTTAAATGTCCTCATTGTTTGGTAAAGGGTTAATATTTTATCGTCAAGTATTTCTTACATTGGATTTGGACGGAAGGTATAAGCTTGTCGAGTCCCTCTCCTGGATGGAGCTGTAAACGTTCCAGGCATTCAAGTTAATTTAAAATTGAATGCGGCAGCAGACAAGAAAAAAACTTTTTTTTCTACTTTTAAATGTCGTTAGAAACCCTGGTGACTGAATGGTGAATTGCAAATTAGGAGCAATTCATCCTTTCATTACAATGGTTTGAAGATCTATTCGCAGTCGTTCAGGTAAAGTTATTTATGATGATAAATTATTAGATGAATAATAAAGTGTTGGTCAGATTGCTGAACGGAAAATTGTAAATCTGGTACCCTAAAATACTTGTGTACATTTATTTCGAGGTTCTAAAATCACAACGCATTACATGCTGTGTCGAATAGACTTGTGGAAATATGTTTTAAGCACTCTCATAAACAACTTTGTTGAATGATTACCATCATTAATTTTCAGCTATACAAGGTATTGATGACAAATGTTAAATCAATCAGAACTCATTGTGTTTATCCAATGAAAACACCTCTGAGATAAAAGGGATAGCGCCATTTTGTTTCTCGCGAGACTTGCGTCAAAGTAATTTCGTTTCAAAATTTAGTTCTTAAAGTTGAAACCTAAATTGTCATTTATTTTAATGAAGGAAGCAGTTATATACATATATATCAAATCACAACTTACAATGTCACTATTAAGTATGACTTACCGATATAACATTATTCAAAATGATTTTCATCACTTACATGTACATTGGCCCGCTTAACCCTTTCCCAAACAATAAAGTTTCGTCTGTCCCAAATTGAAAAAGTTTGCAGACGACATTTAAAAATGTGATGAAATTGAAAAATAATCTTCTGATAGGGCAGAAAACATTGTGGGAAAAGGAGAAATTGCTCGTTACGAGCAATTTCTCCTTTTCCCACAAGATTTTCTAAAGTCGTCTGCATCAAAGTGGTCAAATGTCGTTATTGTTTAGGAAAGGGTTAACACGGACGCTTAAAGAAAATGTCTTATAATCCGGGGACGATTGACCCGAAATATTGCAACCCTACACTTATATCCGAGGTGTATTTCTCAACTCATGGAAATACCCGAGTAGTTTCGATTGATGTTATATATGCGAATGTCAGGAACACACAGTGAACCAGCTGGTGTGCTCTTTGTCAACATGTTTTCTGATAGGATTGTATTGGCATTTGTTTTCTTTTCCAGGGCAATGTTTATAGTTGAGTTGAATGTCATTAAATTTTATGAAATGACACTGCAGTTATTGTTATGCAGTAAGTTGCATGTTTACCCCATTACCAACCAAAACGACATTTGACCTGTTTGTTGCAGACGACTTTGGAAAACATAGTGGGAAAAGGAGAAATTGCTCTGAACAAGCAGTTCTTCCATTTCACACAATGTTTTCTGCCGTATCAGAAGATTATGGTTCAATTTCATCACATTTTGAAATGTCATCTGCAAACTCTTTCAATTTGGGACATTCGAAAATTTGGCATTTGGTAAAGAGTTAAGTACAATGAGCTTATACGTTTAGGTTCTAATAAACTGTATTCTGTGCTGATCTGTTCTTAATTATTATGAATAATTTTAGTATATCAACCCATGCGTATACAAAAAGGTAGATATTCTAGAAACTTGATACCAAAGTACGAAATGACCGGCTTGATATGGAATTTGATCCACTTTAAACAGGAAGTCAATGCAATGATTACTGTATTCATGCTTGCCTGTGTAGGTGTGTACGTGTGGTAACATGTTTGATTCCACGACCCACTTCTTGTTTAGACCGACGATCTAAAGTACCACCACTCTATGTGTCTACTAAAGCTCATACCATGGGTAGATTTACTTCAGTACTTATAGCTTTATATCACATTATTTGTATTTGTAATGTTTCGAAGTAATCAGGAAACAATATAAAGTTCAATGCTCTCATGTCTACAAATGATGGTGCTTTGTTAATTCATTTGGTAAAATACATAAAAACCGCATTGGAGGTTCGTCAAATACTCTTAAGTGTTCATAAGCATAAACAATAATCTTAATTCTAGTTTATTTTTGAATAATTCCTTCACTTTTTGATATCAAATATTGTTTATGGTATTTAGAATAACCTTCTTTTAAAACCGCATGATGTACAAACTATGTAAAATATGACTATGTACTATATTCTTGTTTAATAATCTTTGTTCTGTTCTGTCCATTTATAACGTATCAAATTGCTTATTATAAATAAATTACTTACCACCGATATATGTTTTGTAGTTTGACAGACCCTTGGAAGTGGTGAACCATGGGAAAGGTATATTGTTTTGCTCGTTCGCCGCCCTAAACTCTGGGGTAAGGAACATCGACCCCTGAACCACACACTCCCCTTGGGACTTGCCACATATGTCCGATAACTAAAAGACAATACAGAATGAAATCTTGTGTTAAACTATAATGAAGAATATACTGATCCATCGGATAAACATGATTAAAATGGCAACAGTAATGATTATTGTAGTATCAAAGTTCAAAACAGCATTCCCTCTTATTTGGGCTACGCAATATTGTAAAATAACTCTCTCCGAGACGCTTCCAATGACGTGTCACTTTGCACTGTTGTACATTTAAGATAATATCCATGTTTACCAGGTTAATTTATTCATTTGGGGCGGGGGAATCTGCATATTCGTTTAAATAATAGTTATAGAGAAAACAAATCAAAAAAACTCATACCCGAATTTGTGAACCATCCGGCGTGATGGCAACAATATTTCTGACGGTGTTATCTAACTCTGATATTTCCTGGAGGGCGTTCCCTTCGAGTATGTTCCCGCCTTTAGCTCTGACGATAATTGCTGCCCATGTAGGGACGGCCATCAGCTTGAGCTTCTGAAAGTTGGTTCTGGATAAATCTGGGAATAATTCATTCACTCTCGCTTCGTCTTTCCTGGCTCGGGATCCTTGAACGATACGAAAACTTAGACATCTGATGCATCGTTTTAACTAATTGTTCAGAGATATTGATGTGAAGCAATTTGAAAGATAAAACCTTTTTTTAAAACGGACACAAATACCTTTTGTATGCTACGTACTGAAGAATAGACGTCGGATGCAAAATTAGTTTTATCGTTAAAGTCTATCTAACCCGTAAACAATGAATTATAATGTGTTTAAATGCATTTAAATTCAAAACCGTTACATGCAGAATATACACTCTTAATTAAATTAACGCTTCCTTAATCAAGTACGCTCTTTCTTGATTTATTCTTAGGTCAGAAATGATGTACATGTATTTGATAGAAGAAATTGCTTGAATATGCCGGGTAACCATTTAATACATGACTCCTATAAAAACATAACTCGTGGTTTAGTGTGTTTTATGAAAATTGTTTATATTAGTTACGTGAGGTTAGTACGACAAGCACCAAAAAGCATATCTACATTACACATATCACCAGGATATTCATGCATATCATCTACAAGGACGTATTTCATAGGATATCGCGGATATCTCTCTTTAAAAGCATTTCTCCTTTTCCCACAATATTTTCAATAGTCGTCTTCAACAAACTGGTCAAATGTCGTTATTGTTTGGTAATGGGTTAAGAATACAAACGGCATCTGAATTTGATTTAAAAAAGAAAGGGAGTTTGTACAAAGTTATGGCTATACTGCTTTAATTGAATCGTATCAAGACGACAGTGATTGAACATAGTAACAATGGGATTTACCTTCAGGGGCATACACCCGTTCTGCATCCGTAATCAATTCCAAGCGAAGAAGTCCAACTCCGAGTGCAAGGTTGATAAAAATAGCAACAAGAAGGATTTTCCAGGGATGACGTGATACAAATCGTCCAAGCGAGGCGAAAGCGTCCCCAATTTTTCTCTCCACCTTCTCATAGAATTTTAGCTCGCCCATTCTGGAGGAGTGTTGTATTCGGACTCCTAAAGGTAAAAAATTAAACATACCTTTTAGTTCATTCAGTTTTTTAACCAAATGTATACATGGTTCACATTATCCTTAGGATTCTATAGGCTCAAACATGTAGCTATGCAATTCGACTGCTACCTCTGGTATTTCTGATCAAACCTTTACAATGCTGTTTTAGCACTTATCAATCAATTATCCCAAAGTTTTCCTACTCGTAATGAACAATAATCATCCTAATCCGCTGATTGATTTTCCACATGAATGATATCGTTTCTCTCACAACGGGGCGGTTTGTTCCCGGAACGTCGACTCGAATATCATCACACTTGGGTGATTTTAGGGATTAGGAGGGCGTTCAAGGGAACGTCGACTATCGGTTTTCTTACTACTGATGAAGGGTTATACTTTATAATGTGGCATAATAGAGAACACATCAAAATATAATGGTTTTTACTATATACTTTTATTATCAACGGTAAAGTCAAATAAACCAACACCTCTGGGTTCTATTCATTTCATTTGCATTCTGAACATCTTTAAAAATTTGGATAACCACGTATATGTTTGGGTGAGCATACGGAGCTTTTTTCTTCAATTTGCTGTGCCAGCCTTCGTTCGTTAACCTTCAACCCATTGCTCCGTTACATAATCAGTGAATGGCTGGGTTAGGTCTATAATGTCTCGGCGTCATCTCTATCTTCTAAGGTCTGGAAAACACAGCTTAAAGCCTCCGGGTAGATAAACAACAGCTTTATATTTTGATTTTATAATCTATTCCCTTAACTGAGAATGTGTCTATAATCTTTTGCGTAAACAATAAGAAACATGGACGTCAATCATAGCATGAAAAACACTTTATTTGTGGTTTTAGTTCTTACTAAAGCAGTGTCGCAAATACAACATGTCCACTTGAAACAAATTTGTCTATCAGAGTGGTTTCTTAATACATTTTAAACCTTTACCAAACGCCAATTTCTGACTGTCCCAAATCGAAAGAGTTTGCAGACGACATTTCAAAAAGTGTTGAAATTGAAAAGTAATCTTCTGATCGGGCAGGAAACATTGTGGGAAAAGGCGCTAAGAGCCATTTCTCCTTTTCCCACAATGTTTTCCAGAGTCGTCTGCAACAAACTGGTTAAATGTCGTTATTGTTTGGTAATGGGTTAAAGTCTCCAGGTGAACAAACATAAGCTTTATTTTTTAACTAAATAGTCTATTCCCTTTACTGAGTGTACACATATAAGAAACATGGTCGTCAAAAAAAGCATGATAAGCATTATATTCGTGATTTTTAGTACAAAACCAGTGTCACAAACACATAGCTTTTTCACTTGAAACAAATTTGTCTTATCACAGTCGTTTCTAAAGACCTTTTAACCCATTACCAAACAATAACGACATTTGACCCGTTAGTTGCAGACTACTATGGAAACCATTGTGGTAAACGGAGACATTGCTCTTTTTCTCCTATTTTTACAATGTTTTTTGCCTTATCAAAGGATTATTTTTCAATTGTATTACATTTTAAAATGTCGTCTGCAAACTCTTTCAATTTGGGACGGTCGAATATTTGGCGTTTGGTTAAGGGTTAAAGCAGATAAAACAACGCTATGAATCATCGAGAGCAGTGGGTAACAATTCTAATAACTTATCATATCTTTAAAGTCGCAATAACATCATACGATTATAGCCAAAATCATTTGTAATAATTGATGAATAAATTCATGAGCGATTCCTCTATTCCTTATATAAGGCGTGTACACTATCTGATATCTCTTATTCCTGTTACGACATTATTTCAGCGAGAAACTAATACATTACTTTAGAATCTAACTTCTATTTTAACAACACTCTTTTTTTTATGATAAACCTTACATATACTTTAGAATCGAACTTCTATTTAACGATACTCTTATCTTAGGGTCAAACTTGCATGTACTAAAGAACCAAAATTTGCTTTAAAGGTCATATTTCCCGATAAACAAAATTTTCTTGAATTATGGTTTTTTAATTAGGTTATGGTTTCGATTTGACGGAGGTAATGATTTTTTTCTCATACAGAAGCGAAAAATGTTTTTTTGACTACTTTTATTCACCTTTATCGATTTTTGTGAATGACTTATCTCCCTTGTTGTGACGTCATTTGTGCTTCAAAGTCATATGAAGTATCAGTTAGAAGAATCTAGTTCTCAGTAACGACGGTGTTTTTGCACAAATTTCGGACATTTTAAGTGTTGATTTGTGTTTTGGGAAACGTAAATTGGATATTGAATATGGTATTTTGACAGGTCTTCTGGTGTTATTCTGCTTTTGGTCGCAGGGATGCGAGTTTCTCCCGTTGTCCGACGAACATAAAAGCTGCAAAAAGTTTCGATAAGTAAACTGGACCGTGTTTACTTTACAAATAAGCAAAAGATATATTCCCCAAACAAGAACAGTAGGCTGTGTTACTTTCACTTCGAATACGGCAAGTTTACGCACTGTTAGGCGTTTCCAGAGAATTGATTTTATTGATCTTTAAATGATCGGACTCAATTCAAAGTAATTTATACATACATACATACATTTATTAGCAACGGCAAAAAAGTTTGCCTTTAGCCATTTACAATTCAAACATGGCAAAGACATGAAATTACAGAAAAGATATAATACAACACAAAAAAGGAACATAACAACAGAACAGTCATAAAACCATGGGTATTTATAACTGGCAAGTACAATTAAATGTAGTCAAAATCAATTCAACATGGTTTCCAATATATGTTTTCTAACATCCATAGCTTCCTTAATATATTTTGACAATTTGAGTAATTTACAATGATTCGAGGAGGACATGAGACTATAAAACTTATAAACAGTTGGGTGTGGTAAATTAATCATGTATTTTTCACGTAAAAATCTATATCTTGGGCAACATAATATGAAATGAAATTCAGACTCGACTACTTTCATGCTACATAGTTTACACAGGCGATTGTTTCTATCAATACCATTTTTTCTTCCAGTTTCAATTTCAAGTGGGTGTGAGCTCAAACGGATGCTGGTCAAATGTTTTCTTAGGTGATCATTTTGTATTGAGGTTAAATAATTTTCAAATTTGAATTCTTCTTTAAAATTACAATAATATGATAGTTTTGATGAGTTATTGATGTAGCTAGACCAATCTTGCATGAATTGGTCACGAAGTCTTGATTTCAAAGCGCTGAAATGAGGGATGTTACCTTGAACACCTCGAGTTAAATAGCCAAAACCCAAATGTTCAACAATACTTTTCATTTTGTTAGACCAGCATGAGTTTGAAATATTATTAAGTTGATCAAAATAAGAAAATTGTATCAAAGAACCAGGGGAATTTAATATCTTGATAAAGAATTTTATAGCTCTCTGTTTTGCAAGGATGTACATTGGTAGGCGACCAAGTTCACCATATACAGCATAGTTTGGCGTTTGTTTGCTTACACCCAATAAAGACTTACAAAACCGTATATGAAGTTTTTCAATGAATTTAACGTTATATACACCCCAGATCTCAGATCCATATAAAAGGATAGGGAGAACCATTGAATCAAAGAGAGATAACTTACATTTTAAATCTAACTTAAGTTTGTCAAAAATCCCTAATAAATTATGATATGCCCTAAGGGCCTGGTCTTGGAGGCATTTAACCGCTAGATTAAGATTACCATTATAGCTAAATTTCAGCCCCAGATAAACAAAGTTATCAACAACTTCAATGATATCATTTTCTATAGTTATTTGATCTCTGACTGGTTGATGACCTTTTCGAAATACACAAACTTTAGTTTTAGCCTTGTTTATTTTAAGACCCCATTTGACTGAGTACCTCTGGATATTGTTTAACTGTTGTTGAAGTGTCACTGGATTTGTTGTAAATAATACAATGTCATCGGCAAAAAGAAGAAGATAGATTGAAAGTGTATTAAGGTCATTCTCATCGAGCTGATCTAGATTAATGTGATTAACAATGTCATTGATAAAAAAAATAAATAACAAAGGCGATAAAGGCTCTCCCTGTTTAAGTCCAATCGATATGTCAAAAAAATCGGAGATCTGCATATTGTGTTTGACGCAAGCTTTCACATTTGAATAGATTGCCTTAAGCATGGAGATCATTTTACAACTAACACCTGAATCAAGGTGAAGACGCTTCAAATTCATTCTACTTAATGAATAACCGTTATATTTCCCTGAACTGATGTTTGTGATTAAAACAATTCCTGATTGTTAGTTTGGGGTGTTAGAGCCTCGTATAGCCTTGCTAGAACTTTATATAGAATTTGCACTGTGTAAATGTAGATAAATTCAAGAAAATGATAAATCACGTTGATTACACCTTTTTTGAAAGTTAATTGCCTTGAATGACTCTCTTACTCGCCAAGCTAGTTTTGTTTGGAACAGATTAACCATGCTACATACTTAGTCAGGAATACTTAATTAGGCTGCTTTACGATTATATTACGTAAGAATTCAAAGGGTTGCAAGAATATGTTAATTTCATTCAACATCATAAGTTATTGTTTTGCCATGTCTTTGGGTTTTAAACGCTCAAATGCATCTTGTTCTTATTTGCAAAACTTGTTTTATGTTTTAACATAACCGTAGAAACGTTGCCATTGTACATAAATGAGACAAAACGAAAAATGTACGTAGATTGTTATGATAACAAACCGATTAAAACAAGCAAGTTTCTTTTATCTGCCGTTGTCTTTGAATGAAAATTCAAAATAATGAATATTTGATATCCGCAAACTGTCTCTGAACTCATCAACGCAAATGATAATGGGTTCGATCTTAACTTAAGCGTCTGCTTTTCGGAATTATTTAAACCACGCACCTCATTTTTTTGACATTGGTAATATTGGTTTAAATGACGTATGTCACACTGGAATGCAGGTGTTCAAACATGATTATTACAAATTTATACTGATAATTTATTAATAAGATCACTAAATATATAATTTACACATTTGAACATAATCTCTTTGTTTACAATTTAATTGATTATTGTCAGTTTACCTCACATACAAAGGGTCAATCAACAAACATCGGACATTACAAGGATTAAGGGTCGTGATGCAAATTAACACCAATCTGCCACATTTGCACAGTATGTTTCAAGTCTCAAGTCCTTGATTGTTTAGGCGAAAGATAGCCTCTGGCGTTAATCTCTTAATTATCTCTGTTGTTAATTAACAGGTCTGACACGCTCTGCTATTCCAGACATGAAATAACAAGCGGCAAATCTCACACTTTCAATGCGCGGCAATTAAATTTATCTAAAAAATCCATTGTTAAAATATAACCCAAGTTCCAAGTTCCAACATTTATTCTCCCAAGTATAAACATATATACAGTAAGGGGAAATGGCTAACCAATACAATTGGCAAGGTGCATAGTACATTTCCAATAAACAATTTTATAACAAATCACAAAAGTTTAAATGCATAATGACAATTATAGTGTTTGATGTCAAATAGAACATCTAAGTCAGTTTAACAAAAAAAACAACCACAAATAGATACAAAAATAAAATAGAATGAATAACTTTCATTCGATTAAATGCTGTTAGATTCTAAATAAGATGGCATTTTTAAGTGCATACAAAAAACAAAAGAGATGAAATTTAAATGGTGTTGGCATAATTTGACTACTGAAATTTGCGTAATATCACCGATAAAAACTTGCAGAGTTGCTTTAACTTTTGTATATCATTTGATTGTAACATCATCTTAAAGCGTGCACTTGTATCAACAGTTTGGGAAAATGACAAAAATTTTAACCTTTCGTTATTGAAGAAGGGACAAGCGAGTAAATAATGTGATTCGGTGCCAATTTCATTAAGAGAACAAAGTGGGCATTTGCGGTTTTGGAACAATGTTCCGTCATAACGACCCGTTTCAACTGGCATTCGATGATAAGCAGTTCGAAATTTAAATAGGATTATTTGTTCTCTTGGAGGTAATATTTTTAAATAGTTCTCAAAAAGATGTTCTTCTTTGAAAGTTTTGTATATTCTTCCTTTATTTGATTGTATAAGTTGTGCATTCCATGACTGTTTAAATTGGTCAATAAGTATTTGTTTTAATTGTTTATGCATGGAAGGGTTATTTAGGAGTGGCTGTGAAATCCAGATGTCACTCCTACCACATGAATCTAAAATTTCCTTAACTTTCTTAATCCATTTATAATCTACATTTTGGTTATACATAAATTGATAAATTTGAAAGGATAATTTTCGATTATTTCCAATAATGAGGCGATTCCAAAATGATAACATGCGTGTTTTTATAAGAATATCAATAGGATACCGTCCTAATTCTCCGTACAACATGTATAACGGTGTGCTTTTTCTAGCAGAAGTAATTTTACGTAAAAAGTCTTTGTGGACGGTTTCTAACATATCCGTGTTTTCAAAACCAAATATCTCCGAGCCATAGAGAAGAATAGGAAGCACAGTATTGTCAAATAATTTAAGAGAGAGATCAACAGGTAAGTCTTCATATTGAATTTTTGTGAGAAGTAAAAACATTGCCTTCTTTGCCTGTTGTACAAGATATTTCCTGGCTTCCAAAAATGAGCCGGTACGTGAAAAAGTAAGACCAAGGTAGTGGTAAGTATTTGTGATTTCAATGGTCTGATCACCCAGGACGAACTCATTGTTAACATTTCTAGAACCAAATACAATAACCTTTGTTTTAGCAATGTTAACTTTTAGCTTCCATGTAACACAATAGTTATGAAATGAGTGTAAACAAGTTTGGAAGTCCTGGGCATTATCTGATACAATAATAGTGTCATCGGCGTAAAGTAAAGCTAAGAGTTTAAGCCAGCAAGATGCATCATGAGGATTTACTAGTTTTACACCGATAACTCCAGAATCTTCCAAATATGATTGAAGGTCATTAATATATAAGGAGAATAAAACGGGTGAAAGATTTTCGCCTTGTCTTACTCCAATATCTGATGAGAAGAAATCTGATATAGACCCATTGTGTTTAACACATGACTTGATGTTTTGGTACATATTATAAATTATTTTGAATACCTTGCCATCTACAACATTCAGGAGTTTTTGCCAAAGCCCTATTCGCCAAACCTTGTCGAAGGCTTGAGTAAAATCTATATATGCACAGTATAGCTTTTTCTTTTGTTTCTTTAAAATCTCAATCAATGAATAAAGTGTAAAAATATGATCAGAACAACTGTAACGTTTTCGAAAACCGGCTTGGTTTTCAGAAATAACGTTATTTGTTTCTAGAAAATTAGTTAATCTTAGGTTTATTACAGCAGTGAACAGTTTACCAAGACAACTTAAAATTGTTATAGGTCTATAATTACTCGGATTAGATGGGTCTCCTTTGTTTTTATATATTGGGATAATAAAACCCTTGGACCAAGAATCGGGAATAAACCCATATTCCAAAAAAATATTAAACAGATTTTTATAAATTGGTAACATAATAGTTTTAGTTGATTTTATATATTCATTAATTATGTTATCAGAAGGGCTTGATGCCTTTGCGTTATTAAGATTTTTAATACAACTATCTATTTCTGCATCCGTTATTGGAGCATCAAGACTGTCGTTGTTGAATGTTTCTCTATTTATAAAAAAATCATCGACTTCATCCGTTTCATTGCAATTTATAGTTTTAAAATGTGTGAAAAACTCATCTATTGTAGGAACTGTCGTTTCGTGGCTTTTGGGCTTGATATTTTTTAAGAAGTTCCAATACTGTTTCGGGTTTTTAGAATTTAGATTTCTCAACTTCTCAGCGTTTTTAAACTTATATTCGTTTATATAAAAATTCATTGTTCGTTTATATTGTTTACTTGCATGCTTTAAATTGATTTTATTTGTATTTGTTTTATGATCACTATACACCCTTTTTGCTCTGTGATAATTACTTCTTGCTTGTTTACATTTTCTACCAAACCATGGCTTATGATTATGTACATTTCTAGAGGCTCTGTGAAATGTGTTGCTTGGGAATGTTTTAAAGGCTGCATTTTCAAAGAGAGACTGTATTTCTTTAGTAATAGTGTTGACTGTATTCATTGAGTGAGGTGAAGTGCACATTAATGAGTTTATGGATAATGCATGGTTGTTGTCGATATTATTTAAGAATGTGGATGCTGAACCTTGAGTCCATTTTGGTTTGTTCGAGGCGAGATTATCAATCGGTGCACTGTCGAATTCATCATTGTTTGAACATGATTGCATCACTAATTTAAGGTCCAGTGCAGAATGCCCATCTGAAAACAATGGGTCGGTTTCGCAGACATCAAATGTTTTAATGAGTGCAAAGACGTAAGGCGAAGCAATTGCGTAATCGATTGTTGATGTGTCTCGGAAAGTAAAATTACCAATATTGCCATCTGATCCACATCGGCCATTAAGAATAAACAAATTATTGTTACGACAGAGGTCAATAATACGAGAACCGTGTGTGTTGGTAGACGAGTCTTTGTTTGCTCTTTCTAAAGGGATCGACGACTGGCGTAAAAGTAATTCACTGTATTGAGAGGCATCCGAATCATCGTAAATATAAAACGCGTCATTTAAAAATGGGTCAAATTCTACATAATCAGAAATACTGGACGTTCGTGCATTCATATCACCCATGAGTAAGAAGTACTTGTATGTACTTGCATAAGTCATTAATTCCTGTTCAAAAGTACTCATTTCATCATCATTAAAAAAGCGTGAACCTTCGGGCGGTAAATACACTGCCCCAAGAAACAAGTTCTCGCTAAGTTTTGTATATGATCTATCGATTGTCAACCAAAGAACATAGTCATGATTTGAATCAATTGTTTGAACAAACTTAAACAAACTTTGGCGCACATATACGCCAATACCCCCTGATTTACGGGTGTAGTTCTGAGCTCTGTGTTTTGGTAAAAATACATATCCATCAATATCAACAATGTCAGTCGAATCTGTTTTTGTTTCAAATAGACATATTATATCGAACGATTTGACGAACTCAATGAAGTCAGGATAGTTTAAACGGTGTTTTAAGCCACAAACATTTAAAGAGCACATTTTCAAGTCAGTCAAATTCAACACACTGTCTGTACTGTTCAGTTCAGTTGCATTTCCCGGTCTGTCCTAAGCATCGTTGATAGGTTCGGTATCTAACATTTGATTAGTTTGTGTTTGTGTATTTGTGTCCCATGGGCGCCTTATTTCGGGATAGGGTTCAGCACTTACAGATGCCTGTCTTAGGGGAGCACATCCGCGTCTTCTGTAAGCCATGCGTCGGGTAGGCGATCTCGATTCGTGATGACGCGACCCCTTTGATGATACGGCGGTCGATGTTTTCGTAGGTAGCCGTTTGTTGAAACTGTGTTTACAAAAAAAGGTAATAACCTATTGTCTTTCCTAAATGGCTAACATCTTTTCGCCAGACTATATAAAATTGAAAGCAACAGCAGATATTAATCATACAACATAAAAAAAAATTGAGCCTCCATCTGTGGAAAGTTGGTTACTGACCAGTTTATCGATGACATCAAAGTGACGCCTTGTAGATCTAAGATGACATCAATTTATATCATTTCAACCACATTGCAAAATTTATATAAATCAACCAATATATAAGACATTAAATTAAAATGGTTTTTAGTCTTGTGCTGAAACATGTTTACTCAATAATAATGTATCAAAAAGTGAAAATCTTTTTTCTTTTACCACAAGCCCCCCTTTTCCATAATCACAGCCCATTTTGATCTATGTACCAACTCATTTCCATTGTGACAAAGGAAGAAATAGATCATAACAAGCAAATCTTCTTTTCAGTAAAAAAAAGGTTCTTGGAACCTTTGACTGTAGGTTCTTTAATACAAATATTTAGTATTAAGGGGACAAATCGTTTAATAACACAGTGATTTATTCCCTTATATGTTTGGTACCGTAAAATCATGGACTCATTCCCAATCTGACATCTAACCAGTTTTCCTGGTGCGATAAAGTATAAATGAATTGAGTTAAGGTACTCAAGAAAGAAAAAAAGCCTAACTTTAGAAGAAAACAGCGAAATCTTTTCAAATTTGTCTAGAAAACCCATTCCCAAGATTTAAAAAGAAAAGAGTGACACATGACGTATTGTAAAGTGTTACCTTTGGCTGGTTTTGCAGGTGCAACTACAGCTTTTAGCTTAGTTTTGTTCAGACTTCGTCTTTTCGAAACGCTTACTGATGGCCGCACATTTTCCGTTGAAATTGGCTTTTTTGCAGGGTTTCTTATTGACGTTTTGGCAGGGTTTTCAATTGATGTTTTAGCAGGTTTTTCAATTGATCGTTTTGCTGGGTTTTCCGTTGACCTTTTTGGTACGTTTTCTACTGTACGCCAGTAAACACGGAACAACTATGACGAGACGTAAAGCTTATTTATTGCTCAAACAACATTAGCGCTGGAACTCCATACAAATGGCGGACAAAGAGAGAGGGGAGATAATCCGTGATAACAGCCTACAGTATATCTGTACTATTTCAATACACACTATACATATAGTGGCGCAACCTTCCTTCTTTCTCTTTCCTTGAAAAAATAAAACATTTCTGTTCTCAATGGAAAACAATATATATATATATACAGAAAGAGAGGCAAAAAGCATACTTGTGCCAAAACACTGAAACCATATCTCTATTGAATATTTACCTTACTTTGTGGATTAATCATGTTTAAGAACAAAACAAAACATTTCCTGCACATGAAATTGCTATAAGAGCGTACCTCAGGCGCATGAAATTGACTAGACGTGCATATCACTATTTTCTGATGTATGACTCTGTTAATAATCAGAAACTTTGAGTACTTATCATTGAAACTAAAATTTTTAGACTAGCTATTCCCAACACACTAAATGTTAAATTATTGACACAGTTAAAGTCTACAGCTCAAGATGTGACATAGTCCTTCAAATACTCCGGTGGTTTCCGACTGCGATGAGACATACGGCGGGGAGCTTGTTGGTCAAGTAGTTGGCTATCGTCGAAAGTTTCTTCAGCCATTTCGACAGTTTGTGTATTAAGAAACGAATCGAAGGGTTCGTTCAAAACGTCTTCCTGGGCGTCATTCGGTGGAACAATTAATGCTGGTGGGATGTCTATTGTCGTTTGATCTAGGTCCAGATTGTCCATAGGCGTTGTGTCGGTATCCTCTTCATTTTCACAAATGATTTGGTCCTGTATTAAACTGCTAGAATTTATCTCAGAGTTGACACGATAACATTCTGATTGTTTCACTTTGTATGATGACGCGCGTAACTGATTTCCGACGAATTTTTTTTATGAAACACCACTCTCCGTCCATAGAAACTACAATATATCGGTCCCTGGCACGAGTCTTCTGTTTGTCGGAATACAGATACACAATATCTCCTACACTAATATTTTCGGAATATCGAGAATATTGCGGACATTTCGATTTCTCGCTATATGTGTGGTTCTTTCCACGAATCGTGTGTTGTTTCATGATTAAGGCCTGATCCGAAATTGGGAGTTGTTCATGGGTGAACTGATTTCGTTGTGTCCACATTTCTCGTGCTGACAGTCCTTGATTGCGGATACGCGAGTTTAACCTTGGAACACAAATAGCTAGTTCCAAAGGCGATACTGTGCCACCTCCGGGTTCATGGCGGAGCAGCTCTGTTTCGAGTTCAGCAATCCCTTTTTCAGCGACAGGGTTTTTGTTCGCGTTTTTAATCCTCCCGATTTGAAGTGATATGTGAAATTGTTTTAATGACGCGTCGTCTCTCAAAGATGCGAAGCCAGGAGCCGGGTCAACTCGAACAACCGCACCCGGTCCATCAAGTGGATGTAGGCCTACAATTAACTGAATCAATGAATTGCGCAATGTATTGCGTTTCTCGTCTTCTATTAAGCATGCCGATGTATAAGATGTGACAGTTTCCCTGACTAAGAGAATCAATTGACGGTTGCGCTTCAACACATCTGCAGCAAAGTTCATGCCTATTGCCTCTGGGGGATCCTCAGATGATTGCTTAATGAGGTTGTCTGGAAAGCTTTGTAATGAAGCACACGTATGACAGGAACCATGTAATCGATCGATAGCCTTTGACAAGTCCAGAGCAAAGAAATTTCTCTTAACGACAAGCTGGAGTTGATGCCTTGATGGGTGATCCAATCGGATATGTAAAGCCATGATCAGGCCGTCTAAAACGCTTCTTGGGACTACTATCAAGTCCGTTGGAGGAAGGAGAGGATCGTTTCGGCGAACAATGAGTAATCCATCCCTTGCTACAGACGCGACACTTAGATACCTTTTGACGTCTTTAATGTTGGTGAGCTTTTTTGAAGGACGTGTACCCTGTTTTAAGTGTGCCATTACCCGGCGCAAGTCCGGACATTCAGACTGTACATCCTTCCAAGCCGAGCGCGAAGTGAAAGGTAGTTTACTGGTATTGTCTATTATGTCCTGAATGCTTACTGATCTAACAACCGAGTCTTCTAGGGTGCAAATAAATGTGCAAACTTGACATTTTGGCTGGTAACAGTCTGGGGCATTTCGGCTTGCGAAATCAGAAGGAATGTTGGCGGTGCCAGAAAGATGTTTGACGGTTGTTTGATATCGACTTACGACGGAAAGGAACGATGTTACTCTCGGACTGGCTGAAAATTCACCGCGAGATAACTTCGAAATGGCTTGCACACACGGTTTACTGTCGGTCAATACACAGGCTTGGTGTTCTGATTGGATAATAAATGGAGCAAAATGCTTCACAGCTGCAGCGATGCACAATGCTTCAACCTCACAAGGTAGCCATGTCACTTGGTGCTTCCTTAGCTTTGCACTAAAGAACCCAGCCAGGAGAAGCCTGGTGTTTCGGGTCACATATAATGTTGCGCCGATGCCATGCTTCGAAACTGATCCGTCGGTTACGATCCATAGTTTATCACTCGCTTTTGGGATAGTGATCGATTTGTTTGATTGAAGCGACTGTTGGGCAGTCTTGAAATCTGTCATTAATGTATCTGTCCAATTGATCTTGTCACGGGATTCCAGTCCAGCTATAGCTTGATCTAGTGAAGACAGAATACTGGAACAATTTGGTAGGACTCTTGCTAGCATCTTATAGGCACCTATGAAGGATCGCATACCATGAACCGTGTCAGGTGGTGGACACGAAGACAACACTGCAATCTTATGGGGGCTTGCTGAGATTTTGCCATCTGTCCAAACCCATCCAAGAATCGTTGTGGTTCGTGGACAAATGATTGTCTTTGATGGAGATAGATGTAAGTTCGATTCTTGCAACGCCTGTAACACACGGGCCCAATTTGCAACAAGTTCCTCAGGTGTATTTCCCCCACAATAGAGATCATCTGCCAATTTAGCAACGCAGCCATCTTGCAAACAGTCACCTAAGACACGGCACATTAATTCCTCCAATGCTGTTTCGGACCCTGGCATGCCCATAGCACACTTGGTATATACGCGAACGCCTCGAAATGGAGTAGCCACACCACAATATTTCATTGATGTACGCGCCAATGGTATCTGATAAAACGCGTTTGACAAGTCCGACACGATAATATATTTCCACTGACCAATAGTTCGTAGAATTGAATCAACATCAGGCATGAGGGATGGCTGAGGTTTACTGTACTGTCCAACTTCAGCAAAGGCTGTAACTAGGCGGAAGCCTCCAGAAGACTTCTTGACAAGAAATGATGGATTAAGATACTCTGCTGTGATTCCAATATCCTCTGGTCGCTTGAAAACCCCCTGTGCCTCTAGTTCATCAAATTTCCCCTGTAATTCAACCAGCTTGTTTCGAGAATACTGAGGAACGCGGCCTTTTCTTTGTGGCGGTTCAACGGGGCCCATATTTACAACAGCTTCGAATGGACCAGCTGCGCCGTTGTATCCTTGTAGGTCAGGGCTGAAAATTTGATCATACTCCTTAAGAAGCTCCTTTAATTGGCTTCGATTCTCGAGCGGCAAGATATTGTCAGGGTCTAATGTAACTTTGCCTGAAAAATAATCTTTAACAGGACTTCGCTGCTCCTGTGGATTCAGCATTGTAGGTGGGGCTATGCAGTCATTCAACCCAGGAGAATGAGTATACAGTACTTGACATACATGGTCATTCTTCCTGAGTTGTTGGGGTTCACATGTGTCATTGTAGAGACGGATCTTTCCCGCTATTGTCTCAGTGATTTGTGGGCGTGGCCAATCACGAGTACCTTTTGGAGTGTCGTCTACTCGGGGCTCGATGGCGAGAGTGTAGTCATCTTTGGAGTCAAGGGGAGAGTCAAGTTCGACAAAACTACCTGGCCAGACAGTGGTAGACTTTGCTCTTAATACAAATGCTTGGGTTCGACGGATGCGGTTTTCTTTTCGATCTGATGAAGAACCATACTTAATGACATCACACCCTTCTATGTTGATCTGTTGTATTGCTGGTCTTACTGATATGTCGTTACTTGACATGAAAGGAATGCCTGCTAAAACGTCAACATCTAGGTCACTGACAACAAGAGCTTCTAGGTAAAGATCGGTGTTCTCTCTCGATAGAGTCATACGCGTTTCACCAACGATTTGTAGGGGTGTTACTCCATCTGCTTGTAAGGCACTTTGTTTACTTTTGGTAATTACTGCTCCTATCGATCGTGCAGTAGATTCTCGAATCATGCTAACTTCTGCTCCAGTATCGAGTATAAGCTGTAATGGGTAATGTTTGTAAAATGCCTTAAAAAATGGGGACTGTTTTGTAATGACGCGGCGCAAAGAGGCAACAACGCGTAACTTATGTGGTTCATTGTCAGCCATTTCGTCAATTGGTGAAGGGAATTCATCTTCGCCAGACTCGGGATCATCATCAATGGGTATCGTCTGTCGTGCTTTCGTCATGTACAGTCTATCTCCCTCAGGTAAGAATTTACATGTGCTGAGGTAATGTTGGTAGGACCTGCCAGCCTGTTTACATAAAACACAAGTCTTTTGTGGCCGTTTTTGGTATGCGTTACTTCGAGATGATCCACGCTGAGTACTTTTAAATGCTGTTCTAAGGACTTTGGCATCGGCAATGGAGTGAACCTCATCTAACAAGCTATCCAGAGCCATGGAAATTTCTGGCTTGAGGGATGCCAGTGTTTGTGAGCGCAGCTCTGTGCCATATCTTTGTTTGACAAGGGAGGGTAGTTCTGGGTGAATCAGCCTTAACCATGTAAGAACAACTAAGTTTTCAAGGGTAGGAGAAAGTTCTTCGTCTTCTTCAGGTACATTCCCATGGTGCTTAATGGTACCACCAGCATGCAGGAGGTTATCTTCAACAAAACTGGTAAGTCTCTGGTAAAGGTCCTCTGGTCTCTCATCGGGTTCAAGCCGGATGTTATTGAAATCAAGAAAATGGCTTCCTGACGTCTGAAACCCGTAATGTAGACGTATAGATTGCCACACCCCTTTTATTGATGTTGAACTCTTAACAATGGTATTACGAGATATAACTGGGCAGTAATTCGCAATTTGACCCAACATAAGCTCAAGTTGGGTACACTTCTGGGCGGCAGAACGTCGTGCCGCTTCTTGGACAGCTTCACCATCGTCGGTAAGTCCTCGAAGGGGAGTAGCATTTGTTTTCCTACCCCAAGTAAAATCGTCAATAAGGAATCGGGCAAAATTTGGGTCCAGAGAAAGGGTGTATTGTAAGTTCTGTCGCCAGGCCTCAAAGGTCGTAATGTTTTCATTTTTACTTAAAGCCCATTGTTATGGTGCTCTTGCGCCTGCCATGATGTCTATTGAGACAGAGTTTAACTAGTTGTTTACGTATAACAGCTATAAGTAGAAGCTGCCTCGTCAATCACTGAGCACGTGGGTTGTTGTATTTACCGTTGTTAATCGTTCTTTTGCATCGAACTGGGTATTTCTCGCTGTGTAGAGATGGGCGAAGGGTTCATGAAGCCGCTGCCACCACGCCAGTAAACACGGAACAACTATGACGAGACGTAAAGCTTATTTATTGCTCAAACAACATTAGCGCTGGAACTCCATACAAATGGCGGACAAAGAGAGAGGGGAGATAATCCGTGATAACAGCCTACAGTATATCTGTACTATTTCAATACACACTATACATATAGTGGCGGTAGTCCTTTGTCTTTTGGCTGATGGACCCTTCAAAACAAGAACATCAAGAAACAAATTATTGTTCTGATAGGTGTGTATATGATTTCAAACCTATCCAGAGATGACGGGTGGGTTCAAACTCAAAACCCCCGAGTTCTAAGTCTGCCAACTTAACCAATGGACCTGGCAGGACCCTTATCAAGGATCTTAAGTTAGAAAAAGGAATAAGGTGGTATTTCAGACTTCCCGATACTGTGGGAGCCCAAGAAGGACCAAACTGAACACTTTCTTCTTTGTCTATGTAAAAATCTGTCAGACCAAAGAGGGTCTCTGTCAGACCTCAGGGATTTCAGTCAGTCAATGGCCTAAAATTGTTTCATGAAATCTGGTATTTCAAGACATCATTGCGATTTGGGTCTTCAAAAATGTTTAAACCCGCTTGAAATGTGACACTAGTTACTAAGTAAGGTGCAAAAGAATGAATTCCTGTGTTTATTTATTAACCAGCTATCCCATATAGAACCACTGACAGGAGCTCATGACAATTCACATTATTAAACAAAAACACAGAATTCGAGCATTTTAGAAGTAAAATAAATTGAAAATGGTCATTATTTTAGTGACAATCATTGTTATTATCAATTCCTTTGTACCTTTATTACTCCCAGAGGGCACCCCTCTGAGTTAGTCCATTTAAGCAATATCAGCACAAATCCTCATAAATTAACAAACTAGGGACTTCTTCCAATAGAAAAGACATGATCCTTTTGTAGTAGTGGTCTCCCTTAAGAAGGTGCAGTCAAAAGTGTAATCGGGCCGGATAGCTTAGTTGGTAGAGCATTCACAGTTTGCGAGGTGCCAGGTCTGATTCCCAGTCTAGCTACATTTTTTTTGTCACCTAGGTTACATTAGCACCCAATGAAAATGACCCAAAAGCTACAGTGAGATGCTACAGTGAGATACTCCAGATTCGTTCCCCAAATGAATGCTGTTCCCAGGAAATTATTGACAAATTTCACTTGTGTGGGGAGTATTTAGTAGGGGTCTTGATTTAGAAAGAGGACTAGAAAGCTGTGTTGGTAGAGCGTTTGCACCGTTTGCGGAGGTCCCAGGTTTAAGTTCCGGTCTGGCTGCATGTTTATCTCACCTTGGTAACACTTAACACACAGACTACACAACAAAAACATAAAATCTTACTTGTTCAGGACTCCTTGACCGTTTTGATGCAGTAGCTGGGGCTTTCAACCTGCTTGTAAATGATGGTGCAGGCAGTCTACTTTTCCCTGACGTGGTCGGTCCAGGTAGCTGAAAGATAATCATACATATTCATGACTGAATTAGTAACTCAACCATACCCTTCTTAATTCAGTTACTAAAATCCGTACTTCATAACACCTCACTTAAATCTTTACCAAACGACATGTTTTCAACTGTCCAAAGTTGAAATAGTTTGCATACGACATTTCAAAATGTGATGAAATTGAAAAATGATCTTCTAATATGGCAGAAAACATTGTTGGAAAAGGAGATATTGTTTGTTAAGAACAATTTCTCCTTTTCCCACAATGTTTTCCGGAGTAGCCTTCAACAAACTAGTCAAATGTCGTTATTGTTTTGTAATGTGTTATTAGCTGAAGTTGCCCATACATTTTATAACCAATTATGTATGACAATGAACAAGATCTGTTTATAAGACAGCATATTTGCCTATTTAATAATGTCGTAGAGGGGTAATAGTCAGTAAAAAAAACTGTTTCTGAAATATGAGGATGTACATAAAAGTTCGCGGTATACGAACGGGCCAGGACCCCAGGCTATATTGTGTTCGGTAAACTTTCTCTGACACATGGCCCTAGTTCGCGGTATACGAACGGGCCAGGACCCCAGGCTACTTACACGAGAGAAAACGAACAAAAATGTAAAGTGAATATGAAGAACAATGCTTAAGTCAAAACAGGTGATCTAGAAAGACGACATCGGAATCAATTTCGAAATCATAGACCTCTTACTAAGGGTGGAGTTACTGGAAAGTTGTCGGAAGATTTTAACAAATACTCTTGAATGTGCCAGTGTTTAGTTTTGAAATTTTGATGTGTGGTGAAAATGTGAGTTAAAGGATAACCTACGTATCACAAGTAAGTTGATGTGTGGTGAAAATGTGAGTTAAAGGATAACCTTCGTATCACAAGTAAGTTGGGTTATAATACTTTTTTTTTTGTTCGCAAACAATTTATGATCTTCTCCCGTTTCATTTCATGTATTGATAAGACAATGAAGGGTGAATAGTTATACGATGTACGGTTTTAAGACAATTCGTTTATTCAGATCTATGTCTTTGTTCACTACTCAATTAAAACCTTAATGCTAATACACGATCATTGACGAAAAAGTACTCTTGGTTTTTTTCCAACAAATATTAATAAAAAATAGCTGTTTTCACAAATATCGTCAAAATTTCAATCCGATTCTTACATATGAAAACATTTACAAATCCTTTCAAATTTACGCGTTACGTCACTTACCCTTTTTTTCAGAAGAATATTCTTATAATATGAAACATATTCGATAAAGAAAATGCACTGTCAATCCAAACATTGACTTAAGGATTGCTATTTCGAGGAAAATCGTCCCAATTTCAAGCCGTTCCTTTCATATGAACGCATTGACATATCCTTGTAAATTCATGCGTTAAGTCACTAATTTATTTTTTTCAAATGGATATTCTTATAATATGAAAAATATCCAGAATAGAAAATTCACTGTCAATCCAAACAATGACTTAAGAATCATTTATTTCAAGGAAAGTCGTCCAAATTTCAAGCCGTTCCTTTCATATGAACAGGTTTACGCAATGACAAATCCATGCAAATTTAACGGGTTAAGTTATTAATTTATCTTTTTTCAAATTGATATTCTTATAAAATGAATCATATCCAATAAAGAAAATGCGCCGTCAATCCAAACAATGTCTTTGGGATCGTTTATTTGAAGAAAAACACCAATTCTAACCAGCGATCTCTCTTCACGCCCTTTACATGGCGCATTTAGTGGATCACGAGTGACGTCACAGCAAAGGGAAGTAAGTCATACGAACTTTTATTAATCGGTGCGCTATCACGGTGATTTATGACGTAATGCGTTATGCTAAAATGTTGCAAATAATTTCAATGTGATTGTTTTACTTCATATTTTAATTTTATAAAATAAACCCAACCTGTACATATGACCTTTAAACGACACACTCTTACCTTAGGAACTAACGTATATCCAGATTTGATAAAATATTTGGTTTCCTTTTACATATAAAAAGATCACTCACTAAAACGTGACTAAATTTTACAGTTGCATTTATCTTAATATCTAGTTATTTCCGTAACTATAGTTACATAAACACCTATCGCCATAATCCAGACCTTATCAATACGTTACTAACATAACAATAAGCTTGAATGATCCGAGTTTTACATAAACGGGATTATTGTAAAAACATACCAATACCTTACATAATATAATATTTTGTATTATCGCAATGATTAACCCTTAGAATGTTGGGTAATTGCTGAAAAATATATATTTGCGTCGTCTGCTTTCATAAAAGAAACGAAAGATATTCAGAGCAGCAAATAGGTTAGATCACAGGCCAGCCGCCAATATACTTGGCGGCTGGCCTGGATCTAACCTGTTTGCATAAGTATGAAGTCGGTTCCAGCACTTTAAGGGTTAATCTTTTTTTTTTTTAAACTCCACATTTTTTAGCGTTACTTAAGGGGTCTATTTCTCCGTTTCTGACCATTGTGAACTTGCTATTTCAATGAGGTGCGTAAAGAAATGAAAGAATCCTTTGGGTTGAATAAGTCGAGTATTGGGCTCGAAATCATTTCATACGTGTTCGATTCCTGCACATGTCTTTAGAAAGAGTCACAAGTCAGGTATAGGTCCAACACGGTATATGACCGAGTTCAAAAGATATAAAGGTTAAATATGCTAAATGCAACGATAGGTAACTCTAATCAAATATTCCAATCACCCCTTTTTCATGTATGGTATAGGTCTTAACGCAGTATATGGCCGAGTACAAAAAAAAATATGAACAGGTGATCTAGGCTAAATGCAACAGTAAGTAACTTTCATAAAATATTCCGATCATCCCTTTTCTCAGGTATGGTATAGGTCTAACACAATATGGCCGAGAACGGAAAATATGAAAACTGTAGATATGCTAAAATCGGATTGGTTAAAATATCTGACTTAACAAATATTACCAATCAAAATTCAGAGTGCCCGAGTAACTTTAGTTGAGAAATCTTGATGAGCCTAGAGCCTAGAGCCGTATCCACGTTGATTTATACGTTGCTTATGTAGACGTCACCATACCGTTTAAACATATGCATCAGTAAATGTTCAATTTTGAATACAAGTATCGTATCTACAACTGTATTTAAAGCTGGTTGTTCACAGATATGGGACACTTTGAACTTAAGACTTAATTTCTTTAAAACTGTACAACAGCTCTACTGCTGTGTGCGTTCCATCATTGTTGTTATCTTGGTAGTTCTGAAAGCATTGATATAGTGTAAATTGCGATCATTATCCACATTTTTGTCCACGAATCTGGTAAGTGTGAAGCGCTGAAATTTTACTTAAATTGATTTCCGTTATGCTTAAGTCTGGTTGATTGAAATATCACTGAATATGACCAATAAAAATTCCGAGTGCCCGAGCATCTTTAGTTGAGAAATCTGGGTGATCAAAGCCGTATTCACATTGATTCATAGTTACTTTTAAAGATGCAACCATGCTATTTAACCATTTTAGTCCTGGAACCGACTTCATGCTATTTAACCATTTTAGTCCTGGAACCGACTTCATGCAACCATGCTATTTAACCATTTTAGACCTGGAACCGACTTCATGCTTTTGTAAACAGGTTAGATCTACGCAAGCCGCCGAGTAAATTGGCGGCTGGCCTGTGATCTAACCTGTTTGCTACTCTGAGTATCTTTCCTCATCAAAATTAAGTATATCAAACTCTCTAAATTTGGGACAGTCGAAAATTTGGCGTTTGGTAAAGGGTTAAATTAAATCACAATTTGACTACCTCACATGTTTGAACAAGCAGCTTTAAAAGTAACGTGGCGGTGCGACAAATCAATCATGTTTAAAATTTAGCTTGTCAACGTTTACTCGCAAGTGAAGCAGTTGAGATCAAATGTATGAAAACGATATTATCTTAATGCATTTTCAATGATGAATTGTGTCACTTAACTGGGTCTAATGTAAGTGTTTGTTTCATTTGTGCGTTTGTCGTTAGCCCATATATATATAATATAATTATTATATATATATGCCTTGTGATCCATATATAGGACGCTTCACAAATATTATGCCCAAGTATAAAAAAGTGGTAAAATTTAATATAATTTGCATACTTGCATACCAGTACAGTATGAAGATAAAGGTTTACAGGTGAAACCGAGTTACTTCATTTATAGTAGTAATATTGGGATCAAAATGTATATCATCTGATATGAACATAAAACAATGAACAATAGCTCTAGATGCAGGGTTTGTATAAACGTCTAACAATTCTATCCAAGAGGGACGGGATGTTACATAACACTTTATTTATAATGTTAATACATCACCGAACCGCAACTCCGGATAAGGGGTTTAAATAAGCTATTAACAATTATTTATATCCATGTTGCATAGTTAGAAGATCCAGAATGTCCCATAGAATTGCAGGATGGTTAAAAAGCCGGGCACCGCGCCCACTCGTCAGACGGTTTTCTGGTGTAGTGGAAAATACATTATGTCTTCTTTTTCTTAAATTCAGGAACAAATGGCAATGTTTTCAATTTGCATGATTGTTTTCTTTACGTATTGTAGCATATAACTAATAAGATATATTAGAATAGATTCATTTGGACTGATTCACTTTCTTATTGAACTTACATCATAGATACTGAAATAGCATGTAGTTATCTACGTTTTCAATTCTTGTAAGTGTTACATGTTAAAACTTGAATAAATAAAGGACTGTTCTCCAGTGTTGTGGGAAATGCATTGTTTCTTCTTTTTCTAGAATTAAGACACATGGAGGCAGTTCTCAGCAAAATGAGCTAATAATCCTTTACGAAGATTGGGACCAGGTCACCACTTAGCTTAGCAGTATCCCACAATTTTCCATCTTCATAACAAATGCTAGCCGTCACCCTCTCTACCCTTACTTCATTATACATGTACTATAAAGAAAAAGGTAGGTTATTGTTTTAATCATCATAGTGTTTTACCATTTCCTTCTATATTAATGAACATTAATGTAAAATGGATTGCATAATATACATTGAAATAAATCGGTTCAGATGTGTAGCCAATGACATGAATTTTAAGTATCGTCCCATGCATGGGACACAGGGCACGAGTGTGGTTTTCATTTCATTGTATCTATAATGTATGCAACCATTTATTTTACAGAAATCCCATGGTAAATGAGCTCTTATCTATGCTGGAAGAGGACGAATTTTCCAGTGTACAAATGTGTATATTAAGCCACCAGACATTAATAAAGATACTGATGTAGACAGTGTCGATGATGTGTTAAAAAAAGTAACAAGATTATTGATATACTTGACATTTATGTTGCAGGTGTTGTAAACTGATTAAACGATTTGTATGGTAAACATGTATCTACAATTGAATACCAATAAGTAAGCACTGGTATTTTGGATACCATCATCATACGGGTTTCGAAACCCTTTGACCGTAGTTTAAACGTATTTATTTTACATCGATTGTGACGAAAGCTTGACCGAGCAAGTGTTTATCTTATTTCTGTAATGCAAAATCCTCGAAACGGGTGGGAGTTTACATAAAAAGAAGTGAAAGGAATATTTCACATTATTATTTTTTTTAAAAAACAACAGATTTTAAACAACTTGAGAATAAAGAACTAAATGTTGCCTTTTGTTTTGCGATGAATATGGATAAAATCCATTACGAAACAATAACGACATTTAATCAGGTTGTTGCAGATGGATCTGAAAAACACTGTGTGAAATGAAGGAATTGCTCTTAACAAGCAATTTCTTCTTTTCCCACAATGTTTTCTACCCTATCATAAGATTATTTTCCAATTCCATCACATTGGGAACTGTCGTCTGCTAACTCTTTCAATTTGGGGCAGTCGTAAAATTTAGCGTTTGGTAAAGGGTTAAATCACCATTTAAACGTGTGTTATGTGAAATACACGTAGTAACTTTAAAACCACTGAGTTATCCCAGTTCAGTGGTGGAAAAGTCATTTACATTAACCATTTACGGGGCCTTTGGCGTTCTCTGTTTGTTTGTGTGTGGGCGGTCTTTTTTAGTGTTTTTTTTTTAAATATAAAAACATGCATGGTTTCTTAATGGGTTGACATGATGTGAATAAAATCAAGAATGCTAGGGGTTCGAACCCAGTGAGGAACTCGGTCCAACTTGCGATTTTCCTAAATCCAGATTCCGTGGAATAACTGGTTATTTATCCTGGAAACCGACAAGGAAGTAAACACTCAATTTTAAGCTGCAAGAACTTGTTTTAAACCAATATAATATAAATATATATACCCTTAGTGTTTAGAGGTCAGTCTATGGAATTGAGAACATTGGCTTTTTAAGACAGGTTGACTGCTTAAGACAAATTGGTGTATACTATAAACCCAACAATGGGACTTTCTGTAGTGGTTGTTTTAGGCAGGTTTGGCTGCTTCAAAGTATGGTTGGTTAACACAAATTGTAGAATAAATTACTTTTGTCACAATTAATTTACCGCTTAAGATGAAACCGGTCTTCAAGTCTATTTTATAAATAAAAAGAATAAGAAGTTATGTGTTTGATTAGAAATATCAATAGCATCTTTATACAAGAAAGTCCAATACTGTTTCTTTATGGGTAGACACAGAGTGAGTAAGAATACGAACACCACAGGTTCGAATCCAGTGACTAACTTGGTCCAGCTAGCGACTTTCCTGAATTCAGCTATGGTGCGAGGGCTGGGTATATATTCAGTGATTTAAAAACGGTAGTAATTGATCAATAAAAGTTGTAAAAAAGTGTTTCACAAACGATACAATATGAATAGATTTAGAATCAAATATGATGTACAGACAAACCTGCTTCAAGCGACCATTGTACAAGTAGGCAGAATCGTGGTGTAATAGACAGCTTACATTAAAATGTGGACACAAAACATCCAGACAGATTTCTGGATAAATTTCGATCTCTTTAAGGTCTCAGACTAAATACCTTTTCACATTAAAGGTGGTCGCTTAAAACAATTTCAACTGTTATTCAGTCCTACCAATATATTCGTAACTCCAAGTAACTCCAAGTAAAACACACCAACTCTAGCGCAGAAAACGACGTCCTTTCCAGCCAACTTTCATAGTCCACAATACATGCATAACTTTGATAAAAAAAGGATTGTCCAATCCTTTTTGTCTTGTGGAGCGAAACATTCACTATGTATACATGCCCGTTCAACCATTAATGTTGAATACTAACACTGTTTTCTTTCATTACGGTGGGTAATGAATGCAATTTACCACGGAACATGTAAAAGGCCACTAGACGTTTGAATGAATATGTGATACATATTGGGAACCGTTTTACTAAACAGTTTATGCTTAAAATTCAAAACAACATTCCTTCTTATTTCAATATTGGGCTAAGCAGTATTGCAAAGTAACGCATCATTGGAAACGTCTCTCCGAGCCGCTTCCATTACAATATTTCACTTCCATTTAGTTGTTAGTAAAACGGTTACGAGCTGAGTTATTCAAATACGTTTGCGGTTTAACGTGTTAATTGTATCAATTCTCTTGTCGATTCTTCTTGAGACCCTATATTTTGAAGTTTATGGGAAAGCGGTCAGTGGCTTTGAGTGAATAGTGCCTACTATTAACTGGTTAGACAATACCAGGGAGCGCATTTAATGAACATCTTAAGAGTCTTTCTTTTTTATCTTATTCTTAAATTACAATTTTACTACCGTTGTCAAGGCTGACTGGGGTTTTCCTTAAGGATGATCAGCTTTACAACGAATTTCGTGCAGTTACGTCACGCTCTGTTCACTCTGATAGTATGGTCCATGAGCACTTTTCAAAGAAGAACTCACCGATAGGGGTAGTCCGAATGATCCAGACGTAGATATTTCATTCTACATTACACAGTTACAGTTTGGATCATCCGAGTTACGCTAAAGGTCGATCTAGTCTAAGTAAAATATATACCAGACTACCTTAATCGCTGAACTCTTTTTTAACGAATGTTCATTATGATATCGGAGTAAACTGAATGTGGCGAAACTGCACGGAATTACTTATAGAACTATACTAGTAAATACGCGAAGTATAAATAGAAGCGTATTCCCACAAACCCCTGTCTTGATCAAACTCGCCTACGTATATTCTAACATCGTTTTCTTATGTATACCTATAGTGTAATGGATAGTATATGCGAGTATCATGGGGAATTTCCGTGTTCGAACCCCATATTGGCTGGTGGTTTTTTTTTCGGAATATTTTATAAACCATTTTATTTGTATATTTTATTTCTTTGATAGCTTTTACAAAAATATGATAGCTTCGTGTTTTTTTTTTTTTGTTTTTTTTTGTGTTTTTGTTGTTTCCTTTGTGTGTGTCTTTTTTTTATTCTTTTATTTATTATGATATATATCATATAACATACAAGTTCTTTATATTTAGTTATAAAACAATGAAAGTTATGCCATTCCATCTGTCACTTTCGATGTCAAACCTGATCACAAATTCTTAACTCATTAAACGCATTGATACATTGAGTGTAAGCTAAAACCGCTCTTGCAGATGCCTGATCAGGATTTGTTTGCCTATACTTAATTAAAGATAAGCCTTTTTCTACATAGTTATTCAAAAGCCATTAGATTGTAGTAGTATTCATTGACTGTAAAGTGAGAAAAAGACAAGTTATCTGTTATAAAACAGATGTAGGTGACGGTCGAACTCAGATATCTATTGTATTAATGCTGATTATGCTAATGCCTTACCGATTGAGCTATTAAAATCGCAAATTGAACAAATTAATTCGACCTAACGTCACTTTTGCAATAATGTCTGAATAGTGAACCCTAAAAATAGCACGTGTATGACGCACCTTTCAGAAATCCCGAGTGGGTGAGTACGTGTAGTCTAAAGGTAAACATCAATATGTCATGGGTCAACCTGCCGAAAACTTAACCTGTCGAATAACAAGCTTATCCAACAACTGATGAATGATAAGAATTGTTTTTAATACTTTCCCAATTAATAATGACATCTGACCACTTTGTTGCATACGACTTTATGAAACGTTGTGAGAAAAGGAGAAGTTGCTCGTAATTTTGTAAACAAATAACAATTTCTCAAATACAGTACATGTAGATAGATTAAGGGCACCTAATCAGGATCCTTAAAGTTCAGGAAAATTGGTAAAATTAAGGAAAATCTTAAGTTAAAAGGTCTATTGAATACAACTTAAAAAAGTCACTAAGTTTATTACATTACCACCTAAAGCCACAAGTTTGCGTCTTGCAGCAGACGACGTTCCAAAGGAGAAATTGCTTGTCACATGCAATTCGTTCTTTTGTAACAATGCTTATCAATCCATTCACATATCACAATAACAAAACTGAAAGGTTTTAACGTGTTTAAAACGCTTTGCTAAAGTCGTCTGCTTCAAGTCAATGAAATGTCGTCTGCATGAGGTAAATAGTTAAGATGTTTATTGAATACGCCCAAGGCTGGATCATTGATAGGTGCAAGACCACTTCGTATGACTAAACTAGTTATAGTTTATTATCGGCGCACAAAAATCCAACCAACAACCAATCTAATAGGTCACACATCAATCGTATCAATTCGGCAATCCCCGGCACAAGCCGTTAAATATACTTCGTCGGTAGTTCAAGGAATACCGGGGAACTTCGGCTGTTTTCTAACGGATAACACACTCGATTACAACATAACGACTAAATATTTATGTACAAACACACGAATCGGTTAAATATCATAATTAAATTAAATGTTGTTCATTTACTTATTTCATTAAAGATTATCAAATCGAGACATCTGTGTTTCATATTCTCTGAATCGTAACTACTTTGCAAGACCCTACTTGTGCCGGTGTTTGCCGAGAACATACGATTGCAAACGGTCAACCGCTAGGTTGCCGGACTACTTTCAAAATGGCTACCCATTACCTCCGAGGTTATTTTAAGAAATTGCCGACTACTTCCGAATTGTCATTCATAAGAATGGCATGTTACGTTTGTAGAAAATAAATCCAAATCGAAACATGTAACCCGTTACTTCATAATACTTCATTGTCACACCAACTTTAAAAAGCATTAGAAACAGCGGTGCTACAGGGATATATTGCACAGAACAACATAATATAACGTAAATAAATGTAAAAATGTCATGAAACGGAAAAGTATCTAACCATCAGGTAAAACCTGTTCAAGATTACGATAACACCAATAGCTTGTACGTATTCTTTCTGATCACAGTCCGATATTACGACACCACTTATAGCATATCCTGCTTGATGTCCCAGATAACTGTACTACTTGTAGCTATGTGAATACCCTGCACATTGTCCCATATTACGACACCACTTATAGCATATCCTGCTTGATGTCCCAGATAACTGTACTACTTGTAGCTATGTGAATACCCTGCACATTGTTCCAGATTACGACACCACTTATAGCATATCCTGCTTGATGTCCCAGATAACTGTACTACTTGTAGCTATGTGAATATCCTGCACATTGTCCCAGATTACGACACCACTTATAGCATATCCTGCTTGATGTCCCAGATAACTGTACTACTTCTAGCTATGTGAATATCCTGCACATTGTCCCAGATTACGACACCACTTATAGCATATCCTGCTTGATGTCCCAGATAACTGTACTACTTGTAGCTATGTGAATACCCTGCACATTGTTCCAGATTACGACACCACTTATAGCATATCCTGCTTGATGTCCCAGATAACTGTACTACTTGTAGCTATGTGAATACCCTGCACATTGTCCCAGATTACGACACCACGTGTAGCCATATCCTGCTTGATGTCCCAGATAACTGTACTACTTGTAGCTATGTGAATACCCTGCACATTGTCCCAGATTACGACACCACTTATAGCATATCCTGCTTGATGTCCCAGATAACTGTACTACTTGTAGCTATGTGAATATCCTGCACATTGTCCCAGATTACGACACCACTTATAGCATATCCTGCTTGATGTCCCAGATAACTGTACTACTTGTAGCTATGTGAATATCCTGCACATTGTCCGATATTACGACACCACTTATAGCATATCCTGCTTGATGTCCCAGATAACTGTACTACTTGTAGCTATGTGAATACCCTGCACATTGTCCCATATTACGACACCACTTATAGCATATCCTGCTTGATGTCCCAGATAACTGTACTACTTGTAGCTATGTGAATACCCTGCACATTGTCCCAGATTACGACACCACTTATAGCATATCCTGCTTGATGTCCCAGATAACTGTACTACTTGTAGCTATGTGAATATCCTGCACATTGTTCCAGATTACGACACCACTTATAGCATATCCTGCTTGATGTCCCAGATAACTGTACTACTTGTAGCTATGTGAATATCCCTGCATTGTCCCATATTACGACACCACTTATAGCATATCCTGCTTGATGTCCCAGATAACTGTACTACTTGTAGCTATGTGAATACCCTGCACATTGTCCCAGATTACGACACCACGTGTAGCCATATCCTGCTTGATGTCCCAGATAACTGTACTACTTGTAGCTATGTGAATACCCTGCACATTGTCCCAGATTACGACACCACTTATAGCATATCCTGCTTGATGTCCCAGATAACTGTACTACTTGTAGCTATGTGAATATCCTGCACATTGTCCCAGATTACGACACCACTTATAGCATATCCTGCTTGATGTCCCAGATAACTGTACTACTTGTAGCTATGTGAATATCCTGCATTGTCCCATATTACGACACCACTTGTAGCATATCCTGCTTGATGTCCAAGATAACTGTAATACTTGTCGCAATGTGAATTTCCTGCACATCGTCCCAGATTACGACACCACGTGTAGCCATATCCTGTTTGATGTCCAAGATAACTGTACTACTTGTAGCAATGTGAATTTCCTGCACATCGTCCCAGATTACGACACCACTTATAGCATATCCTGCTTGATGTCCAAGATAACTGTACTACTTGTAGCAATGTGTATTTCCTGCACATCGTCCCAGATTACGACACCACGTGTAGCCATATCCTGTTTGATGTCCAAGATAACTGTACTACTTGTCGCAATGTGAATTTCCTGCACATTGTCCCAGATTACGACACCACGTGTAGCATATCCTGTTTGATGTCCAAGATAACTGTACTACTTGTAGCAATGTGAATTTCCTGCACATCGTCCCAGATTACGACACCACGTGTAGCCATATCCTGTTTGATGTCCAAGATAACTGTACTACTTGTAGCAATGTGTATTTCCTGCACATCGTCCCAGATTACGACACCACGTGTAGCCATATCCTGTTTGATGTCCAAGATAACTGTACTACTTGTCGCAATGTGAATTTCCTGCACATTGTCCCAGATTACGACACCACGTGTAGCCATATCCTGTTTGATGTCCAAGATAACTGTACTACTTGTAGCAATGTGAATTTCCTGCACATCGTCCCAGATTACGACACCACGTGTAACCATATCCTGTTTGATGTCCAAGATAACTGTACTACTTGTCGCAATGTGAATTTCCTGCACATCGTCCCAGATTACGACACCACGTGTAACCATATCCTGTTTGATGTCCCAGATAACTGTACTACTTGTCGCAATGTGAATTTCCTGCACATTGTCCCAGATGTCGACACCACGTGTAACCATATCCTGTTTGATGTCCAAGATAACTGTACTACTTGTCGCAATGTGAATTTCCTGCACATTGTCCCAGATTACGACACCACTTGTAGCATATCCTGTTTGATGTCCAAGATAACTGTACTACTTGTAGCAATGTGAATTTCCTGCACATCGTCCCAGATTACGACACCACGTGTAGCCATATCCTGTTTGATGTCCAAGATAACTGTACTACTTGTCGCAATGTGAATTTCCTGCACATTGTCCCAGATTACGACACCACGTGTAGCATATCCTGTTTGATGTCCAAGATAACTGTACTACTTGTAGCAATGTGAATTTCCTGCACATCGTCCCAGATTACGACACCACGTGTAGCCATATCCTGTTTGATGTCCCAGATAACTGTACTACTTGTCGCAATGTGAATTTCCTGCACATTGTCCCAGATTACGACACCACTTATAGCATATCCTGCTTGATGTCCAAGATAACTGTACTACTTGTCGCAATGTGAATTTCCTGCACATCGTCCCAGATTACGACACCACGTGTAGCCATATCCTGCTTGATGTCCAAGATAACTGTACTACTTGTCGCAATGTGAATTTCCTGCACATCGTCCCAGATTACGACACCACGTGTAACCATATCCTGTTTGATGTCCAAGATAACTGTACTACTTGTCGCAATGTGAATTTCCTGCACATTGTCCCAGATGTCGACACCACATATAGCTACGTGAAATCCGATAAATAAACAATCGTGCACTTTCCCGTAATCAAACAATCTTTGGACGTGCCCCCATATCACATATACTGACTCAATGAACTCAAATAAGAGACAGGAATACATCATTATGGTGCACATCGTGTTGAACAAGGCTTATTCTTTCTCTTTGTCAATCTCAAGATAAGTAAAGGAAATACTTCCATATGCAGATTACTTCAAACGTATCGCCATACAATGATGTTTTATCATTTCTATCACCCGACAATCGGTCGGCATGATCGAAATCCGCCATCATATTACCTTAGGATCATCATATCACCCAAAACCCACTCGACTTCATTTGTATCACCAACCACCCTACAAAAATCATGAGTATTACCTTTGACCGATCCAGCTTCATCTATAACACCCACCACCTGACTAGTTACATGCTTACCACCAACCACCTTACAAGAATTACTGTGTTCACCCATCATCCAATCTGCTTCATCTGTATCACCAATTACTTGACCAGAATCATCGTAACCATCCACAACCCAACCAGGTTTATCCATATCACCGACTAACTGACCAGAATCACTTGCGTTACCAACCACTTGATCAGAATAATTGATATCATTTGTTAACCGATCAGCTTCATCTGTGGCATCTGTATCTGACATATTGAAGGTATCAAAAAGCATCATCAACCACTTATCATCTGAATCACACCATCGATATGAATTAACACTTCACTGTCATTAAGAATATCATCCACCATCTGACCAGTACGGTCTATCTTATTGGGACGAACATTTGCATTTCTAGCTAACTCTAACAGCAGTGTATTTGTCAATACTTTATACCTTCAGAAACCATATACAGTGTATTACGGCCACTTCAAATTTCTTTTTCCCTGTAGGCCTACCAGTCAACATTTGACATAAATGAATTAAAAAACCATTTGACATAAATCATTGATTAATCCTGTCATCACTATATTTCTTCATGTTATCAATTTGTTTAAATATAGACAATAACCCAACTTTTTAATTATATGTTTACCATATAACTATGTTTGAAATTCTAAACAATATGACACACCACCAGTTTTATAGTTTCCGCTTGCTAAAGATAACCTAAAATGATAACCCTTTACCAAACGCCAAATGTTCAACATCCCAAATTGAATGAGTTTGCAAACGACATTTCAAATTGTGATGGAATTGAAAAATAATCTTCTGATAGGGCAGAAAACATTGTGGGAAAAGGAGAAATTGCTCGTTTCCAGAGTCGTCTGCAACGGACTGGTCAAATGCCGTTATTGTTTAGTAAACCTATGATGTGATTTACATGTGTGATTATCCTGTTAATGCAATAGTATATGACTCTTACAGTGGTATATTAGCTAAACAGGTTAAATATTCTCTGCAAAAGAGCTAGTGTAAGTAACTTAAAGTGCATGGAATTCAAAATAAGAAAATGTCAGCTGTAGTAAGCGCAATGCTATACGAAGCGATTCCGTTTTCATTTATTTTTTAAACGAACGTATGGTTCGGGACTGATTGCTTTTATAATTTTTGATGTGCAATCTAAACCAAATCATACAAAAATGTCTCCCGATTTGCGTCAAACGGGTCAAACCCATAGAGTGCTGGGAAATTTTCTAACAATAAATATTTGTGTTGTCTGCTTTCCAAAACCTTTAATAGCTGCATAATGTTGCTGAAGAAAGATACTCAGAGAAGAAAACAAGTCAGATCAAAAGCCTGAACTAACCTGTTTGCATAAGCATGAAGTCGGATCCAGCACTACAAGGGTTAACCAGATTCTACTGATACCAGCCACAAGCAAATAACGGAAATAAACACACTTCAGGTGTTGGGTGGTGAACTTGATCATCTTGAACTCTTTACCACCTGTAGACGACATTTTTTTTACTTGAAGCAGACGACTTTACAAAAACTTTGTAAACATATTAAAAGCCTTTCATTTATGCTGTTGTGATATGTAATTAGATTGAAAAGTCATCGTGACAAAAGGATACATTGCTTTTGACAAGCAATTCCTTCATTTGTCACAATGCTTTTTGGAAATCGTCTGCTGCAAGGCGCATGTGGCGTTAGATGGTATTGTATTAAACAATCAACGTGAGTAATCAGGAACAGAAGTTTACTTCCTACAAAATGACTAGTCCGTATGAACCCGAAATGAAAATGTTTTCAGTTTGCAGACGACATTCGAAAGAGTAGAAATAATCTGAAAATACATCAGTGTAGAAAGGCAATGGAGTTGAAAGCGAAGACATTGCCCATAAGAGCATTTCTCCTTCTAACTCAGTATTTTCTAGCTCTTAATACCAGGGGATGGTGTGATAGTAATTCAACTCAGATGGATTCAAAATAAACTTCAAAGAAAAACCTTCTTAGACAGTAAGTGTCGCAACAATATGTTGTCGATAGTCAAATTACATGATTTTATCTGTATTTCCACACTTACACACACTTATCCCATTACCAAACAATAACGACATTTGACCAGTTTGTTGCAGACGACTCTGGAAAGCATTGTGGGAAAAGGAGAAATTGCTCTTAACGAGCAATTTCTCCTTTTCCCACATTTTCTTCTGCCCTATCAGAAGATTGTTTTCCAATTTCATCACATTTTGAAATATCCTCTGTAAACTCTTTCTATTTGGAACAGTCGTAAATTTGGTGTCTGGTAAAGGGTTAAATGGACCGTGCTATGTGTAACATGTCGATTGTACGTGTTAAATCTATTCACCAATTTATCCTTACACGAGACCCAATACGTGTAGGCTGATACGACTCATTAATGCAACATACAAAAGACTACTTCATACTTCTACATGAAGGCATTGTATAAGACAAACCTAATTCAACCCTCATTATCAACCCGTTTTCCAACATCATGTTTTTTATCAAACAAAAAGAAACAATACACTGTCAATGGAATATTTCATTGCAATATTGTACTTTTATTCAAGATACTATCCATGTTTATCAGTTTTGATTGGCACTGAAAATTTCTCTAAGTTGTTAAGCAAAACGGTACTCTGGCACCGTAGATCTCAGGGAAATATGAAGATACCACAATTCAGCTGAGCTTCTCATCAGAACGACTCCATTCCAGAGATTGGTCAGGGATACCACGCAGAACTTAAATTTTTTATTTGAGAGGAAAGCTTTTGGGGTCATCAGGAAGTCGGTGAAACCTGCTTAGTTTAGTTTGAACATATTTTATTGTTAAATATGTTTACAATTGGATTGGGACGGAAGCTTATTGAGTCCCTCCCCTGAATAACATATCACCATGACACACAATACAATAAAAAAAAACCAATAGAAAGAGGGGCGAGTAGATATAGAGTTATATAGAGATATAGAATAAACAGGTAAAAAGTGACCGAGTGGATGGAGCTTCAGTTGAATGGACCAGAAATTATATAGTTTTTTACCTTCTAAATTCGGTTGTATGAGGACAGAAACGTGCGTGAAATCTGCGACAAGAGAGTGACGTGCAATTTCGCCCAAAGACATTCAGCTTGTGAGGAGAAATCGAAGGGAACGTGCATAATCACGCATCATATTGAAACTTTCATTTAATCCTCGTTTGTTCAACATTGTATCAAAATGAGTCATCACATCAATCTCTCTTTTGAACTTGGTATGATGTAGTCCTTTTAGTTTTAAAATTCATGTAGTTCTATATTTGAGATAGAATCAATGTTTATCTGAGAACTTTATCATCGGCAAAGTACAGGGTTTATTGTCACACGACCATATATGTCGTACTAGTTTCGCAATTAAGACTTTGAGTTCCAATTTAGAGAAATATACTATAAAGATAAAATAAAGAGAATCAAGATAGTGATATAAACAAAAACCAACATGGATCTATATGGATAAAAAGGATAGGAATATGACAGAATAGAATTTTAATGACCTATACTTACAAACATATCTCGTCATGCAAACAAATATATTTAAACATAAACTTACATACATTTCAACACGGATCAAAGGAACACATTTTACAAATGATGTTGCATACTACAATATATCACCAATACATTAGGTCAGTCGGAGAATACCACTCTTATCAAGGCTTCTAATTAGAGTTTAATCGATATCGAACTTAAAGGCACATAAAAGGAGAGAGTACAAATAAATTACTGAAAAATATATAGAGTTCTTTTATTATGTTCATAAAAGTCATGACCGTTAATTTACAAATACTTTGAGACCCTATTACATAGACTCATATAACATAAGTAATTTTGTGCTTGAAATATAGTTGTCTTCAATTCAATCATGTTTATCACAACCTGTTTGTTTACATATTCAAAATAACGAATTCTGCTTGGTCGGTTCAATCTGAATTATTAAACTTGCTTTTCTGGGTTATTTTTGGTTGACTTTCATGTTAAAGTTGTGTTGATGGTGTTTTCTAGTGATAACTATTCGAATCTGACCAAAATTTTACCAAATAAAATAGTTTGATATAGCACCCATCTCCTTTTATGAGCCTTTAATGTTGTTTTACACAATACCAAACAACAAAAATCTAACCACTTTGGTGCAGACGACTCTGGAAAATATTATGAAAAAAGGATGTTATAAGACAAGGCTTTGAGAGAACTTTTCACCCATTTTAACCATTGATTTAAATATTGAAAAACGAATGATCTTATCAAAAAGGTTTAACGTTTGATGTGACTTGCCAAAGGACATCCAACGAACTTATCACCAATTCTAACCATTGATTAAAACGTGGAAAGAAAACTGATTATCTTATAAAAAGAAAATGTATGACGTTTGAAGTGACTTGCCAATGCACACCCCCATGGAACCTGAAGTACCAATGGTATCGATGGGGCTCGAATCAAGTATCCTCGAGTTTTAAGTCCGCCACCTTAACGCCTTTGCCACGCAGAGCACAGACGGCAATTGTGGTTGAGTCCGTTTAATTCCTAACTTAAGCTGAAATTGTATATCCAGATTTTTCCTTAATTCCCAATTTAACCCTTAATATGCTGAGTAATTTAAAAAATAAGATTTTTGTGTCGTCTGCTTTCCAAATTCTTACATATCTGCTTAATTTTGATGAGGATATGTATACTCAGAGTAGCCAATTTACTTAGCGGATGGCCTGTGATCTAACCTGAATGCATACGTATGAAGTTGGTTCCAGCGCTATGAAGATTAAAAAGTAGATGGCATCCAATTAAATTCCAGGATACGACTCCTAAGGACCATTATCTTCCATTCATAAATCACCATATAAGGGGTCTCTATATTATCATAAATCACCATATAAGGGGTCTCTATATAACATAAATCACCATATCAGGGGTCTCTATATTATCATAAATCACCATATAAGGGGTCTCTATATTATCATAAATCACCATATAAGGGGTCTCTATATTATCATAAATCACCATATAAGGGGTCTCTATATTATCATAAATCACCATATAAGGGGTCTCTATATTATCATAAATCACCATATAAGGGGTCTCTATATTATCATAAATCACCATATAAGGGGGTCTCTATATTATCATAAATCACCATATAAGGGGTCTCTATATTATCATAAATCACCATATAAGGGGTCTCTATATTATCATAAATCACCATATAAGGGGTCTCTATATTATCATAAATCACCATATAAGGGGTCTCTACATTATCATAAATCACCATATAAGGGGTCTCTATATTATAATAAATCACCATATAAGGGGTCTCTATATTATCATAAATCACCAAATAAGGGGTCTCTATATTATCATAAATCACCATATAAGGGGTCTCTTTATTATCATAAATCACTATATAAGGGGTCTCTATATTATCATAAATCACCATATAAGGGGTCTCTATATTATCATAAATCAATGGGTCAATGGAAACTCCTAGTATATATAGAATGTGATATAAAGATCTATGTCTGGATCATCAAGCTTATGAAATTACCTGATACTTGTAAACCGAGTAACCTCTATTTTACTATCAGATGCACCAACCTGTAACGCTAAATTGCCATGGAAACGGTGTAGTTTCTATCGTTTAGATAATTATGCTGTCATAATAATTTGACGATAGCATCCACGAATCGATTATTCAATAACACCGATGCAAATGCTCCAAACGGTTCTGAATGGTTCTAAAAACCATTGTGACCAAATGATAAATCGCTCGTTTTAGCAATTGTCCGTTTGTCACACTGGTTCATGGGGATTTCCCGTTATATAACTGGGGCCCATAAAAGGCACCTTACCGATGAAAATGTCTTACTTGGATCTAAATAAAGGTTTGTTCTGTTCTTTTTTGCTATGTCTCACATATAGCATGGGCCGATATAAGGCACCTTCCCTATTGAAAATTTCTTTAAACACAGACAGTTTTCCATGAAATTCAAAGTCACTCTAACTTTATTACTTAACAGTCCAACGATTTCAGCAATAAAAGTTTCCAAAATTAACAGGTCTTGGCCTTTTCCCAATCCAAGGTAAAAAAAGCCACATGATTTCTTCCCAATATTAAAAAAAGGAAAATGTTCTTTTCCATGATATATATTGTCATTTGCTTTTGCTTTCGTTTTTGGGTGAAGGGTTTGTTACGTGTGTGTCACATGATAATGGGATTGTTCAATAAGCAGACATTACCCGGTATGTTCAAATAAATTACCGTCTTCAATTACATGTAAGGAAGTATACACACTATGACAGTCTATTATAACCAGTCCAACACACAGGGGCTTGAATCAATGCATAACACCCAAGTCCTTGTATACATATATATATATACATGAATTTGGGAGTTATGCATTGATTCTAGCCCCTGTGGTCCAACATGTGGAATTGTATCTGATCCAAATGGAAATTAGCAACTGAGGAAAGTAAGATAAAAAAATTCTTTAGTAAATTTGGAAGAATCTATTGTAAAAAGAAGCATAGATTACTTATAAGAAGATATCTACCATTTTTCTTCATTGGTTTGTAGCTCAATACTCCTAAAACGAGTGAGGGAAAATAGAAGTTGTGTTTAATTTGGTAACAAGCTTTAAAGGTTCTTGTTCACATATATGTGTGGATATATGTATGTTAAAATGTTAAAACAGTTGTACGGTTAAATTATACGCTCTGAGGAATAGTCATTGGAAGTAAATTTACTCTCTAATTCTTTGAAGTGTGTAATCAGTGAATTTACATGTACAGCTCTAACCCAAGAGCATGACATCTCTTTTAAAATCTTCCGCATATAAACTGTTAATACTTAGATAGATTGAGGCTTCATGAATTAAGTGTGCTTGCAATTACTACTTTAAATGGTATATCAAACGACAATACAAAAATTGTATAGTTTCAACATTTTATTTTCACTTCCCAATTTTCTCTTCTGTGAAGAACGATGTTTAAATATTTATCTAACACTATTTAACAAGCTGTAAATGTAGAAATGAATATGTACATCTGGATCAATAATATCATTCGGGATGATCCAATACAAACAATATTTGCATGAGATTTTATCATAGTAGAACAAAGACGGGTGTGCTTATGAAGAGCAAATAATTATATTGCCACAATAAATTCATGTTTAAATCGAAGCGATGGTCAAACCTCTTTTATGAAAAAAATTCTGAAATATAAATAATTATGTTATAATTAAGAGTTACATAAATACCTTAGTAGCGCGAAATCCAACATCAATATCACGCTGTTCAGTATTGGGAAAACCCGTGATCTTTTATGAAGACCTGCATGATTCGCGACAATCAGAACGCATCGGGTTTATCCAATGAAAACGCCTCTGACATAATATGGATGCCGCCATATTGTTTCCCGCGAGGCTGACGTCACTTTATTTTCGTTTTCAAAAATGGATTCTAAACGTGAAATCATAAACGGCGTTTAATTTGATTAAGGAAACAACTAAATATTTCATAACTTATCGTTTCGCCATTTCCTACGAGTTACCGGTAAAAATGATTTAAAAGGATGTCCAACACTTTAAAGTACATTGAACAACTTAACGTGGGCGCTTAATGGAAATGGGGACGGTTTACCCGGAAAAATGGTAATCCAAAACTTATATATATACATATCCAAGATGTATTTCTCAGCTCACGGAGATACCCGATTAGTTCCCAGCCAATACGACAAAATGGTCGAGTTATGTTATCCAATGACGTGTTACATGTATATATATTTACATAATAGAAGTCTAATGTATTACAGAGGCTCTCGGTTGTCATTACCATGACGTCTTAACCCTTTGCCAATCACCAAATTTTCGAATGACCCAAATTGAAAACAGTCTTCTGATAGGGCAGAAACAGTGTGTGGGAAAAGGAGAAATTGTTCGTTAAAAGCAATTTCTCCTTTTCCCACGATATTTTCCAGAGTCGTCTGCATTAAACTGCTCAAAGGTCTTTACTGTTTGGTAATTGGTTAAAAGTGCTTTTTAACAGATGTGTTGAAATGTTGAAGTTAAAAATGATTTCTTTAAAACAGCATAGCATCTGTACTGCTGTATGAAAGGCATTGAAGGGTAGCCATTGGATAATAATTGATCGTGTTTATACTTTAAAGTGTTCATACAGTGAATTAACATATATTCCTAATAAATCCCAAAACGTGGCATCGCTTTTGAGACCTACCGCAAATAAACTATAAATGCTTAGATGACTTGACGCTTCCTGACTAAATAACTATTATGATAGATATTTTTAACTGTATCAAAAACTGATACACAACCTGTTTTGATTCAACTTTATATTTTCACATTTCATATGTTCCCCCTATTTGAACAAGCACCTTTAACGAATGATTGCCTAGAGACCACACAACACAATAGTTGACTTTTAACCTTTATTTGTAAACGGAGCTGTTATTACTGTACTCTTAATCAAGTAAATCAAGGTGTGCGGTTTTTTTTTATGAACAGAGCGATCCCATCTGTCATTGTCACAATGTGATAGATTCGTTTATAAAAAAAAGGCACACCTTGATTTACAGCAACAACTTTAGTTACGCGATCTTCTTTATTTCTTGAATTGGGGTTTAAGGTGTATGATCCCTAATAGAGGTCGATGAACATCCCTGAAGAGTTAACGGACGTCGCTCGGCGATTTCCGCGAATGTCGAGGATATTCGCGGATATAGTCGAGTAGCGTCCGTAGATCCTTCGGTAATCGTCGGCGTCTACCGAGATTTGTCGACATTTGTCGATCTTTATTAGAGTCGATATATCTTAAAACCGTTTCAGCTTGTCATATCGCGATGACCGACTGTGTTACCACATACTAAACGTATATGGCCGAATGATCCAGGCATAGATAACCAATTCTATTTAATTCGATTACAGTGTGGATCATCCGAGCGAACGTATTATGAGTGCTCTAGATCTAAAATCGATCTACACGTTTTCGCTACATGATTATCATCCATTTATTCAACAAATAATTTCTAATTTCGTGTTCGTGCTTGTGATTTAAACGAGGAAGAAGAGGAAGAAAGGAAGAAAAAGAGGAGGAGGAGGAGGAGGAGGAGGAGGAGGATGAGGAGGAGGAGGAGGAGGAGGAGGAGGAGGAGGAGGAGGAGGAGGAGGAGGAGGAGGAGGAGGAGGAGGAGGAGGAGGAGGAGGAGGAGGAGGAGGAGGAGGAGGAGGAGGAGGAGGAGGAGGAAAAAGGTTGAGAAGAGGAGGAAAAGGATAAAGAGGAGAAGAAGACGAAGACGACGAAGACGAAGACGAAGGATAACACGAAGAAGAAGATAAAGAAGAAGAAGAACAAGAACAAAAATAAGAACAAGAACAACAAGAAGAACAAGAACAAGAAGAACAAGTAGATAAAGAACAAGAAGAACAAGAAGAACAAGATGAAGGGGAAAAAAGAGGAAGAAGAAGACGAGGAAGGGAATAAAGAATATAGTTGGAGGAGAAGGAGGAAAATGACGAGGGGTATGAGAAGGAGGAGGAAGAGGAGGAGGAGGAGGAAAAGGAAGAACGTTTATTACCTTCTAAAATGTTATTCGGAAGTAATATCACGTATGCTTTGTATATTGATCCATTAAAGAGCCTTGTATCTGCGATAAATGCACCTTTTCACGATAAAGGCACTTTTTCAATAATCCGCTTTTCACAGACATCGCTAGTTCTACAACACAATGCGTGCAGTTATTCGTTTAATATCTCATTACTAGCCGTGTGTAGATAATCAATGCATTTCCTGTTGCTTCATCGATGGAGAAAACCCATTACTGCATATGTATCACTGTCGATTAAACGCACTTGTCGTTGAACGTTTAACCCTTACAATGCTGGAACCGACTTCGTGCTTATGCAAACAGGTTAGATCCAGGCCAGCCGCGGCTGGCCTGTGATCTAACCTGTTTGCTACTCTGAGTAGCTTTCATCGACAAGATTATGCAGATATTTACGGTTATGGAAAGCAGACGACACTTGGATCTATTTTTAGAAAATTACCTTGCATTCTAAAGGTTAATATGTAAACATGATTTGACCTGGTTAAGAATACAGTTCAACAAGTACAGCGGCCCCTGTCAAAATGTAATTTAAACATAGCCCTTTAAACACGATATATCTTCTAACTGGTTCGAATGATTCAGAAGTAGCTATTCCATTTTACGTCTGGAATTCGCATTCTCTATCAAAACGCCTCAGAGTGGTTATCGATTATTCGCTGAAATATCCTGCCTTCCTTTCTGGTTGGTCCCCATTTTGATTCTCGCCACCGATTGGTCCCCTCTGGCACAAACTTGGAAACGCTGCAGTGTTTTTCATCGCACAGTGCCTCCCAATCTCCTATGCAGACATATCGTTCGTATACCTCACAGATAAATATGGAAGCATAGAGGGAACCAATTCACTCGGGTAGAGATTGAGCGCCTCCAAGCTGTAACACTATGCGTCAAAGACGTACAAAGGACACTTGTTAGAGCAAAATCTCTTATACCGATAGAATATAATAACAACATAAAGTACAACATAACGTATGATAAGACCAGATTTCATTATTAAGAGCTTCCCAACCCTTTTTTTATAACCGTACAGAAATTGTACAGAACATCTGTATTGCAGATACCGTTTAAAACGGATATATTTTTTAAACAACAAGCGTAACTTATAATAAGAAATGCGATTTTAGAAAACACTCTTATGTGGGTCCTCAGAAATGTTATCTGCTATGGTCACGTGATATTAGCCCTATATGCGAGAATAATTTCCTGTCTTAATTAAAGAAGCCGTCTTTTTTTTTCTTTCATTTTTCTATTAACCAGTTTTGGTGAAGACGTTGGGACATGCATGGCTCAACTTGTGCCGCCTTTCATTACAGACCTGGAAAATGCAGGAATTATCATACTGTGTGCAGACACAATCTGAACTCATCGGGTTTATTCAATGGAAAGTAATATAGAAGCCGCGATATTATTTCTCGCGCTACTTCTTTCATTGTTTTTTGGTTTTTAAATATAGATCAGAAATAATGGTCTAAAGTGATGATCAACACCTCAATACATTGAACTACGCGACGTGCAGAACAGGGGAAATGTGAAATTAGCCTGGGACAAAAGCCTGGGACAATTTACCCCAAAATAATGAAACCCTACACGTATGTACGAGGTCAATTCCTCAGATCACGGAAATACCCGAGTAGTTACGATTTGTCCAGACAGTCTTGGGCCATTTTACAAACAAAACCAGTCAAATGTTTCCCATCATATATCCTTCCCATTTACGGGTTAATTTGTTTCAAGGACTGGAAAATATCATCGAACGCAATCGTGTTTTGCGGATTACCTATCCGATTTTCACATCTGATATTCGGCTTGAACACCCAAACTGTAAGTAACGGCGCATGGGGGAAATGAAATGGAAAAAGAAATGTTGATGATATTGGGTAAACAAATTAGACATGATGAGAAAATGATTTATTCTTATGAACAAAAAGCATTTTGTTACTGTGGTGTCTTATTTGTTTTTCAGCAGATAAGTTAAGATCGCCGATAATCCGCCATTTTGAATCTGGCCGGTGTTTACTGAGAACGACCGAAGCAATTTAACGATATAATGAGTTTCAAAATGTCGGATTATGGGATAAACCTTAAATGTTAATTCTTGACTAAACGGCGGTAAGTTTTAACACGACACGCGAAAATTATAATCAATGTCGTAAAGGTGCAGAACCATTTAATTGCATGATGTAGGGCCGTTTACTTGCATGTTAGTGCATCATGTGTGCATTTTACATTCACGAACCTGCATGATTCAGCATGATGCAGGAACATACACATGCTTGATGAAGCATTATGCAGGAAAACGCATTTATGGCCCTAATCGTACACCATAGATGTCGATACAGACAGAAAGTCCATTAAAGTCAAAGTTTTACGCTTTATGCACATTCAGTACATGGAATAAATGTTTAAGCTATAAATGCATTCACAAAATAGCTTATTCATTAAATCATACCCTGATTTCCAATACCTGCGCAAGAATATTAAAAAAGAGTGACAATGCTTTCTATCACATGATTTTACAACAAGGCTGTTTTGCCTTTTTATTCATGTTAACCCTTATAAAGAAGGAAGCTACTTCATGCTTACACAAACAGGTTGGATCCAGGCCAATCGTCAAGTAAATTTGCGTTTGACATGTGGCCTAACCCGTTCGCTTCTCTCAGTATCTTAGCTGGGTAATTTTCTTCAAATATATTTTGTGTCGTCTGCTTTCCAAAACCTTAAATATCTGCTTTATTTTATCAGGAAAGAAACTCAGAGTAGAAAACAGGTTATATCATAGACCAGCCGCCACGTATATTGGTGGCTGGCCTGGATCCAACCTGTTTGCATAACCATGAATTCGTTTGCAGCACTTTAATGGTTAACATGGCGTTAAATCCCATGTATAAACAATGCAACTGGCATTGTATCTTAGAAGCATCTGTCAACACAGTGCGAACAGTGTTCTAACATTTGTGATTATTGGTAAACAGTGTAACAAATGGAGAAGTTGTTCTCAATTAAATGGAAATGAATTGATTAATTAAAAACGTGAGAAAAATCAAAATGAAAGATTAACAATGATCTTATGTCTGTATCATCTTATTTTCTTTAGTTATATTATACAACAGACAAATGGTAAGTCTTGTAAATGTACGGAATATAGAATTTATTAAATTCTCATTTAACGAATAGATAAAAAGAGAATAGAAAGAAGCATACAGTGGGGGGGATGGTAATATTCAAAGAATAGCTTTTCTTTCTTCTTTAAAAACCTTATGCTAAAAAGTAAACATTAGCGAGTAAGGGGTTAATCAATTATGTTTTATTCAATGTTTATGATTCAGCAGTTGTCACGTGTGTTATTCTGTTTGTGTCAAGCGTTAGTTTCGCTCAGTCATCACTGAACTGATGCGATTACAAAAATAAATGTAAAATACTGCCTACCCGAGGCAAAATTGACACGTTTATCATTCGGGTTTATGTTAACCCTTCATCAAACGCCAAATTTTCGGCTATCCCAAATTGAAAGACTTGGTAGACGACATTTCAAAATGTGATAAAATTGAAAAACAATCTTCTGATAAGGTAGAAAACATTGTGGGGAAAAAAGAAAGTGTGCGTTAAGAGCAATTTCTACTTTTCCAACAATTTTTTTCAGAGTCGACTAAAACAAACTGGTCAAATGTCGTTATATTTTGGTAATGGGTAACCCGGACGATTCCAATCGTATCTACTCGGGTATTTCCGTGTTTTCATTGGATATACCCAATGAGTTCAGATTGGATGGTCCAAGATCTACGTCTGGAGTATTCGGACTGGGTGTGTGTGTAGGCTCCAGGCAACTTAACCCTTTCCTTAACAATAACGACATTTGACGTGTTTGTTGCAGACGACTTTGGAAAACACTTTGGAAAAAGGAGAGATGATGAGCAGTTTCTCCTTTTCCCACAATGTTTTCTGCCCTACCAAAAAATTACTTTTCAATTTCATCAAGTTTTGAAATGTCGTCTGCAAACTCTTTCAATTTGAGACAGTCGAAAATTTGCTGTTTGGTAAAGGGTTAAACTAGCATTGGGAAAGAAGCAGTGAAGCTGCTAGTAGGCTTGTAAATCGCTCCAAGCGATATTCTTAGTCGGTCGAATCAACGATCTGAAATAACATGTTTGTACGGTCTGGGGTCCCCCAAAGTCTTAATGTTAACACAACATCTGTAGAAACCGTCTGTACAGCCTCCAAAATAGACGGATACTATTTGTTTAGTAAGGTGTTTTATTATTGACAAGTAATCACCGTTTATAGTGAAGCACAGAAACTTAGTTTCGCAAAAAAGTGTGGTTCAACCCTTTCATCATGTTCATGTGAACATTCATGAAATTAAAATTAATACATTCCCAAGTTCTTGAAATTCATGAACATGTTTAGGGACAACATTGTGTTTATAAAACAGTAATCTTTTTTTCATGACTTGAAAAAGGGGTATTTGAGCTTCGGCTGATCTTATTATCACACTTTCATGATTGATTTAACCAAACTCCGCGAAGGAATACTTCCCTTTGTTACACTACAGTACAGTACAAAATGAAAAAGGAGATCACTGCGAAGGAGATTGACCTTAACCATCAGCCGAAGCTCAACAAAGTTTGACGATTAATGTCAACATCATCTGAGACCAGGTTCCTGTACTCAGACGAATGGAATAGAAGATTTAATACCCGAGAATGTCTGGAAAGTAATCACAATTCCTTATATAGTACCATGTGACTTATTCATATTGAAATAAATCGGAAGATCTGAAGTTCTACAACATTTTCTTCCTTTTTGTCAAGATGTTTTCTAAAAATTACTGCTAGAGGCAATAACATACACCATATATTTGACAGGAGTGGCGAAATCAATTGTCCCTATTTCCCAGCATGTCCAAAATATGAACAAGTGATTTTTACCGAAATATACTATATAAACATTTTACAGAGAAGTGCAGACAATGATGGTGTATTTACTGAAAAGAAAATCAAAATCAGATTTCGCCACCCCTTCCTGTATGTATTTATACCTAATACAGTCAAAAACCAGAAGAAATGTCAAGACAAAAGAAATTATATGAATCAAGCATACATTTGTATTTATCTTTTATTGCATAAATAAATTAGTCTCATAAAATACATACAAAATGAAGCTCTACATATCGTTCTAACTGACATGAGGATATGTACACAAAACTTAAACCATGATTTTCTAAGAAAATGAAACTAACCAAGCATATGAACCTATGCCTCTCAATGACACGAAAAATACTGTCTTACAGTGAGCGGTTGTGTTGTCTATATATATATAGTATATATATATATATATATATATATATATATATATATATATATATACACACACACTGTACCAGCATGTTCTCTAAAACAATGCATCATTTTCCTAATTTGCATTAAAGTTCAACGAACATTTTTACAAAAAGAAACTTGTATAATTTGCTTTAAGTCTATAGCAGAGTTATTGCACTTTGTCAGTAACCTAACATTGTGACCCTTAGTCTGTGTGTAAAGTTTCCATAAATTATCTTTAAGAGTTTGTAAGAAGCAATAGATGTGAAACTTATTCAGGGACCTTAGATAATGACCCTGTACACATGTATGAAGAAACAACCCATTCCATACAGTAGTTCATAAGATGCAAACTTGCATGTAAAAACTTAACCAAGATTTTCTAAGTACAAAAAGCCCCATGATTTGAGTTCTATAGCTCTCCTTATTCTTTGAATAGTCAAGCTAAAATGACCACCTTTTTTCTACAAAGTGAAAGGTAGACATCATAAAGACAAAGAAATAGATGAAATGCTCATTGAAAGCATTTCACCCTGGTGTCAAAAGGGTTTCAAAAACTTCCTAAAGCAGATACATGTACATCAGAGTGAGGTAAAAATGGGAAAGCGTCTTACGTCTTTTGCAGATGATAAAAAACATTATAAACCTAAGTAAGCGGTGGCTTTCCGAGCAGAAAGCAATTGGTTGCTTGAACTACTTGAGAAATTTTAAGAATGCTTGAAACTGTGAAAATGAAATGAGGGTAGTTTGGGATATCAATCTTAACCCTTAAAGTGCTGGAACCGACTTCATGCTTATGCAAACAGATTAGATCACAGGCCCGCCAACAAGTATATTGGTGACTGACCTGTGATCTAACATATTTGCTACTCTGAGGATCTCCTAATCAAAAGTAAGCAGATATTTAAGGTCTGGGAAAGCAGGCATCACAAAAATCTATTTTAAGAAAATTAGCCAGCATTCTAAGCAATCGGAACTACTCGGGTATTTCCGTGAGCTGTGAAATACACCTCGGATATAAGTGTAGGGTTACAATTTTTCGGGTAAATCAGCATCTGGCAATTAACATATTTTCTAAGCGTGCACGTTTAGTACTTCAATGTGTATGGAAGTGTTGGACATCCTTTTAAATAATTTTTTATCAGTAACTCATACCAAAACGGCGAAATTGTTGTTGTGACATGTATAGTTGTTTCTTCAATCAAATTCAACAACTTTTTAGATTTCACATAATAAGATCTATTTTTAAAACAGAAGTAAAGTGACGTCATTCTCGCAGGAAACAATATGGCCTCATCCCTATTATTTCAGGTGTTTTCATTGGATAAACACGACGTGTTCAGATTGCATTCTAAGGGCTAAAAAAGTAACATGGAATTTCTGTGAAAAACTTAGCTGCTATATTTCATGGTGATCATTATCTTTTAGTGTATAAATCTGCTGAATAAGAGTAGATCATCATGTAATAAAAAATTCTCTGATATTTTATGGCACTGTTTTTAAATGTCTGCTTTGTAAAGGGTATCTTTTGTTTCCTCATGTCTTCTGTAAAAGGAATGAGGGAAATAAAGATTTTGTATCATATTGTATTGTTAACTTATTTCTCTATATGGGAATTTGTGACAGATCCAAATAGAGATACACATGTGCAGTCAAGTATTACTGAGACTTACACGATGATGGTATCTTAAATTACTTTCGTAAACAATGATCTTAATTTGAATAAACAGGGAGCAACATTTTTTAGATACAATCATCTTGAGGTTCTCATAAACATTTGACTGTCCATGTGTAAATTAATGATACCTTATTTCTCTCATATAAACCATGTGAAATGATTGAAATAGGCAAAAGTTAGCAATAAAAGCACTCTAGTAATGACTATTCTTTGGTGTGTATCACATAAAAGTACAGTTGTTGTGCAGGTTTAGGTAAAAAAAAATGAAAAAAATATTCCTAAATTTCCTCACATCTATGAACAAGCACCTTTAAAAACTGCCTCATTTAGCTTTTAGTTTGGCCTTTAAACAAGACATTATTGACTCAATACTCTTATGAGTTAAGTGACCCAAAATTCATTTTGTAAACAGCTAATAAAATAAGTCTATATTTGGCAACTAACTTTGAATTGATAATACAATTTTAACAAAATAGTTTTATATTCGGCAACTGACTTTGAATCCATGAAGCTATGATCTTCACTCCATCTTCGTCAATCACGTATTTCTGTATAAAAGGGTGAGCCAACAACTCTGTCTTAGTGAGTCTCAATTCTGGAACCTTTTGTAAACAGCGAGCAACTAACTGAATAAATTCTTGCGTAAAATGACTTTCAGAAAGGACAGGAGGCGACCCCTGAGTAATCGAGTGACACAGTTGAGCTGGGTTTGTCTCCGTTTTTAGTTCTTTGAAGGGAAACAGTCCTGTAGCAAGCTCATACAATGTTACACCTAGACTCCAAATCTCTGATGGAACACCGTAATGTTCTGCTTTAATCCGCTCCGGCGACATGTAAGCATTTGTACCAACATAGGTCATTGCTATAGACTTGACAAGCTGCGTACTCACACCAAAGTCACAAAGTTTTATATCTCCAAAAGTGTTAACTAGAATGTTGGAGGGTTTGATGTCTCGATGTAAAATCTTTTCCTCCCACATGTAAACGAGACCTTGCACCAGCCGGAATGACATCCTTCCCAAAATCTCCTCAGGAATTTGTCCATATCTGTCCAAGGAACCCCCATCCATGTATTCCGTACAGATAGATATTCTATTTTCAATGAAGAATGCACCATAGAAACAAATGATTGCTGGAGAATTACAACGGTATAATATTTCCAGTTCTGACAAGATTTTTCTCTGTTCTTCAATGTCCACATCCAGCTCTATTTGTTTAACTGCCATTTGTCTCTGTGTAGGTCCATGGAAAGCTTTATAGACGTGTCCTCCACTACCCTTTCCTATCACTGCCACCTGCTGTAGATCATGGGCCATGATGTTCCCGCATGTCATTAGTTCTTTAATGCTATGACCAGCCGATGGACCTGCTCGAGCATTACCAAGGGAAGTCTCTGTTTGTGCCATAGGCAAACCTCTACCATTGTTGTGAGTAGACTGTACATGCTGAGGTGCCATAGGGCCTGGCGCTACATTACGATATCGACCTCCCAGGTGTAGGCCTTGATTTATTCTTCCTGGTGGCTGAGGTTGTTTCAAACTTGGTGGAGAGAATTTATTTGTCTTTATCTTCAGGTCATGAATGTTTCTATCTTTCGGCGTTTTACCTAGTCTGGGGTAAATAACAATAGGTTCACTCAATCCCTGGACAATATCTGCCTCAGTCAGTTCACAGTAAAACATTTCAAACATGGCTCGTAGCTCGTCATCACTCCTTACAGTGATGCGTTCTCCATCACAATCATCGTATTGAAAAGCAGTGGTGTTGGCATCTGGCTGTATCTGTGATATTACCTCTAACGCCTGATGAAAAGTTATCTCACCTAGGAAAATAATGAAATAACCTTTTATCAATTAATACTGCCGCATCTATATTTTCTGACAATCCAAGCAAGAGTCATGGTACTTGGTCAGTGATCTACATTTAAAATGACCATGGATATTATATATGGAGCATCAATTACCGTTAAACAATTAAAAGACCACTTAGGTTTTTCCCATTCCAGTGTGCATGCGCAGAAAAAAATTATCGGGAGCAAAAAATCATCAACTAATGTTAATCAAACCGTTTATACTGTAATGAACCGAGCAAATGAACCTCTCAAAGACACAAACACATCCGATCAGTGAAGAAACACCGTCGTTCACTGAGCGGTTGTGTTGTCTATATATATTCCAGCATGTTTTCTCAAACAATACATTAGGTTCCATATTTGCACAAACATTCAACGAACATTACATAACTCCCACTTCCGAGAAGACTCGTCCCGAGTCTTGGCCCTTGGGAAATACGTAGGGGAAGGTAACACCGATAGAAGAAGTCTTAATCCCAGCACTGCCACTAAGGTAACAAACTGAGCAAATGAACCTCTCAAAGAAACAAACACATCCTATCAGTGAAAAACACTGTCATTCACTGAGTGGTTGTGTTCTTTATATATACCAGCATGTTCTCTCAAACAATAAATTAGGTTCCATATTTCCATAGACGTTCAACGAAACGAACATTACAATACAAAGTTAATATGCGGAATACAGACATGTTAAGTGCATAAATTTATTAAAAAAGAATTAATTCACAGCTGTGAGAAAAACAATTCAATAATTTCTAATAACAATGTAAATATGGGTCTTCAAACGGTGCCACAAGACTTTTGTCGCAAGTTGCCACGATCAAATGAATGGTGTGAAAGTTTGACCTGACGGGAGATATTGCCCGATACAAAAAATTCTCAATATTTTCCGATCGCTTCAAATTAGTTTGACTAGTTGGTGGGTAAAATATGTAGGGTAAAAAAAAAGATAAATATGCTCTTTGGGGCATCAATCTATTGTAATTTGTTGCGACTCTAAATCGCTAGTCTAAAGCAAAGTCCTCAGATGCACTAGATTACACGATAGATTCTAATAGTATGGTGCGTATACCTCTTACCGACGTATATGTATTACCGATGATTCCATAAATTGCCAGATTTCTGGCGCATGCACCCTCTGATCAGATAACTTCCGCTGTGATTAGTTTGTTGTTTTTACGGACCATTGAACAATGTCTTTTTAACAGATAAATAACAGTAATACAAAATATTTATGATAAAGGCAGGGAAATGCTAATTTTCAAGGTGGATTTCCTTATCTGATTATAATTTTGAATCATGTATAGGAACTCAATAAACAAATTTGCAAAAAAATGTTCCAAATGACATGGCAGACAGGTCTTGTTTAGGAATTGACCTCTGACCTTTTTTCCAGACGAATAAACAAGGTGAATTTATACAATCATTTATACAATCATCGGTAATTGGGTAATTCCTTTTTTTAGCTTCAATATTGCAAACTTGAAATTCAATTTTAACGGTAACAACAAGTTTATTTTACTTCTTAATGATTAGCGATTAACACAAATATGAATGAATATTCATATCAACCTTGAAATATTTAAATATATAGGGTTGAGATTAAAATACTCGAAATTTGCTTCTTAGGTCAACGGTATTTGGTATACCCAGTATAATAGGAAACTATAAGACACTGGAATAGCCTTCCTTATGAACTTAAAACACATCCCAGTCTAAACATCTTCAAAAATGGACTGGGCAATCATCTCTTTTAAACTTATTTAACAGCGCCTCCCAATCATAATCTCTACTGATTGTTCGGGAGTATTTAACTTGAAACTAGAAAACCAACCAAAACAGTTAAAAATGGACTTCATTTATCAATATTTCTTTTCTGATTTCCACTATTTTCAAAGATATATTTTCTACAATAAGACCATGGTTTAAACTTTGGTTGTTGCTTTCTCACCTGGATTTACGAGCCAGTCAATATCTTGCTGTTCTGTGCGGATTCTTAGAGTAAACTTTGGCAAACTCTCCATTCTGCCCCCATCTAATATTTAGGTCGAACGTTTCGCATTTTCCTAGCTCTGCGCAATATGATTTTTTTCTTTATTAAATCATCTATTTCAAGACAGTCATATTTGTTTCAGAATTCGGGTTGTTGGTCATAAATATATTTTTAACTGATAAGAATTTGTGGTCCAATAAACAGTGAGTGTCAGATTGTACATTATTTCGAACATTTCAATATAGGGCTAAGCGATATTTTAGTGCAACGAAAAGCCCAATCAGACCGGATCGGATAAAAACAGACTGTTTTGAGCTGGTCTGTCGAAACCGGTGATTGTAAGCTAGGGCGTATCAGAATTCACGCACGTGCGTAAAATTAATTTCTGAAGTCAGATATTTAAAAAGAATGGAAAAATAAATATGATATGCCTGTAGTCTGGTACCATGACCTATGCAAAGAGTATTTAGCGTATATATACATGACGTAGTGGTAAGGAGGAATCTAGACCAGTCGCGTAGCTCAGTCATTTAAGTGTACACAAGGCTAGGGAGGTCTGGGGGGTCATGCTTCACCATAAAAAAAAGATATGTCATATGGTCCGTGTGGTGCAATCTACGGGGATTCCGCACAAATTGTTTTTGTTTGTATTGTGTTAAACACCGAATCAACATTTTTTAAATTTTTAACGGCTTTCCTGAATCCACCAGTACAAGGCTCGGACAAAGAGATATACATTAAACTTCAGCGCAAATTCTAACTAAAGCGAAATGAGACGCTCAGTGTTGACCTTTGCACAGGATTTCACTTTAAGGAACAATGAGTACGCATGTGCGTATTCTGCGCACAAGCAACTTCGCGCCTGCAGATATGGTATGGGTTTCTGGCTTCAACATATTATTGCACTGTATGGTCATATGGAGTTGAGTCCGGTAACTTCGTAGATCTGTTAGGTCATCAGGCTAAGCAATTATCAAGTGTTGCAGGGTCACCCTTGTGGCATCTAATTCAGGTCAATTTGAAACCTTGACAGCTATAGAGCCAGATACTTAATAAAAAGGTAATTGTTAGAGCTGATATGTTGTTCACGCTAGGAAATTCGTTTAACACTTTTGTTGTGAGCCATGCTCTGGGTGAGTTCAGTTCAAATTGCAAAGAATGTAAACCATTTAGTGTTAATCGTCAGCCTTGTATTCGTCGAGCACATATATTGCAACGAGCCGCGCAAATAAGCCCATAAAGGAGACATCCGATCAGTGAATGACATTGTCTCCCACTGACATGTTGTGTCTGCATATTCTGTAGTATAATAATGCGTTGGGTTCTAAAATTTGCACTATGTTCCACGAGCGTTATATAACTCCCACGGGGACACTTATCCGTGATCCATTAAAACTATATCCAAATAACGTAAAGTGAATGGCGAAGGACACATGGTTGTCTTTGATATGTTAAAAGGACCCGTATGGCCAATGGTTAACAACAGAGGCTGCCGATCGGCTAAACATTAAAGGATATGTGACCTAAGCATCTGGTGCAAATGTGGCAGATCGACGTTAAATTGCATCACAACCTTTAATATTTGTATCGACCAGAGACATAGATGTCTCTGTATCGACCATTGTTTGTTATTTGACCCTTTGTAGGTCATAAATATGAAAACTGAAAAATGTAAATTATTAAATTGTATACACTAAGTTTATTTTCAAATGTGTAAAGTTCCGTTGTTAATGATTTAATAACTAAAAACCAAGACATTATTGTATTATTCATGTCTTAATATCAGCATCTGAGCGTGACCAACAGCATTAGAATGTATTTTACCATGACAAAATATCGAGGTTTGTGATTCAAATAATGCAGTAAAAAAGATGAATGCTTAATGTTAAAGTCAAAATTGGAATCATTCATGAATATGATCAATTGTAATGTTTTATTTCGAGACCAACATTAGCAGTGAATTGTCAATGTTTAGAACTTAAATCCAAGTCGTATGGAAAATAAAAGGAATTTGTTTCTTTTAATCGGTTTGTTACGGCTTTTATTTCATAGCGAGCAATGTCGATATATTTGTCTTTAATTTCTGTCTCATCAGGTATAAAGAGCAACATCTCAACTAAGTATGTTACAACACAAAAGAACGCGATAGTTTAAGTAATAATGCGAGACATTAAGAAATCTAGACCAAGACATAACTGTACCCTTGATTATAGTAAAAATGTAAGAGAAACAGTATTTCTTGCAAATTTCTCAAGTGCCGTTTGGAATAGATTTATTCTTATTTATTTTTATTATTATTCTTTTTCTTACGAATTTGCATATAAGCACCTTAATTTTGTACAATATACCAGAGACATAGATCAGAGACATAGATAACAACTCTGTTATCTATGTCTCTGCATAGATGTTATTTATGTCTCTGAATATACGACCTAATTGCAAACACGAACGATACTAGATCGACGAGTCCAAGAATCATGACAGAGAGTTATCTTTTAAAACAGTTGTGACCTAGATTACTAGATCTCGGAATCGAAAGAGATTTATCTAAGTTGTAAGAGCATGTTTCACAATCGATGTAAAGTAAATAAGTTTAAATGATCTAAATTGTCAGGAATGGTATTAATAACCATCGTCAGCTGACCACTGTTTATCATAAGAAAGGGTTTTGGTTTAGAACAACATATGTTTGTGCAGAGACATAGATAACATCTATGTTATCTATGTCTCTGGTTTGGGTGAAAAACAGCGTGACAAAAGAAACTAAATCTTATTAGTCATGCGTGGTAAAGTTGGAAGACTTCAAACTCGCGGGCGGGGGTCGTCTGTTCCAGCCCCACCGACACATTTGGTTTCGTAGAATTGGCCTTAGTCACTTCAGAGCGCCAGCGTAGTGCGAGAAGGGAAGCCGAAAAAGTCACATGCTTAGTATATAAAGGAAGTTATTTTGTTCTAAAACGGTTAACAGTGCGAATGTCATCTAATATATTATAATACTTATTTCGGTTGGCTGCTATTTGATCCGGTGTTTCGTACCGTGCACTTTACATGACAACAACAAAATGGACGGTGACTCAGAACGATTCAAACTTATTCCACCTTTTTTCAGCCCACACCGAACTGATGTTCCTATAGGCAGGAGTGGCCATAGTATGTGTGCTACCGAAACAGATCTTTATGTCTTTGGTGGATATACCCAGGCCGACGAGAGAAATGGACTAGAGGAAAATACAGTTTTCCCAGAGGTATGGCGGTTCAACATTGCACAACAGAAGTGGTCACGAGTTAACGTTCCTGATACCCAGACCACATGCTTATCGTCGTGTATGGTCCTGCACAGCAGAAAGATATTCGTCTTTGGAGGAACTGGTTATCCTTTTGCGCAGGAGAAAAACAATTCATTAAGGTTTCTTCCCCTTCCGTTGCATAGGCCATGCGATGACGGTGACACAGGAAACGAGTGTAGATGGATCGACGTAAAGCCAAGCGAGAATAGCGATATGGACGAATATGATTTATTTATTTCTACTCCACCACCAGATTATGGACAGAGTATGATTATACATCAGAGTGATATCTATGTGTTTGGTGGAACAGCTGGGTTTTACATGGAGGAGGCGGTTGCACAGCTCTACTGCTTTAACATTGAGACATTGAAGTGGACAAACCTTAAACCTTCGGGCTCAGCACCGTGTGGGCGATACAAGCAAGAAGTTGTCCAGGATTCTGAATAGTAAGTCTCTTACAGTGGTGTAGGATCTTTGAATACGTTGTTGCAATCTGTAATGTATCTTTTTATAAAATTTGTAATTCATGGTATACTGGTGTACGCTAATTCCGCCATACTCAATGGTTACATGAATAACAGGAAGGAAGAGGAGAACTTTGCTCTCAACATTCAGTTGTTCTAACATTTTTCATTCCTCATTTATGATTTTCTCATCATTATTTTTAAATAAAGCACAGAAATGCTCTATGTAACGTAAAATAATCGGGTCACTGGCAGCCATTTGCAATTTTGAGGTCTTACCTTAATTCCGTGGTATTCAGGTCAAACACAATATTTTAAGTATCGGTCCAAAATAATTAGGGTGAAACATACTAGAGACAAATCATGAAACAATTTGGTCGTGTCTGACCCAAGAATGGTGGAGAATTGCAGACGAACTGAAAGGATTTGTTTAGGGTCTCAGATTTGAGTAAATAGTGTGAAAATATCAGGGATTTTCGGAGCTCTGCGTAAAATAAGAGCATTTTATTGGATTGTATTGGTTTTATACCAGAAAAAAATTCATGCTTGCTTCTTTGGAGTTCTTACCTAGGGCTGTGAAAGTAGGTCAGGTCGGTGTGTGACTTAAGGAAGCAGTATGACATTATGCAAATACCACAGAATTAGGGATACCACAAGATTAGGGGAATTGACTATACTTTATTGAAAAATAACACCTAGTCCAGAATTCTAGTCTCGAAGGCTAATGCTATATTAGTCAAACTAATTTGACGCAATCAAAAATATTGAGAAATTTTTGCATCTGGAAATATCTCCTGTCACATCAAACTTTCGAAGGAAAAAAATTAATGGAGGATGATGCAACGGAATTTTTGTTGCTACATTTGAAGACCAATATTTCCATTGTTATCGTGAATTAACAAATTATTTTACTCACAGTTGTGAAGTAATCCTTTTCTAATCAATAAATGTACTTAACATGTCTGTATTCAGCATACTCACTTTGTAAGAACGGTTTAATTTACACTAGGTGACGATTTTTTGCTTGTGAGCTCCAGATTTATTTTCTCTGCGCATGTGCACTTGAGTGTAAAAAAACTTAAATCATTTATTTAATTGTTTAACGGCAATTGATGCCATTATTTGGTGGTTTATAAGTTAATTTCACATATCTTGACTTATCAATTGACTTTGGATGGCAATTTATGCTTTAAATCTGAAAACCAGAATTTGAAAAGTCAGACACTGACTATTTTGATCCTTTGAAATTTCGTCGTTAGATTGCCCCATCTGAAAATAAAAAAAGCAATCTTCATGTCGAATTATTTTGACTTATGCGATATTGACTAAGCAAAGCACGATAATTGTCCAAATGTTGAAAATAGCTTTGTTCACAAGTCATTATACTGCCCCACCTTTCCACAAATAAAAAGTTTTCAACTTACACAGAAAAACTTGCTTAGACTATTTTATTTGACATATACTATTGTGATAGCATTGGATTGGATTCAAAGGTAATATGCATCAAAGGGAAACAAATATGCATGCCTTTTAAGTTTTTAGATTCTAAAATAAATTTGTTCTTTCAAATCAATCTCAATACAAATGATTCAACCACATGTTGACATCTTAGATCGACTTACACAGAATTGTTGCTCGTTATACATCTTTTTTATTTGACAACTATCCTTTTGACAGAATTTTAAGAAAGTTCATCATGATTTGTCTATTGTAGTTTCATCTCTTGAGAAATCACTAAAATATGTTTTCCGTTCTAAATGAAATTGTAACAAAATTCAAATTAAGAAAATATGTGCTTATGTCTATTAATGAGTGATTTATGGCTCTTTCTTAGCCAAGGAACCGTTTAACGTTGTTTTAATCAGTGATTTAAAACAGAAAATTCAAACATGAAATGCCAATGGGTTTGTTTTTTACAATAAATGAAAAAAAGAATTTGACATATTGTCAAATAATATTTAAATAAGAATGAAGTCCGAATGCCACTATGATATTACTAATGCTCTTTTCCTTTCAGTTTCTATGTGCTTGGCGGAGGTCGACTTCTTCATTCAGAGGGCCTTGATCAAATCTACCGCTACAGATTCTCCGACAATCACTGGAGCATTGTCTCATCCCTACCAGACCCCCAAAAGGGATTTCCAAAATCTCGCAGTAGCTTCGGATGTTTGAAGGAGAATGACAATATTTATATAAGTGGAGGAAGACATTATGAACAAATGAATGATTTTCGAGAGCTGTCGGATATCTGGCATTTACGCCTCAGCACATTGCAATGGACTCGCATTAGCTTTAACCTCCCGGAAAAACTGTTTTTCCATAGAACGGTGCTCGCACCGTCAGGATCGATGTACATGTTCGGTGGAGTACTGACAGATGGCCTCAGATCAGCCAGCTTGCACAGATTCCGATTACCCTTTACCATTGGAAAGTTGACAGAACTGTGTTGGGAAAGGGTTTGTGACCTTATAAACAGCAATCAAAAGCTCACGAAAAATGTTCTTGTATCAAATGGTGTGCCCTGGAGCTTCATCGAGAGAATAGACCCAAGTCCAGCATGACTTGCCTCAAGTAAAGTTATCGATTAACATCCATTTGTCTGCTCTGACATTAATGATATTTTGAGTGAAATTAGATTACAATAAACCTTGATTGTAACAGAAGAAGAAATTGTTTATAACAAACAAGCTCTTCTTATGTTTCAATGATATCAGAAATGATGAAGGAGTTCTAATACCCCTTATGCAAATATATACGGTAGGTGTTAATTACATACAATAAGGGCTGACTGAAGCTTATCAAGTTTTCTCTAGAGGACTGTTTTCTCGATATTCAATCTCAGTACCAGCGCCGATTCGTGGGCTGGTCCTGGCATTGTCACTTTGCTATTAATGGGGATTGAAACCAGGTCCCTTGGTACCAGAGGCTGACACTCTTCCACTGCACCACTGTTGCCCAATTAGGTATTTTACATAACAGACACGTTCATTGAGGAAAGAGTAGACAGTAAGGGTAAGATATTAACAATTTTCTTTGCATTTTTCTTTACATGAGCACCTTCTTTCTTCATGACATGAATTTGAATTCAAATGTGGAGGCCCACAGACTTTATCTATCTCGTATTAACAAGTACCAGGCTAGGAGTCTGAAGTGTTTTGCTACAAGGCCTTCCCATGATACCAGCGGCGCTGATGGGGTCTAGAACCAAGAATCCTAGTGTTGCAAGCCCACCACCTTAACCATAAATTGAAAATTAAATGTATAGGTGTATGTAAGCAATATTGAAAAATACTTTCTGCATGGCATAGTTTAATGTCTTATCATCAAACAAGTCAAGAAACCAGCCGATTGTCTGCCTTTGCTCTTATATCTGTGAGAAAATGTTTGATACACTTTTTCTCAAGGCCTTAATCTGGGTTCTGTGTGTTTTCAACATTCTTCCACACTGGTCGAATATTTCTTTTACACTATTTCTCAAACCATCATAATTTTTTTATTTTGTCCATGAGTAATTGTCCAAAACATTAATCTCTGTGTTTTTGTAGCCATTCTACATATGGAATGATTCTTAATATGTTATAAGAATATAAATATATATAAAGTTTAAATAATAAAACTTCTATTATATTAACACACCATGTGATCTTTGGTGGTGTCAAACAAGGTTCCATTTGTCTTTCAATATCTACACTATTTTGTCAGGACTTTTGATTGAGGCAGTATATTTCCCGTAACATGTTGAGGTTTTCTTTGATTGACGGACCTTGAACCTCTTTTAAGACCATTCTATGTTGCATTTTTTAGCCCCGACTTGATACAATGTTTATCATTCATTGTCTCCCACGATGGATTTAAGATAGAAATTGTTAGTGTAACTCCCATTTCCAACAGAACTTATTAGAATGGTCCAAAATGTCGAGAATGTGACAGCTCTGTTTCTTTATTGCTCAACTTCTTTAGATGTTGAAGTAGCCATAGAACATCTTTCTTTGTTTACAGACAAGTGAGGGTATAGTTTCCAAGTCAGTGACGCACAGTTTATCTCCACCCTTACTGACTTTTACAAAGGAGTCGGGTACAACCAGTCTGAGTACATTGTGAGAGTACCATCCACATACCATGAGGTTATCATTCTCGTCTTGAATGCATTCATTGCGTTCTATTCAGATTGTTTTTGTAGTCCTTAGTATATTGTGAGAGTACCTTCCACACACCAAGAGGTTATCATCCTGGTCCTTAACACATTCACTGTGTTTCCTTCAGGTTATTGAGGTAGTCCTTAGATACCTTAGTACCTGAGTATATTGTGAGAGTCCCATCCACATACCATGAGGTTATCATTCTCGTCTTAAATGCATTCATTGCGTTCTATTCAGATTGTTTTTGTAGTCCTTAGTATATTGTGATAGTACCTTCCACACACCAAGAGGTTATCATCCTCGTCCTTAACACATTCACTGTGTTTCCTTCAGGTCATTGAGGTAGTCCTTAGATACCTTAGTACCTGAGTATAGTGTGAGAGTCCCATCCACATACCATGAGGTTATCATTCTCGTCTTAAATGCATTCATTGCGTTCTATTCAGATTGTTTTTGTAGTCCTTAGTATATTGTGATAGTACCTTCCACACACCAAGAGGTTATCATCCTCGTCCTTAACACATTCACTGTGTTTCCTTCAGGTCATTGAGGTAGTCCTTAGATACCTTAGTACCTGAGTATATTGTGAGAGTCCCATCCACAGACCATTAGGTTATCATCTTTTTGCTATATGCATTCCTAAATGGTTTTCAAATCAGAGATAAACAGTTTACTCTCATCATGACTAACTTTCACAAAGAAGTCGTGGAAAGTTGAAGGTCTATTTCCTTTATATCTGGATGTCTGCCATTTTACACACTGCCAATGCAGTTGAGGCAGTCTTTTTGAAAGTGAACTCTGAATAGACACTTGCATCCTCGGTCTTTTAAACCTTCAATGAAGGTACATTGTGAGAATACTGATAGCATACCAAAGGGTTATCCCATATATCGAAATATGTTTTGTGTTCTCTTCAGATCTTTGAAGTATTTATAGAACACCTTAGTACCTGAAGGCATTTTGAGTTTTGGCGTCCACACACCATTATGTTATCTTCCCTGTCTTAAAGGCATTTATTGCGTTTCCTTCCGGCCATTGAGGTAGTCCTTAGATACCTTAGTACCTGAGTATATTGTTAGAGTACCATCCACAAACCAAGAGGTTATCATCCCTGTCCTTAAATGGATTCTTTGGGTTTTCTTCAGGTCGTTATAGTAGTCCTGTCTCCTGAGATACCTTAGTACATTGTGAGAGTACTATCCACACACCAAGAGGTTATCGGCTTCGTCTTAAATGCATTCATTGCGTTCTCTTCAGATTGTTGAATCAGTTAAATTATAAGGGGCGTCCTTGGCTTTGTGGTTTGAAATTTGAAATTAAATGGCCCCTCTCAATGTTGGATCATTAATCCATGTGACAACATTTTGGTTTTCATTAGAGGAACTCAACTTGACCACCCCTTAGGGGCAATTGAGTATGGGGTGACTTACTGAGTACCGATGGTTATACCTGGCTTGACCAGCTCTTATGGGCAGTTGGATATGGGGTGTTCCTTCAATCATTTAGAGTAGGGCATCGTAACATAACTGAAATAATGTTGACGCAATGTAAAACCCCATATTAATAATTGAAGCGTCATACAACACATGTACATTGTGAGAGTTCAATCCACACACCAATTAGTTAATCCATTTATTCTAAAATAGCATTCTTTATATTCTCTACAGATTGTTGAATGAGCCATAGAGCACCTTTCTTTGTTTACAGACAGGTGAGGAAATGGTTTGTTGAAACAGTCAATGGGAGCCTCCATGGCCTTGTGGTTTAAGTCAGAATTTGAAATCAAATGGCCCCATGTCAATGTATGATCATTAATTCCTGTGACAACATTTTGATTTTCATGAAAGGAAATTTCCCGACTGACTTGCCAAGTGCTGATGGTTGTACCAATGTGACCACCCCGTAGGGGCAGTTGAGTATGGGGTGACTTACTGAATACTGATGGTTATACCTGGCTTGACAAGCTCTTATGGGCAGATGGGTATGGGGTATTCCTTCATCATTTAAAGTGGGGTAACGCAACATAACTGAAATAATGTTGAGGTGATGTAAAACCCCATATAAATAATTGTAGTGTCATAGAACACATGTATGTTGTGAGATTTCAATCCACACACTAATAAGTTAATCGTCTTTCCTAAAATAGCTTTCTATTTATTCTCTTCAGATTGTTGAATGAGCCATAGAGCACCTTTCTTTGTTTACAGACAGGTAGGGAAATTGCTTTCAAATCAGAGATAAACAGGTTACTCCCATCATGACTGGCTTTCACAAAGACTGACTGACTTGCCAAGTGCTGATGGTTGTACCAACGTGACCACCCTGTAGGGGCAGTTGAGTATGGGGTGACTTACTGATAACCGATGGTTATACCTGGCTTGACAAGCTCTTATGGGCAGTTTGGTATGGGTTATTCCTTTATCATTTAGAGTGGGGCATCGCAACATAACTGAAATAATGTTGAGGTGATGTTAAACCCCACATAATTAGTTGAAGTGTCATAGAACACATGTACGTTGTGAGAATTCAATCCACACACTAATAATCTCTCTTTCCTAAAATATTATTCTTTTTATTCTCTTCAGATTGTTGAATGAGCCATAGAGCACCTTTCTTTGTTTACAGACATGTGAGGAAATGGTTTTCAAATCAGAGATAATCAGTTTACTCCCATCATGGCTGACTTTGACAAAGAAGTCGTGGAAAGAAGAAGGTCTGTTTCAATTATTTCTGTGTGTTTGCCTTCTTACACAAAGCCACTGCAGTTGAGGCAGTCTTTTTGAAAGTGAACTCAAATAGACACTTACTGCCTCGGCCTTTTAAACCTTTACATTGTGAGAATACTGATCGCATACCAAAGGGTTGTCTCATATATGGAAACACATTCATTGTGTTCTCTTCAGATCTTTGAAGTAGTCCTCAGATACCTTAGTACCTGAGTGCATTGTGAGTTTATCGTCCACACACCATTACATTATCATCCCTCGTCCTTAGTGCATTTATTGCGTTTCCTTGAGGTCATTGAGGTAGTCCTTAGATACCTTAGTACCTGAGTGCATTGTGAGTTTATCGTCCACACACCATTACATTATCATCCCTTGTCCTAAGTGCATTTATTGCGTTTCCTTGAGGTCATTGAGGTAGTCCTTAGATACCTTAGTACCTGAGTACATTGTTAGAGTACCATCCACAGACCATTAGGTTATTGTCTTCATCCTAAATGCATTCATTGTGTTCTCTTCAGATTGTTGAAGTTATCTTTCATTCATTCATTCATTTATTTAATTGATAGTCGGCCCCCGGCCTTAACAATACAATATACATATAAAGATTAACATGTACAGCCAAAGGTAAAGCATGTTTAAACAATATACATAGGAGGTTGTTGAAAGCAATCAAAATAGTTACAAAGCAAAGTCTACTAACTCTTACTCATAATGAATTGATAAAATTTTCTCTTTTTTGGTAAGAATAGTATACATACATAGCAATATTGCGTACTTCATCTTTATTCTTACGTGTCAAAAGTAAATTAAACTTTTGTATATTTGGATGTTTATAATATCTTTGTTGAAAATACGTATCACGTAGATCAGAATACAGTGGGCAAATAAGTAAGAAATGATATAGATCTTCAGTCTTATTCTTACAATAACAACAATTATTATTATCTTGTTCATGGTTCTTATAGCGGTTTTCCTCCACAGCTAACATGAGAGTTGCTGTTCTAAAGCATGCGAAAGATTTACGGAACTTGTACAATGTTAAAATGTCTAGATAAGTTTCATACCCAAATGTCGACTTAAAACCAGTATAGTAAAATAGTTTTGTTTCGGTACAGCATTTATTTCTCCATACTTGCAAATACTAGTCTTTCAATCTCTGCAAGTACTGAGCAACAAAATGCTTTTCATTTGTTATCATTTGATTTTCCCAAGCGTAACCAAATCCGTTTTCGCATAAATGACTTCTTAGTCTAGATACCCAATTTACATATCCAAATGAATCATACATATTTAACATATTGTAACATTTTTTAACATACCTGCTATTCGGCATAATAAGAATTCTCAACCAATACTTTATAACTCTTATACAAGTGTAAACATATAATGGAAAACGACCACAATCGCCAAGGACAGCTGCATCTGAGGTATTCGATGGTACACACATAAAACGCTTACATGCATATTTTTGGACCCTTTCAATACAGTCAAACGATTGAAAACCCCATGCCTCACTCCCATATAATAATATCGGTGCAATCTTTGTGTCAAAAATTTTAAAAAACAGTTTACCATTGGTAGGTGAAATCCCTTTCAAAGAAGTCAATACTAAGTTCAATGCACATTTCGCTCTAAGAGCATTCTGTTCAGCCATTCTGAACGATGATAAACCACTTGTAAAATTCACACCAACATATGCGAAAGCATTTACACATTCTAAAGATTTATTTTCAAAATAAAATTTGTCATACCTTGAGAGGGGACCTCCTTTTCTAAAAACTACAACTTTAGTTTTTTCAATGTTAACTTTAAGTTTGAAATCTTTGCAGTATGTTTGTAAAACATTTAAGTGTTTTTGAAGACCCATTCTCGTGTCTGCAAGTAACGCGATGTCATCAGCCAACATTAACATGAATATCTCGATGAAATCCGGATTTAACTGTATGCCTTTGTTTCCACTTTTAGATATCAAGTCATGGAATTCATTAATGAAGAGAGTAAATAGTATAGAACTCATCGAACAGCCCTGTCTCAAGCCCACTGGACAATCAATAGGATCACTAAACTCATTACCTGAACGTACAACCGTTTTTACTGAAGAATATATACTTTTTATAGAATTTAATAATTTACCGTCGATACCATGAGATAATAATATAGAATACAACTTCGATCTGTCAACTGAATCAAACGCTTTCTTAAAATCGATGAAGGCTACATACACTTTCCTATGTTTCCTTGACAGATACTTGCTTATTACTGCCTGTAGAACAAAAACATTATCAATCGTTGAATAGCCCGCTCTGAATCCAGCTTGGCATTCAGATATCCTGTCATATACTTCAGAATAAAATGTAAGACGTCTTGTTATTATATGTATATAAATTTTACTAAATGTGTCTATTAGTGAAATACCCCTGTAGTTATCAGGGTTATGCACATCACCTTTTTTGTAAACAGGAATTGTTATAGATGTCGACCAACTTACGGGAAATTCACCCGAATTAAATATTCTATTAAATATCTTACGCACATAAGGTAAAACCAGATCTATACAATGGATAAAATGATTGGCCGTAAGGTTACCCGAAGTCGCCTTGGAAGGTTTTAACGATTTAACGGCATTAATGATTTCGTCATCAGTTATGTCATTGTTCAAGATTGAATCCTTAATATCATCAAAATCATGAACAATATCCATACCCTCAGTGTAGTCGGGTAGATTTTCGTTTTCAATGTCTTCTAACGAGTAAAGATTCAGAAAGTGATCAAACCATTGACTTGTTGTTAATTTAGGTATTTTTTGTTCACTATGATTTAAGCTTTTGAGCTCTCTCCAAAATTGCTTTGGGTTATTTAATGAATGTTCAATATTTTTCTTGATTTTTATATTATATGCAGACTTTTTGTGCTTGCATGCAGACTTGTAATCTGCTTTTGCTTTTATATATTTATTAAGATCTTGAACATTTTTGCTCTTTCTGAAAGTTCTTAATGTTTTATTTGCTAAACCTTTTAGTGATTTGCATTCTTTATCAAACCAGGTTTTGCGCTTAATACATTTTGCCGCTTTGTTTTGTGGTGTTTTAGAAAACTTCTTACCTGCACGAAGAAGTTTATTCTCAAACAAATTTATAATTTCTGACATAGAATTGCTTTCTTTATCAATCAAATTTGATAAATCATCAAAATCACCGCAAAGAACCGCTGAACATATTTCATTTTTGAATTCCTCGATTCTGTTAATATCAAAAGAAGATTTTGATTTTTCAAAAGGTCCTGCCTTTAACTGTTTATCACTATCATTGATTTGAATAAACTGTTCAGACCTAATAACGCATTTCATAGGCATGTGATCGCTTTCACTTTGGTCGAGTATTTCAAAGTCAATAAGAACATCTAATAAATCGTGAGAGACAATAAAGTAATCAACAACACTACATCCTTGATGACTTACAAACGTGTGGTTACCGTAATGACTATCTTTACCTATTCTCCCGTTTACAATAAACATACTCTGTGTTTTACATAATTCTAGGAGTCGACGACCATAGCTATTGACCTTTTTATCACTTGAAATTCTAATTGGCAATGAATTAATCCCTTTCGTTATTTCATCAAAATCATTGAAAAGTGGAACATTCTTTATTTCGACCAAAAAGTCGTTTTCAATACCAGTTCTACTATTCAAATCACCGGTAATTATTAGATGAAATTCTGAAATACTGGTCCCACTATTTATGCTTTCAAGTAAATTGTCTAAAATCTCAATACCTTTGATACTAGTTTTATCATAGATTGACGAATTCTCAGGAGGTACATAAATACATATATAGATAACATCTTTCGACAAATTAAATAAAGCCCCACATATATGTAACACAATCCCATATGTAAATTCGTTCATGATGCGTTTAACATAGGAGTCAAAAGAATTTCTGACATAAACACATTCCACCCATGTTTCTTCCACGACATTTTACCCTATAACTAGAGCACTTAAAACATGTATAATCCCCTGAGATTACATCGACTTGTGTAATGTCATTTTCCCAGGTTTCAACAAAGCCTAATATATCGAAATCTGCAACAAATCCTCTAAAATTAGAGCATTCAAGTTTGTTGACTAATCCACTTATATTCCACGTCAGAAAAGATATCCCTTCAAAATTATTAAGGCCTTGACCACAATCCTATGCTTCAACTGTTGCTTCACATGTATCCGTTCCAACTGCTTGTAACCGGTCATCCGATGGTTTTGGTGATCCAAAACCATGCGATGACCCACCAGAAGCAGTTCTATTTAAATCAGTTTCCATTTGTACTAAATCAGTTCCATTAGATTCGGGTTAGGGATATCATTTCTACGCGTGGCCCTCTTAAACACTCTACTATTTTGTGCGTATCTTCTTTGTTCACGCTTGTACAAGATACCATTCTTATAATATCCCGTAATACCATTCCTACTTAAAGCTTTCAATTTGGCACGCTGGTGAGAGGTGAGCTCATTTGACAAAGGTATGCCATTATCGCGAAATTTATCTCTTGACTGAAGAACAGAAAGCTTGGTTTTAAAGTTCTTGAATTTTACAAGAACCATTCTAGATCTATCGTGAACGAATTGGCCAATTCGTCTAATGCTATTAATTTCATATTGATCAAATGCAGTCTCACCAAATGCTACTTTATGTATATACTTGACATATTTATCTAATGTGTGTTCATTTGTTTCAAATTCGTCATCATCGAGACCAAATATTCTTAAAGAAGTCTTTACCGATTCTGCTTCCAAATTGTCTAGACGCTTAGATATTTCTTGCTGGTCAGAACTTTCTCTATCACACATATGACCAAGCTCGTTGAAGTCGGACTGTAACATATGCTGTTCCTGTTCTAGGGAGTCAACTTTTGATGCAAGATTGGTCATGTCAGCATCTATTGCTTTCTGCTTTGACTCGATTTTGCATAATCTGGATGACACATCCTTGATCTCTTTTCTCAAACAACCTGTTTCCTGTCGTAAAGCAGTCAGTTCATTCTTCACTTGGAGGAGTTCTTGGTTTGTGTTCCAGTTTGAATGTGCGATGGCATCAAGGATAACTTGCGTTTCAGGGTTCGGCACTCGACCAGGGCTAGGTCCAGGGCCGGGATTTAGCTCAACGTCCGAAGATAACAAAAGTAACAGTTGATGATAGCTAACATAGCTCACAGATCTCTCGGAACATAACCCACATTGCATCTTGTTACTATACATTGCCATCATAGGGATCAACCGTTCAGGATATGCTTGTGAAACACAGCTACTAATGATGATTGATTTGTTTGTCTCTTTGCTGTTTGTGAAATGGTGAGATATAGTTATCATAAGGGGCCTCAGTGGCCCATGTGGTTTTAGTACAGAACTTGAAATCAAATTGCCCCTCTCAATGTTGGTTCAAATCCCTGTGACAACATTTTGATTTGCATGAGGGGCAGTCCCCCAGCTGTCTTGCAGAGAACTGATGGTTGTACCTGCCTTGACCAGCCTTTATGGGTAGGTGAGAATGGGGTGTTCCCTCATCATTTAGAGTTGGGCATCGCAACATAACAGAAATAATGTTGACGCGATGTAAAACCCGATATAAATAATTGAAGTGTCATAGAACACATGTACATTGTGAGAGTTCAATCCACACACTAATAAGTTAATCTCTCTATCCTAAAATAGCATTCTATTTATTCTCTTCAGATTGTTATATGAGCCATAGAGCACCTCTCTTTGTTTACAGACAGGAGAGGAAATGGTTTTCAATTCAGAGATAAACAGTTTACTCCCATCATGGCTGACTTTGACAAAGAAGTCGTGGAAAGTTGAAGGTCTGTTTCCATTATTTCTGGATTATTGAAGAAGTCATAAGGGGCCACAGCGACCTGTCTTTGTTTACAGACGGATGCAGACATGGTTTCCAAGTCATTGACAAACACTTTATCTCCGTCCTTACTGATTTTAACAAAGTTGTCATACATTTCGTGCTGCTTTGTTAACTCGTGAACAACTCTCATAGTTTTGTTGTCTCATTGTTTTGTTGGCGAATTGCAGCTCCAAATCCCGTTGACATTCTAGCTGTGGGATGATTTTTTTTATAATGACTATTTCCTTTTTCGCTCACCTGAGCTCTGCTCAGCATCTGAGCTTTTAGGATACTTAAATGTCCGTCGTCTGTCGTGTGTGCGTGCGTGCGTGTGTCGTCAACAATTTCAGCGTTTACACTCTAGAAGCCACATTTTTGGCCCATTCTTCCTGATACTTGCTCAGGATGTTGACCTTGATGATATCTCAATTGAGTTCGATCATTGGTGGGGTGGGGTCAAAAAGTAGGTCACTAGGTCAAAACTTAATAAAATCTTGTTTACACTCTAGAACCCACATTTTCTGCCTAATCTTGTTCAAACTTGCTCAGGATAATAACCTTGATGATATCTCAATAGAGTTTGATCATGGTTGGTGCGGAGTCAAAAAGTAGGTCACTAGGTCAAATCTTTGAAAAATCTTGTTTACACTCTAGAGGTCACATTTTCTGACCAATCTTGATAAAACTTGCTCAGACTGTTCACCTTGATGGTATCTTGATCGAGTTCGAACATGGGTAGTGTGGGGTCAAAAAGTAGGTCACTACGTCAAATTTTAGAAAAATCTTGTTTACATTCTAGAAGCCACATTTTCTGCCCAATCTTGATAGAACTTGCTCAGAATGTTAACCTTGATGATATCTCTATCTCGATAGAGTTTGATCATGGGTGTTGCGGGGTCAAAGAGTAGGGCACTAGGTCCAATCTTTGAAAAATCTTGTTTACACTCTAGAAGTCACATTTTCTGCCCAATCTTGATAAAACTTGCTCAGACTGTTAACCTTGATGGTATCTTGATTAAGTTCGATCATGGGTAGTGTGGGGTCAAAAAGTAGGTCACTAGGTCAAATCTTAGAAAAATCTTGTTTACACTCTGGGAGCCACATTTTCTGCCCATTCTTTATCAAACTTACTCAGGATGATAACCATGATGATATCTCGATCGAGTGTGATCATGGGTGGGCTGGGGTAAAAACTAGGTCAAATCTTAGAAAATCTTGTTTACACTCTAGAAGCCACATTTTCGACCCAATCTTGATCAAACTTGCTTAGAATGATAACCTTGATGATAGTTCAATAGAGTTCGATCATGTGTGGTGCGGGGTCAAAAAGTAGGTCACTTTAGAAATATTACCTTGATGATATCTTGACCGAATTTGATCATGGGTGGGGTAGGGTAAAATAGTTCACTAGGTCCACTCTTTGAAAATCTGGTTTACACATTAGAAGCCACATTGTCAGGATGTTTACCTTGATGATATATTGATCAACTTCGATCATGGTTAGGTGGAGTCAAAAAGTAGGTCAGTTCTGCTTCAAAATGGCATATTATGTTTTCTTGATGATATGAGGGCCGAATTAGATCATAGAAGATGGGATGGGTTTAGAAAAATGGTCACTATGTCACATCATAAATTACTATTGTTTACAATATTATGGTAAAAAATTCGACCCAATCTGTCTGGAACTCGCTTTCTCTCACCCTTCAAAGTTTCTTAGAATATTTGCGTAAGTTTGATAAATCTTGTTTACATTCTAAAGGCATCACTGTTTGTACAATGTATATCGAAGAGGTCTACAGCTTAATTTTTTAAGACATCCAGAGTGCTGATCAAACTTGCTCAAAATGTTAACCTTGATAATATTGTTGCGAGCTAGCTCGGTCAGGATGTCACGCTCTCAATTTGGTAAATGGGGAAGGAGAGGGGCTCAGCAAATCTCTGATGTTTTGGCTCCACCTGGCTATCCAGTACTCAAGGGTAAATGGGATAAGGGATTTTAGACAAACTCAAAAAAAAAATCAAAGACAAAAATAAACTTCAAAGTCAAACCTTTAATTTAGATGTATAACTATAATAAATTCTGTTCCAAAACTATCTTCCTTAAATTATCTTAATACGCAATGTAATTATTGTTTAATCCTATAAGTTGTTAGAAGTTAAAACCCAAAATAAGTATGAAATAAAAGTCTAAGTTTAGCGTACCGAGTACTGGAGGTGAAGCCTCGAAATGTGGGAAAACGTCGCTTATATAGCGAGCATCTTCCCACAACGTCGTGAATTCCCACAATCACAAAACGTTGTGAAAATGGTAGTATTTCCCGAACGTTGCGGGGTTCCCGCAACGTTGGGAAAACCAGCACCTTCCCGACGACGTCAAGTGCGCGCAATGAATGGGATGCGCATACAGTCAGAAAGAAAGTAAAATTGCATCTAGACAAACACTGATACAAAAATGAATAACAAATGCTTAGACAAAGTGCATAATAATCTTTGGAAGCGTAAAATTTGTATCACTGAAAAACTCAGAAAACAAGTATTATTTAGCCCAGTATGATTGACAGTTCGAAAAGGTCTGTTGACATACCGAAAGTAGAATTCAAAGAGGTCAACCCACAATGCATCGCTGCGTCGGGTCACAAAAGGTCACAACACTAGCATGGTTGCACAGAGATGCTTTGGGGGGAAATCAGAACAAAAATCATGAAAACTAACTAATCCGGAGGTGACAGTGCTTGATGGAAGGTGCAAGGTCAATCCGTAACTGTTGCTCAAATGTCTAATGACCATATGAAATCCTATCTATGTTAATTAATTGTCAAAATGAATGAATCGGCGAGTCGTCAAATGAAAGTAAACAACTCACATAATTGGGTCAGTAAAGACGTAAGACCAAAACTGGGGTTGCAACAATACCCCCCGCTTAAATGCCTAAGCTCCGACTGGCATTATACTGTGACAATATTACTCAATCGTTTCATGAATAAACAAATTCTTCTCTCCCTACCCTAAAATATAGGATAACGAAAGTAGAACTTGTTGCTTAAGCAGACACCTTCAAAAATAAACTCCTTATACAAGGCTTGTCAGGCAAAAAGCACAGTTGACATTTAACAAGTTTTAATAACTTAAAAATAACGATAAGTGAATAAACTTTAGGTTATTGCAAAAAATGCTTTAATCTAACAGCGAATGCTTCATCTAATGCTTAGAAGAGGGAGCAGTGGTCTGTCACTGGACTAACCCATTCTTCCTTTTCTAATTCCCTAATTAACTAATTTCTTCAATGCTTTCAAAGTAAAACTGCATTTTTTTTTTTTTTTTGGTACTTTATAATAAATAAACATGCATAAGTTGAATAACAATACAAAATACATGTATACAACAGTTTTAACAATACATGGTTAATGAAGACTTTGTCAATACAGCATGGAAAAAGTTCCTTTCTGGTGGACGGGGTTTAAATTCACTAATGTTCTGCTGGCATTTTAAAACGCGAAAAGGATTACACACAAAAGATGAATTGGTGAAAAATGAGTAAGGTTTTCTCGATGGGCAGTCTCATTTCGGAGTTTTCGTGATCACAGAATGCCCACAAACTAAAAAAGGACACAACTTCACACTGCTATCATTTAAAAAACACCAACAAAGACACTGCTCTTGTTTAGACATCATCTGGCGCGAAATAAATGGAAGAGGTATTAGATGACAAGTTGTCCTTAAACGGGAAATATTTAAGACGGGAGTAGAGTAAAGTTGTGGACCTAGTGTCGATGTTTGTAGTCCCGGGCTCTTGGCTCTTCTCCTGTTCTCTCTGTCTCCCAACGGTTTTTTTAGCTGGGCTTGTCCTTCTTCTTTCGTCCCTTCTCTCGGGGCGGGGACCCTCTGTTTCTCGTCCCTTTTCTATTCTCCTGCTTGTATTGTTACTAGTTTGCGCCGTCACAGCTGCGGTTAAAAGGTGGATGGAGCGCTGGAGAGATTCCAAAGCGCAGGTGTTTCTCCTGACTTCCCCTAGCATAGACTTCAAGAGCTCTTTTAACTCTTCCTTCTCCTCTTTGTCTTCCTCGAAAGAGCTTTCCGAAGACACTGGCGAAGGGGACCTGCTTCTCATCTTCTTATTTGGTATTATGTTATTTGATACATCCGCCGGGCGCTTAGGTGTAATGGCTGTCTCCTCTGCTGGTAACAATTGAGGCATTAAGTCTTCTACCCTCACGCTTTCCTTCACATAATTTAACTGGTTCAGGGTTTCTGCTGAGCTTGCTCGGACGGACACTGGGGTGGCTTCTTTTTCGTTTACAAGTCTTGTTAGAGCTGCAGGGCTGATAAAAGTTGTTATTTGCTCCAGTAGTGGACTCATTGCAAGACGCAATTGATGGTCTGACAGGCCTGACACTTCGTCTATCAACTCTGGCTGCAGGGCTGGAGCAGGGTTGATGACTTCTGCAGTTGAGTTTCTGTCTGGCTCTGTCTCATCCTCTCTAACGGGCAGGATCTCCTGCATCTCCCTCGCCAGGCAGTCGGATTCAGTGTTCCTTTCCGTGTTTGGCTGGCGCTTGGAAAGGAGGTCCTGCCAATGCTGGATAGACTCTTCCTTGCTTAACATCAGGCAGTCCCTGGACAACCTGTTATATCTCAACCAAGTCAGTTTATGAGTAACTTGGGGTCAAAAGTAGATCACTGTCAAATTTAGACAAATCTTGTCCATTACTCATGTGTAACGTTGTTGTAACCAACACTTTACAAGTGTCAGGTGAGCGATCCAGGACCCTCAGGGTCCTCTTGTTTAAGTTGTTATTTGTCTTTGCTTATTAGATTTTGTTTGCACTCAATTTGTCTGAAACTGGGCCAGATATCGCACTTGATCCTGTGCGATATTCAAGTATCAGATTGTGCCTGCTTAACCTTGCTTCTTCATCAGTTCCTGGATTTTATGTTTGAGTCTGCAATTTCCTTATCTTTTCTTAGACATTCTGAGCACTCCGTGTTATGTACAACAGGTGTTATGTCTAAAGTATCATTTGTTATCTCATCTTGATCACAGGTTGAGTTAATTATCCAGTCTGAGCTTGTTAGAAAGGTGTGACTAGTGCCCAGAAGGTCAATATCTTCAGTATCTAGGAAGTGAATGACTTAGGATTTGATTTTTAAGGGGTACTTTGATGGATTGAGAGTAGGAGAACATGCAAACTTGGGTAATTGCAATGTGAATTTACATAAGGATATGCTGCATTGTATTCATAACCTGATGAATATTGATATGGCCTTACTGGATATGGCGTATATACTACAGAATGCCCTCATCAAAGTGACTTGTGTAAGGATCTTGGAAGTTAATTTCAATAGAGTGACTACTATTGAAGCCTGAGTTTAAGTTTCCTGCAGACTTCCTAAATCTTAAGCCTGCCTGCTCTTGAGTCTCAAATAAGGAATTATGGAGATCAGTTAAATATTCATTGCTGCTCTGACCATCAATTCAATTCAATTCAATTTTTATTCAGTAAATTCAGGCCTGTGGCCCATCAAACATAATACGTAAATCATAATACATAAACCGGGTTGAAATAATATATAAGTATATACATCTTTAAACACTTTAAATCTAAAGCCTTTCTGCTCTTGAGTTCCATATGGAGGATTTGTGCAATAGCCTGCAGTTCTAAAAAAAACCTGCCATAAGCGTGGCAAAAAAGGCTTGATAGAATGAGTGTGACAGACAGGATGCACAGCCTGACAGACAAAGTAGAAGTGATCCCTTAGTGTGTTACTTCTGGGAAAGAAGATGGCACAAACACACAAAAAAATCAAATAAACTAACTATCAGAGTATTGAGTACAAATCTGGATGACTCTGTCTGCAATAAATGCATTAACATATATAAACAAAGTACAGCAAAGTTCCCTATTTTTTTCTCAACACTTAATTGATTATTATTTTAAATAGTATACAACTTGGAGACAATCTGTCACATTCATTAATTGACTAGATGTACCAACACAGGAATATGTGTTTTTCATGAGGAGGTAAAAAAATCTTTTACATCTTCAATTGAACACTGATAACTGCATTGCTGGTATCTTTTCTTTGTTAGCTCTTATAAAGTATATGTTCTTACATTTGAATAAAAGAGTCTACACTATGGAATGGCTTTCCCCCTCAGATCTTAATGTTAATCTGTTATGATTTTCCTTCCTTTTATATGGCTTGAACCTCCTATTTTCCTTTTTTTCCCAGGGTTGGTCATTTGCACTACGTTTGTTGCCGCCTCTATATTGGTCACTACTTCTGCATTGGTCTTCAGGTGTACACTTTTTTTCCGTGGCTGTCTGTGTCCCTTCGTTGGTCGTGCTTGGTCGTGTCATCACCATCTGCTGACTGAGGTCCCTGAGGGCTCTTGCAAACTCTGTCAGAGCAGCTCCTTGCCTCTGAAGCGCAGCGTTTTTTCTTATTCATGGCATCCTCCACTGCCTTCCACTTCCTGTCCCTTATGCTAGACGATGCTGTGGAAAGAGACGATGAAGATGATGAAGCCAGGGACACAGATTTTATTGGTTCCGCTGGCTTCTCATCGAAAGTCCCTTTCTCAGAGAAATTGGAATTAACAATAAATTGTGATTCCTATTTTAAATATACATGTACAGTTATCAATATCATTTTCTTATTACAAACTATATATTTAATATCACACATTCATTACAAATAATTTATCTACTATAACTTTTTTTTTTACAAATTTTCTATCATTACAAATTCTTATTTATAAATTTATTCTTTCCAATGCAGTGTTGTAGCAAATTGATCATGTTACAATTCAAAACCTTTGTATAGCAAGTATGACATACTATCAACTGTTCAGAGGTTTCATCTGAATTTTAACTACAGTAAGTCTTGTCTGTTAGCCAAACTGTAATAGTGCTGTTACAAAATGGGAAATTGTTCAAACATTGTTTCAATGACTTTTGTCTTTTGTGTTGCTATGATTTTAAATTGATATATCTGCTAACAATTTGAATTGGTCACAAAATCCAAAATAAAGATATTCCCATCTTTTGTCTGAAATAAATCATTTGTTATGTTTGAATAAGTTAAGCATGACTGTCCCCAAACAGCTCTTATGACAGTGGTGCAGAGGTAGAGCATCGCCTCTTTTACAGATGGTCCCTGGTTTGATCCCCATTAGGCATGGTAAAAGTTGGCGGAACTAACCGACAAATGGGCACAAAAACTGGTTGAGTATCTAGGAAGCAGTCATCATGAGGGAATTTAACAAGCTTCAAGCTTCCTATATAATCGACAAATAAGATAACTATGAATTGGATGTTTTATTTGACTCGATTTTATGATTATTTGTATAAAAATATCATATTGTTTCATTACCAAGATTGTTTGTTTTATTAGCACTTTTGATTAAATCCTCTGTGAAAAAGTTCAATGTTGTGGTTTTTATTTTTAACAGTTACACAATAACAAATGAAAGATTTCATTTATTCCTTAGAGGCAGTCTCCTGACTGACCAAGTGCTGATGGTTGAACCCAGCTTGACAAGCCCTTATGAGCATTTAACCCTTTCCCCAAAAATAACAACATTTGACGTGTTTGTTGCTGACACCTCAGGAAAACATTGTGGGAAAAGGAGATATTGCTCTATACGAGCAATTTCTCCTTTTCCCAATTTGTTTTCTGCCCTATCAGAAGATTATTTTCCAAATTCATCACATTTTAAAATGTTGTCTGCAAACTCTTTCAATTTGAGACAGTTGAAAAATTTGGCGTTTGGGAAAGGGTTAAGTATGGGGTTTTCCTCTATCATTTAGAGTCAGGCATCACAACATAATTGAAATAATGTTGATGTGATGTAAAACCCATATATGAATTTACAAATGAAAAATTTCATTTATTTTCAATGCAACTAATGTGAGAATATCAAGCAACCAGCCTGGGACTTCAACCACTTACCCTTTGCTAACAGCAGGGTTCTACATTGCCTCAGGTCCACTGGTCTGTGACCAATAGTTTCCCAAGAGGACCAGAGTACCGTTTTACCAAACAACTTACGGCAAATATTTGCGTAAGTCATAACCGATACACATGGATAGTATCTTCAATGAAAATACAATATTGCAATGTGACACGTCATTGGAAGCGTCTCGGAGAGACGATTCCAATGATTTACTTGCAATATTGCTTCGCTCAATATTGAAATAGGAGTGATTGTTGTTGTTTTAGACTTACGCAAATCTTAAGCGCAAACTGTTTAGTAAAACGGTACCAAGTAGATGTTCAAGCTTGCAGACCCTCTGGACTGATAGAATATTCGGAAAATTTACCATGATTTGTGTTTATTGCTGAGATAAATTGTCCAAAGCACTTAATAATGTGTTCTATTCAAAATGAAATTGTTTTGAAAATAAGAAAACAAAAGTTGATTAATTTCTGTCAACAAGCGATTTATGTTTTTTTTTGTACGGTGTTTAACGCCATACCAACAGTTTTTCGGTTATGTAACTGCTTTCCTGAATCCACCAGTACAAGGGTAGAGCTCTGAAGTGACTGGCCGAAGGTCACTCCCAATATCTATATATGAGTTTGTACTAGGGAGGGGGAGGTTAACTTTTGCAGGAACATTGGGTCAGGTAGTTGCTTGTCCTGTTGACCTGTTAATTGCACAAGGGATTGTAGAACCCAGCTAAGAGTCATCTTGTGGAATAAGATATGTGACCCTTACAGCTGGAAAGACTTCTTTACCCCTATAGTGCTGGAACCAACTTCATGCTTATGCAAACAGGTAAGATCCAGGCAAGCCACCAAGTAAATTGGTGACTGGCCTGTGATCAAACCTGTTTACCACTCTAAGTACAATGTATCTTTCTTCATCAAAATTAAGCAGATATTTAAGGTTTTGGAAAGCAGACAACATAAAAAATTATTTTAAGAGAATTTCTCGGCATGATAAGGGTTAAAACGGCAGATATTTGCAACAATACATAATTATGTTCCTGTTCTTACCAGCTAGATCGGTGTGTATTCCATTGGCTATTGTAATTTTGAAACAATCTTTAAAGCTTTGGTTTTCTTCTGAAATGACATGTTTTGAACTTTTAGCAAGCTGATATGTCATTTTGGAAGAATTTAGATGAAATAGTGTTAATAATATCCTCAGCAACTGCTGTGTAATGATTTATCCACAATACTCGCTATATACATGACATTGTAGTTTGCAAAGAGATATGAGGTACCTACAGCTCATGGTTGACCAAGAATATAACAATAAATTCATCTTCACATACACTTGTAGGAATGGTAAACATACATACGCCACACACATACACATGCTCACACATGCACATACTTAATGTATTAAGGTGGAAAATGTCTTAAAGAAAGTTTCAAATGTTTATTCATATACATTTATGCATATATAATTGTATACATATACATACATGCAAACATATAAACATACATATTATCTAATAACTTTAATAAACTGATCAGGAAAATAAATACCTTGATAATAGCTACCTATCATCTAACTTGAGTTGTCTCAGTTTAAAAGCTTTAATACAATATGAAGCAAGTCTGCACTGATCCTTTTCTGATTTCAAAAGCTGAATAAAGTTGAACATGCTAGGATGATTCATATAGAGGGCCTACTTTGATATCAGCTGCTTTCCTTTGTCAATGTAAAACTGAAAAATTATTATAAAATAGTACTCATCCTCAAGTTCATGTTTCATGTAATTTAAATCAGAAAGCCCCTCTCCATATGTGTTTGAAGTGTGGTTGCAGTTGACGTGAATTTTCAGAAGACGTAGTTACCAGGCTGACCACTTGAATGCCAAAGGCTCTACACAATCTTGCCCATGTGGGCAATTCAGTAAAGTGTCTTCACCCATTAATGGTGAGCCAGGCATTGCAATACAACTGAAATATTGTAGACATCATGTAACCATCTGATAAAACAATACATGTTGCCCTGTAGCCACACTTCTATTTTACTGCCATGAAGGTGAATTTTCTTGATAAAACCCTTTCAAAACTGGTCCAAATTAAAAGCATCAGCCTACAACAAAAAATAGCATAAAGACACTTCGTTTTGATTATATCATGTGGTAGAAAGTTTAGAAACCACTGTGAAAGAACAAATTATCCCTTTGTTACAATGGTTTCTACTAAAACCCATTTTCACAAAAACCATTGGAACAAAGGAGATACTTCAAAGAAAAATATCATGGAGTAAGTGGTTAATTGAGGTATTATAGGGCCTTGTTTCAAACTTTGATCATCATTTGCCACTGTTATTACCCCCTACCCCTTCAGAATAAGCTATTTTATTTCCCATGCATGCTGAAAAATCCCTTTAGTCCTGTTGCCAAGCTTCAGCCAAGGAAATTTAATTATCTAGGTTTTACATCGAGTCAACATGATACCAGTTAATTGGTGATGCACGACTCTTCATGACGAAAACCCCATACTCAACTGCCTATGAGGGATAATCAGGCAGGATAGAACCATCCCCATTCTGCAAGTCAGTCGGGAGACTTCCTCTCATGAAAATCATAAAGCCGTCACCTGTCATGCTGTTTGTGTTAGCTGGAAGGTGAATCACCTTGATTGACCAATCCCCTATAATGACAATGCAGATCCAACTTGATAGCATCAGCAGATGACAACAGGGGTCAGGGTGTTTATTGTGTACTTCATGACAAGCAATGTCCCAGGTGTGTTGAAATTACGTTGAGGGTGGGTTCATTTTACACAGACGAAAGCAGTTAGATACAGATGAATGTTATATTATGTAAAATAAACATTTAAATGTACATTAAATATAAAAATAACATGGCAGTGTTAACATGAAACATTAAATGCTGGACAGTATTCCAGACAAAGAGAGTTAATCGACTTCCTCGTACATGATTAAAAGAATGGTCCAAATTAAAAGAAACATGAGACAATATTACTTGAGTTCAATAAACGTTTTCTTTCTTCAACATATAAGACAGAAACCATTACAAACAGAAGAATTACCTGTCAAAAGCAATTTCTCATTTTGGTGCATTGGTTTGATTAGTAGTTGTCTACAGAAGAGTCAAAGTGAGTAATATATAGAGAGGAGTTTAACCCTTATAGTGCTGGAACCGACTTTATCCTTATGCAAACAGGTTAGATTAACTTGGCGACATGCCTGTGAACTAACCTGTTTGCTAGTCTGAGTATCTTTCCTCATAAAAATGGAGCAGATATTTAAAGCCATAATTGCGCTCATTTACATTTGAATTACGAAATTTCTATAATAATTGGACCTTAACTTAAAAGTACTTTAAATCCCTTTTTACAGAGGAACACATTCACATGATGCTTTTAAAAGAGTGAATACTATAAGGTTTGTTTACAATTAGCGATAAAACAAGGTCAGCTGAGACATGTTAGGAACCAATAAAACCCAAGAAATTCCCCATTTTGAATGTTCATGTTGTTAATATTTCACATGATTTCGTGATTTTTCTAACATTCATTAATCCGAGCGCTCCTTACTATTTTAGATGTTACTTGAATGTAAACAATGACATTAAATTGGTGGGCACCAAATTTGTGAAAATAACACTTTGAACAATAGATAATAAATAGTGCAGGCGATATATTGTCATGATCCTGTGTTTTTTCGCTATGTTTCAACATATTCTATCAATATTATAACTCATATTACCCAGCTTGGCAGTTTTTCTGAGCGCTAGTATGCTTTTAAGGTTTTGGAAAGCCGACGACACAAAAATCTATATTAAGAAATCCATCCAGCATTCTAAGGGTTAACCTAGTTGTCCCGGACCGTGCATATAGCCTGCAGTAGACCTAGTACAAGGTACTCACTGGACGGGATTCCAAGATAAGAAGGCTTTATGCAATCGCTATTACAGACAACATCAACTGTTTACCAATTGATGGCATTTTTTAGGATCGTAACTAACTCAAAGTGACCACCAAATTATAATTCAAGTCATCTTTAATATCACAAAATGAAAATGACAAGAGAAATAGAATTGAAATTATTTATACTTGAGGAACATAAGCAATTTCTCCTTTTCACACAATAATTTCAAAGCTCCTTCCTAATTCTATCGATGAAGATGTGTTGATTGAAAATTGTGAGTTTGATGCAAGACTAAAGAAACTCACTCAGGTAGCATACTGATAATTTACCATTTTGAAATGCATTCTTTCATCTATTACTTCCGTTGTTCTCAGAATACAGCAAGTGAGGTGCCGGAACTATTTGCATAAAACCAAATAGTTCTCGCCCTGATTGATGTATACCGTAAATGGCTGAAGTAATCAGATGAGTTTCAATATGGCTCATTATGGGTATTCTTCCTTAAATGGATGGGTTAATTGGATTAAATTCTCATCGTATTTGGATACTGTTGTTAAATAATAAATATTTGACATAATATACATATAAACAGAACATTTTGATTTGAAACAGACAATATACACTATTGATACACAGACCACTTCGAATTGAAATTAACACTATACATGTACACAGAACAAATTGAATTCAAATAAATAAAGAATGTATGTTCATTTTTAACAGATAGGCAAGACAAACAAATACTTTTTACTTTACAATATAATGCACAAATAGTGGGATCAAAGACCCATATTTCTTTTTTTTTCTAAAATGAAACAGACTTTAGATTACAATTGAAATCCAAAATAATATCAAAAGTTTTGGAATATTTCAAGATAAAACATTTTGTTGAAATAGATCAAATGACCAATTTCGTAACAGGTCACACCAATTAAAAGTTGTCTGAAACATGCCAGTAAAACACACTTGTAAAAAGTTTTATTATCACTGACAAGTGTCTAATAACCCTATTAATCTCATATAAAACACTTTCAAAACTCTTTCTGAACAGAACCAATACCATTATCATTGTTTAGTCTCTTCCACATGAAGAAAACTCGACTAATTTAGATTTTTGGTAAAGGGTAACACTGATCTTTGGCTCTGTTTAGATTTTGTGCTTAATAGCCTTGTCTGTGTTTGATTTTAACTGCTCAATGTGATTGTCTATAATACTCTCTAACTGTCGGGTCCTCATGTTCTCTTCTATCAGGAACTTCTCTGAGGGCGGCAAGGGGGGCATCTGGAACATAAAATAATTAATAGTGTATTACAATTATTTATAAATGAATGGGGGAACAAGGATCATTTGCAGGCTGAACAAACAATGCTGCATAGAAAAATATATATTTGCGTTTCATTAACTAATAACCCAATATGGAACAATAAACAACTCGAGCCCATCAGTCTATGTCACTATGTCTTTGAGGTGTCTAAAGTCAATATGACAGAAATTAAAAAAATGTTTCCAAGAGTGCAATATATAGAGAATAGGGATTACATTGTCTATCCTTTAAATAATCGAGATACTAGTTAAAGAAATTTAGCTATAATTTTCGTTGGAAATGGATGGAAACATGGTGAGAAATACATGCCTGTATACATAATAATATGCTCTGCAAGAAATCTACATAATATAACAGTGTCAAAACGAAAGAGGAAAGCTTTCTATGTCATTACACTGAGAAATCTATTCTTTCAATATGAACAAAAACTTCTGTTCTGGTCTATTAAAACAAGAAATATACAAAAATAAATTTGATAACGCCCAAGTATTTACCTCATATATGAGCTCGTCTAAACTCCCAGCTTCTGAGAGGGACATATCATCATTCATTATCATCACTCCGTCGTCATCCTCGAATACAACATTTGCAGGCTGAACAAACGATGCTGCATAGAAAAATGTATATTTATGTTTCATTTACTAATAACTCATTATTGAATAATAAACAATTCAAACCCATAAGTCTATGTTATTTTGAAATCTTTGAGATGTCTAAAATCAACATGAAAGATGTAAAAACTTATTTCCGAGAGTGCGATATCTAAGGAAGCTATTACTGCTGTCTTTTGAAAAATGCTCATTTAAAGCAATGCATCAATTTATATGTCTTTGCTCTGTTGTCATTCATTCATTTTATCTGTAATTTATAACATAAGGGGGAAGGCCAAAACTGTCTAAAGGTGCTGAATTGAATTTCTGTTTTACCTTTCTTATCATTCCCTAAAACAGACTCAACTTAACACACATGAGTAACCAATATTTGGAAACAATGTGACAGGAGAACGACTCCTTCATCTTGAGCAATGTCTTCTCTTGTCACATTTACTTCATTGTTTAGCTATCATATATGCATGTTTTCATGAAGTTTTTTCAAGGGTAAAAGTGTTGGTGTTTTTCACTGTTGTCGCCCACATGCCATAAATCCCCCTTAGCTTATTCCTGATTTTCAAGATTTTGAACCTTTTTGTCCGTATTAAAATGTTAATATAGCAAAGACAGCCTTTTAACCCTTTCCCAAACAATAACGACATTTGACCACTTTGTTGCAGACGACTTTAGAAAACATTGAGGGAAAAGGAGAAATTGCTTGTGACAAGCAATTTTTCCTTTTCCCACAATGTTTTCTGGCCTATCAGATTATTTTCCAATTTCATCACATTTTGAATGTCGTCTGCAAACTCTTTCAATTTGGGACAGTCCAAAATTTGATGTTTGGGAAAAGGTTAAGGATATAGAAGTAGCGGTATCAGGATTTTGTAATTCTTACTCTGTCACCCATCTATTTTGGTAACTTTATTGCTGCAGATTGTTTAGAACATCACTGTGACATTTTAGCGTCCATTTCATCTTTCACAATGATCTTGCACCAATCTTTGAAGGAAAATTTAATTTCATACTTGACCATTTTTGTCTGATATTCAATATGGACCATTAATTAAGAAAATCACATACAAGGGTTACAGTTCATCAACAAAAACTGTTTTCTCTAAATGGATGTGAAGATTTTTCTCCCATAAGTAAACTCACAGCTAGCTCGTCTCTCTTGTTGGAGATCATCCTCGAGTCTACCTTTCTGTTTCCGTAATAACTTAAGTTGCTCCTCGTAGCGGTTTATTGTTGAGTCTAAACGATCTTGAAGCATACTGACCCTTCGATCCGCATCCTCTTCGATTTCTTCCAAACGTCTAAAAGAGGAACAGATGTCATGATGAGCTTTCATTGATGGTATTGATACATGAGAATGTTACTCTATATGCATATTTTTGAAATGCTCAAACTGGCATATCAATAAATCTTGTAAAATGTTTAACTTCACCAAAATTTCAAATGTGTTCTTTTTTTGGGCACTTGATTTCAGAAATGTCCCCTTTCAACACTTCAATGTTTATATGGTGTTTAATGATGTGTCAAACAGATTACAGTTTTTTAAGCGCTTTCCTGAATTTCAACATTACAAGATAGGGCTCTGTAATGTCTTGCACAAGGACACTCCAACAGAAAATCTCAGTACACTGGTAAGTATTTAACCCAGGACTCCCGTCACAAAACTCCTGAAGCTTAACCATGGGGCGACACACGACCAAAGTGTCTAGTGACTAGATTTATGGTTATTTACCTGTTCCACTTCACATTGATGTATCAGAAGAATTTGAAAATCAGCATGATAACGAAATAAATTGATTCTTATCAGACTTATCATATATGAGACTCATCATGAATCAGACCAGTAATCAGCACACACCTTTGTTCCTTGGTCAGTTCCTCTCTGAAGGAGATCTCTGTCTCGTGCAGTGATCGCTGTATCTCCTGGTCAAACCTCTCCTCAATCGAACCTATCTCCTTCTGTAACATTGACAGCTCAAGCTTCAAGGATTTATTCTCCGTCTGGAACATGTAAACAGACAAATGTAAATATACTTGTACATAAATTTGTTACCACATTGAATACAGAAAAAGTTTAGCTACTTATCTATTTGTTTTTAGATGCTTTTGTTTCACTTTATGCTACACAAGAAACATGTCGCATTATTGTTTCTTTTTGTAACATGGATCTCCAGCTTCAAAGATTTATTCTCTGTCTGGAACATATAGACAGACAAGTGTTAATATAATTATACCCAAATCTGTTCTCGACATGAACAAAGAAAAAGTTAAGCTGTTTATCTATTTTTTTTTCAGATGTTTTGTTTCACTTTATGCTACACAAGAAACATGTTGGATTGTTGGCTCCTTTTGTAACATTGATCTCAAGCTTCAAAGACTTATTTTCTGCCTGAAAAATGTTGATAGACAAATGGAAGTCGAATTATGTAAAATGTCGTCCTCAAACATGACAAAAGAAATAAATAAGTGAATTGAATATAAAATATGCTGAATTATATATAAAAACAAGTTCAGCACATACACACTTTTAAAGAAATTATTACAATCAAAGCATGGAACATATTACTTTGCTGAAAAAGAGGATCCATTTCTTCCCCATATTTCTTGGTACATGTATTTCATTATAGCAATCTTTGTTTTTAATACACAGAACTGGAAGTTTGCAAATTTACAAATAAAAATTTCATTTTTACATTATATCATTTTATAAAATGACACTGTAAACTTGAATCTTTGGACAAATTACTCCTGACAGATTTCTTCATGTACTGGACAAAAAACTCTAAACTCTATATGCTTGATATAAAAATCTTTTTCTTTGGAGAGGATTACATACAAGAACAATTCTAGAATAAAGTGCAGGGCTTTTTCGGTAATATAAAAGGGGCCAATAAAAGACATCTTCCCAATTGAAAACTGCTTTTAAAATCATGCAGTTTTCCAAAAATAAACATCAGGTCTTTGGTTTCACAATTTAGTAATTTCATTGATATAATTTCCCGAAAATTAACTGGCCTAAGCCTCTTTCCAATTCAAGGAAAGTAAGCCCTGAAGTGATTTGTACTAATTACCTCTAGTGCTTTGATTGTGCTCTCATGCGAGTGTTGGAGTTCACTCAACCTGGATTCCTTATCATTAAACTCCAGGTTGACTTGTGTTTGTTGAATGATTGTCTGTCGTAGGTGACGATTCTCCAAACGTAGAGCGTCTATTTGAGCATTGGCAACCTGCAATCGCAATCAAGCAACATCTATCATAACTTTTTAAAAAAAAGCTTGAAGGTACATTGATAACAACAAACTAATTTAAAGCTTGGTGTAACATTCATGACAAAGAGTTAGTAGAAATTATGAGGCAATATTCTTCACAATCCTTTGGTGAAATATTAAAGTAAAATTTATCACATTTCTATTGTTTAAAAACTGAAGTAACATTCATCACAACTCTTTAGTTGAAAGCCTGAAGTAATATCCATCACAATGTAATAGTTTAAAGATTGAAGTAACATTTATCATAATTCTTTGGAATGAATTTATCAAAATTATATAAAAATTCTATAATTTTAAGCTGGAAGTAATATTATTTAACAATTGTCGAGTGAACATACAAATACTGCATCTTTCCCATTCAGGCAATTAGCTGCGCAAAATATTGTATTCAAGTGGGAAACATTCTATCTTACTCAATTTTTTTTTGCCATGAAAGGTTCTTAAGCCATGATCATTACTATGAAACAAAGGTTTACCACCATTCAATTAACTTTTTTGTACTTGTTTCAAATCAATTACATAAAGTGCATAAATCAAAAACAGAAGTGTATGAATTATACGTACTTGTATAACATATAAACATATGTAAATGCATAGAAACTAATGTAAAAAGACACTATGCGCCAGTATGTTTTAGACATCATTACCTTTAACTCTGCCTCCCTCTTCACTAAGTCCTCTTTTTCTTGCCTCATCTGTTGATCAAGAGACTCTACCCTATCTGTTAATGTTTGTGTAGTGTTACTTCTGTTGTGCAATTCTGATGTCACCTACAAAAAAACAATTTGAAAATAAAAACCCTTAGTAAGACTACAATGGACATGTGCCGACAAAAAGGGAAAGAAACAATCACAAACGCTCCAGGCTTTAATGAACTTCGATAGAAACGTTCACAGCAGTTATGTTAAACATTTATTTTACTGGCATGTTGTATAACAAATACACACCTTTTTTCCAGCAATATTGCATTAGACTATCAAGCTTGCATAATCAAACCACAAATAGAGCTAACACTGATTATTTTAAGTTTTTCATCTCATCAACATTATTTCAGCTATAGCGCAATGCCCAGCTCATATTCAATGGAGGCAGACACCCAATGTTGAATATTAACTGCAAATAAAAGCTGGTAGAGGTAGGTACAATAATCAGCAATTAGTAAATTAGCCAGGAGACTAAATAGGAAATTCAAATCTACCGCTACTGTGTGGAGCCATTTTGTTTCAAGTTCTGTATCATATTTACATGGATTTTACATCATGTTAACATTATTTGAGTTATATTGTGATGCCTGGCTCTTAATGATGGAGAAAGACCCATCAACTTAACTACATAGGGGCTGGTAAAACAGGGTAGAACAAACAGAATTCCGTGAGTCAGTCGGGAGACTACCTGGCATGAAAGTCCTAATGAAAGTCACCGGGATTTGATTTTGAACCCACATGAAGATTTCAAATTTTGTACTCCAACCACATGGCACAAAGCCACCCAGGCTTCGAGTACTGACCTTTTCTAACTGATATTTCATTGCCTCGAGCTCAGAATCATGGCTCCCATTCATTGTTGTTAGTTTACTCTGGGCGGTCATTAACTGGGTTTTCACTGCCGATAGCTCCCCCTCTAATCTCTCTATGTCCTCTTTCTGGAAAAGGAAAAGAAAGGAATTCTACATCAACATAGCATCATTCACTCATAAGAAATTTTGTGATTGGCAAAATTTGAAATTAGCAGTAGACTTCACTTATTTAAAATGGAATTTACTAATTTGTTTGTGACATATGGCAGAAACAAATGTGAGCAAGGAGAAATTGTTTTTGTTTGGTCTGAGATGTTTCTTGCAGTATCTACCACAGAAGCACTAAACAACTGATATGAAGAATTGTCTTAAATAACAAAAATCATTTTAACAAATAAATGCATACAGAAAGGAAAATCTATGAACCTGTATTAAATAAAACTAGTAGTTTGTATTTTTTACAGAAAATAAGGATATCTTAATCTCCAAGGAAAATAATGGTGCTGGATTTGTCTGGTGCAAGTGACCGACAAAGAAGGACGCTTAAGAATCATATTTTAGTGTATCTATCTTTCATATACAAAAGAAAATTTATAAACCAGGAGTTAATAAGACAACACAACAACAATAAGGATATCTAATACTAAAAAAACCGAAATCAATGTTTTTTAAAATTGCCTGAAAGACACCAACATTCTTTAGTGTGGTCCTTTACCAAACAATCCAAGGATTTTCAGGACTGCAGCTTATATATTTTAAAAGTTTTAGAGAAAAAGGGGATATTGTAAAGGCCAGCATCATTTTGTTGTTTGACCAATGTTTATATTTCCTCAGGAACTTTGTTCAATTCTTGCTTTTTGAATTCATTTGTCATCTTCAACTTCTTTTGACTTTCCTTTTTTTTTTTGAAGAAGTTTATCTATTTTCACCTGCCTTGCTGGTTACAAATAGCTTTCTATAAAGTAAATGACACCAAGTTTTAGGTAAAATATCTGGTCCATATATAAATCATAAGATCATCTGCTTGTTTCCTTTTTTTACCAAAAAAAGAAAATGTGTGCTTATCATTTCAGCTATTTCTTCTTTTCTGCTTATCAAAAAAAGTCTACAGCAAATATATCCAATATAGGGATTGTTTTGTTTCCTTTGTTGATTTGTTTTCATATTTTTTGGCCTAAACAGTAAAAACCGCTATAATGTAACATCTAGTTCAAAAGTGATGGAGGAAAATCCATGACTTGACCTGAATCATCACTATTTTATACTATCTTTTACAAAAATCCAAATCTAACATTGGTTGAAACTGTTTGCTAAAGGGTAAACTAGCCTGTAAGGTGTGGGAATATGTTAATTGAGTTTTTCATGGCCATAGTATTTCAGTAACACAACTTGCTTTTATCATACCTTTCAAAAAGATAACATCTAAATGGCTATCAGTTTGTTTTTATGAATGTATTCATTTTTATTCAGGTAAGCTCATGTAAATAAACGCCAGTATATCTTTAAAAAAAAAAGAATTAAAACAAATCAACCAAAATATGAACTAAACTTAAAAACCTACAAGAAAACATACAAAAAAATTGAACTAATCTTTAGAACAACTACTAACTCTGTGATGAAAGTCTAAAAGAATTAGTTTATGACCTTCTGTCTTGAGCAATTTAAAAGTAATAGCAGACAATATCTATAAAACATTGTGTAGGTTATAAAACAACTCATTTATGACAGCCCAAATATACGGATATGACAAAGGGTTGACCTGCTAGTGATAAGCAGTCTAGTTGGGTGACAGAGGTGCCATCAATGAGTAGATATTGAAATGGAATTATGGAATATATTAAACAAAAAACAAATGAAATAAAACTTAAAATATAGAAAATAAATACCATTGTCTTGTAGATACACACAATAATTTGAGAGCTTAGCTGAAGAAATGTATAAAATGTTTTATGCATGCAATGTGATGATAATCATTCTTTCAAAATACTTTTATAATACTTAGGCTATAAGTAAAAACCAAAATTAAAGCAAGTTGTGTTACTCTTTGACCGAAATAAAACTAATCAACTAAACTAAATTTCGAAACATAACAAAATAGAAAAATATTTTTTGCCAAGTTATCTGTATTGCCAAGTTATCTGTATTGCCAAGTTATCTGTATTGCCAAGTTATCTGTATTGCCAAGTTATCTGTATTGCCAATTTCTTCTCTTATTTATGTAGGAACTCACAAGAGTTGTCCTCTTGAGATGAATCTAATGCCATCCAAAAAACTACATGGAATCAAGGTAGAAAACAAATAATCCTGTATTTTGAATTTCTTTTTTTAGTCCAACTTCTTGGTCGTTTTCAGTATACAACGGTCTGCGCTGGGAACTATTTGCTTTACATAAAAATTCCAGGCCAGGAAAGATGTATACCAATAACAACCAACGCTGTCTGAAGAAGGAATGAGTTTCAAATGGCGGAGTGTTGGTATTCTACCGTAACATTATAAGTTTTCAGCCATATGTTGATGGTCATAGAACCTATCCATACACATGGTATTTCCTGACCCAAGCAACATAAATATTCATTTCCTGCCTATGATTTCTTTCTCATCACGAACATTAAAGTGTAGCATGCTTCAATTGCAGTTGTATGAGATTTAATGCCGTGTCAATAATCTTCAGCTATGTAACAGCTTTCCTAGGATTCACCATTACTATACTTGGGATCTAAAGTGTCTTGCGAAAGACCATTCCCATGTTACCAGCAGTGCCAATGGAACCTTAAATAAGAAACTCATCGCTTTAACAACTGAGCCATGCAAGACCCTAAAAATATGTTGCAGAGCTCATTGGTGTGTACATGTATGGGTAATGGATGAGAGCTGATTGTAACTTCCATCCATGGTTGGAAAAGAATTTGCCAAAACCAACACCCACAGAAAATTATAACATTCCATCTTTGAAATGCATGAAAACTGGTTCGGAGAAATGTTAATGTAAAAAGGAATTATTACAAAGTAAAGATGCCCAATCATTAATAATCAACCTTTTTCCTTTTATGATTTAATTCAATAAACCACTTCTTTGAAAAAAAAAATATTTTACAAACACTCTAGTAAAAACACATTACAAACATAAAAAGATAAAAAATGATGTCTATAGCATGAAACCTTTTCATATTCCAAGAGTTCATGTTTTGATGCATAGGGGTCTGTATTTTTCCTGGGGTCAGTAGTATGCAATATACTAGTACATTACATAATGCTGACCCCAGGATAACAACAGACTCCTATGTTTTTATGTAGTCACTTGACAATTAAACCGTTCTTTCATAATTATACATTCAAAAGTTCCTCAGCAGAATATTGAAGAGACCATTGTGACAGATTTTCTGTTCCTTTGAATTTAGACTAGTCCCAAGTTCATATATTGAAGCATTTGTTAAAACACAACCACTCATCTATTAATTCTTCCTACCATCCCATTTAAGTCAAGAGAAAACTCAAACAAATGACTCCTATTGTCACATCATATTCCAACTAAACCTTAACTTTAACTATAAGTATTGTCCACAAATGCTTATAATCTTTAAAAATAAAGATATTTCATATGAAGTGAAAGGTTACTTATGTACCCAAATTTTCCAAATAGTAACTCCATAGATTATAATATAACAATGACCTATTCTTTGTTTAAAAAATATGTCTCTTTCAAATAGTTATGGTTTAAAGTAGGACCTATTGAACAAATTTTAAAATGGAGTTCTGTTCTCATGCAAGTCATGGTTTTTTTCACTCAATGGAGTTTTAATGTTACTACACGTAAGAAATCAAACCCCCAAATCAAAATTTCACGATGACATTGAAAAGTCTACATTAACTATTTAGCACTAAACAAATCTTTACCATGGATTCAAATTGTTCCTCAAGTTTCTACAACATGGTATAACAAATATTTTAACATTGGCAAGGTCATTTTGTTAAGAACATCCAACTTATTTCCTCATAAGGACATTTATGACTGTTGCAAATTGAAAGTAACTGCTAGCAAAAGATATGATAAAATATATATTAAAAGGTACTTTTAAAGGTTTTTGGTAGAAATCATTGTGGCAAAAGGATAAATTGCTCATTTGAGGGAGATGCAGTCTATTTATATCACAGTATTTCCCAAACGGTGAGTGTATAAGGAAACAAAAACTTAATAGTTTGTACACCACTGGATTCATTGAAAGAACAGTTTTTTGTGCATAAAGAATTAGAGCATTGATATCCTGTAAATTGTTGATTTTATTGCGTGTATGGCCTATATCTTGGAACAAAGACCCTTAACAAGCCAAACCTCATTGTCTCAGTCAGTAATGTGTCGAACTTAAAGTACAGGGGTCCTGAATGTGAGGCTTTGCTCAGCCAGAATTCCCCGCAGTGTTTAATGAATTCAATGATGCATGATTTATATGATTCTCACGACATATCAATACTATTCATATGGGAAAACACGCATTTACTTTGAAAGAGTATTGTGCAGTATTGGTCAGAAAACATATGGGACATGTATATGTGCAATGACTGTCACAATATAACTAAAATATGATTGAAAGAGATCCAAAGCCTAATCAGACCAAAAGTGAAAAATCTTTTTAAGTCCTTAAAGAGGTCTGGGTATGTATCATCTCTTTATGCCAACCATCTTAAAAGAATATTGGTCAAGCAAAGGATATCAACTATTGATAGAAGTAGAAGTTTTATTATCAATAAATTTATTGATATACGTTTAACATCCCACCAACATTATTTCAGAAATATTGTGATGTCTGACTCATAACAATGGAGGAAGAAAAGGACTTTGACTTCTTAGAGTTGAACTTTGCCTCCGGCTTTTGATTTATCAATTTTTGATAAACTTAATATTGACCAATACAAAGCAATATCAGTAGGTTGGGATGGTTTGATAAACAGAAGCACCTTACCTTTTGATCAAGCTTTTTAGACAACCCGCTACATTCTTCCCTCTTTGCACTTAAATCTGAGTCAAGTTGAGTATTTTCTGTTGAAAAAGTCTGTTCATTTCTCTTAGTTCGACTGAAGAAAACCAAATAAACCTATTTCCAAATATTGTACCAAAGATTTCACAGAAATAATGAATATAAAACAACGTATAATTTAAGCATTGTTGTTTAGGTTTAAATCCACAATTATTCCTCTAAATATTACTTTTCCTTGCATAAGATGCCTTCTATTGGCAGAACAAATTTAGTAAGCCAAACAATGGACTAGTAAAAGTTACAAGTTACAACAAAAAAGGTTATGCTTTTAACCATGTTCGTCTATCAGATATCTCATCATTTCAATTTCTTCTGGTACAAGTTCCAGGTTAATTCTACATCAATTCTGACTTCTAAAGGTATGACCAGTACACGCACCTTATCAACTTATGCATATAAAGAAGGATGTCAATAACTACGCTCCCACCCGTCCAAACCCCATGGTTAAGGTAGAACACTCATCATCTGCATTTTGAACAAAATTCCTTCGTCGGATACCTTTGGCTGTTCTCGGTATGCATCGGCCTGAGCCGGAACTATTGGATGTAATGTGAATAGTTCTCTGGCTCTGACTGATGTATACCAAAAAACAACTGAAGTGATTTGACAAAAAAAAAAAAGTTTCAAAATGGCGGATTATGGGTCTTCTACCTTAAGTTGGTTAATATTGGTATTATGCAGCCACTAGTGCTTCTCAGTTATCTTAATCAGGAAACCTTTTCAAGCATCCTTGAAGTTCCTTACAAGTAGTACAAGCAATCAAATGCTTTCTTCAAATTAATATGTTTGAACATATGACCTTTAATTAAACACTTGATAAATTTCAATCTGTGCAAAGCTAGTATTGGACAACAATTTGGTATTATTGCTAGCTCTACTATTGACTCTTAGCATAGAAATATATACCAAATGTCATTCTGGTCTCTTTACAGAGAGGTAGCAAGGGGACAAGGTCTTCCATACAGAAAGGTGGCAAAAGGTCAAGGTCATCCATACAGAGAGCTGGCAGAGACTATAGGGACCAGGTCTTCTATTCATGAAGGTAAGAAGAGGCGTAATTTGCCTTACCTGAGCTGGTCTTCAAGTTCTCTCACTCGTTCTTTCAGGGACTTTAACTGTTCACTCTCATACATGTTTCTTGAGTCACTTAGACTTCTGAAAGAGAAAAATTATGTATTTCATAAAGCTATATGTGGAAAATTGTATCATAAAAAGGTGCATAAAATAGAAAAAAAAACATCATGTTATTTTTTCAAACACTTATGAATTGATTTCTATAGATATAAAATTTTGACATCCAACTTTTTTCAAATCTGTGATCAAACACCATTAATGTATTTTATCTTTAGAAAGTAACTTGCTGTTTATGGTGCAACAAAGGAAATGCTTATCATGTTTAATATGCTAGATAAATATCAGTGTTGGGCACATCAACTAATTTTTCTTAAATTGTGATTTATGTTAAGGATCTGTGTGCTTGAGGCCTAGTTACTGAAATAAAATTGTATTTTTAGTACCTTATTCTAAGATAATAATTTTTGGATTCCCCACAGTATGCATTCCACATGTTTGACAATAGATAGAATAAACAATAATATGATTTCCAGTTCAGACCAAAATTTATATTGATTTAGGAAAGTTTGACATACTTTATAATATCATCTTTTTCAGCAATCTGCTTCTCAAAAACTGCAAGATCTTTTTCATGTTGCTTAGTATCTTCCTCGGATATCTTCAGGAAATTGTCCCTGGATCTCAACTCTGTCTGTAGCTCTGTGTTTAGTTCTTCTAGTTTCTAGATTATAAATATCAACAGTAAGAGATATTGAACATAGAACTAAACCCCTTTGCTCATACAAACTCATTCTAACACTTCTGTAACAAACATAATTTCTCTTTTATCACAAATGTTCCTAGCCAACATTCAGACAAAATGTTTAATTCCATTCACCACAAAAGCCTTTATAAGTGATTAGTTTCATGGTTTTAAGAAAAGCTAAAATATGATGAAAAGCATCATAAATACAAAATCAACAATATTTTTTCTCAAAAATGTGGCTGAACATATTTAGAGACTACTATTTGCACTCGACAGCAAAAATTGATTTTCCAAGCAAGATAGTTTAATACAGAAGATGTATTTTCTTTAAAGGCACATTAAAGGAGAAAAGTAGAAATAAATTACTAAAATAATATACGGAGTTGTTTTATTATTTTCATTCAAGTCGTGACAATTAATTAACGAATGCATTGAGACCCTATTAAATACACTCCTTTAACATAAGTTATTTTGTGCTTGAAATATAGTAGTCACCAATTCAATCATGTTTATCAACAACCTGTTTGTTTACATATTCAAAATAACGAATTCTGATTGGTCGGTTCAAACATTTGTGTATCAACTGTCAAGGTCAGGAGTGAAGAATCACCAAATTAAACTGGTTAATATAGGTTAATTCTTGTTGGCTTTCATGTTTAAGTTGTGCTGATGGGCTTTTTTGGTGATAACTATTTGAATCTGACCATAAATTTACCAATTAATATAGTTTTATTTATATAGCATTAATCTCCTTTTGTGTGCCTTTAATCACTTCTTAAATGTTGTTATACATATTCCACAACATACCCTTATTTGGTTATTTGATTTTTTCATGTCATTCAGTAACTTCTCATTGTCATCCATTGCTTTCTTGTGCGCAGTCAATGTTTCCTCAAGGGATGTCTTTAATTTGTCAACCTTTGTAGTCTGAAACACAACGCTAGAAATTATAAATGGTTTTAAAGTGTAAGTAGTCCATAACTCTTTATCAAGCAATACATTCATTGTCTCTAAAAGGGTACATATAGCATGTTTTTTGCATGATTCTGCCCCATATAGTAAATCTGAATCTGTCCTAACTCATAATTCCATAAGTTAAGTGCATGTAGCAGAAGACGACAGACATGCAAATAAAAGACAATTTGCAGCAAAACTTTTCTGCAACATGAATGACCAATCTCCTTTATAACTTTTATTCTGTTGTTCTTTTCTTCACCGATTCCATTATATATGATTGTATGAATATTTCAAACTGAAAGCAAAACCAGTCGGCAAATATGAATTAGTAAACCTTGAAATGGTTTCTTGGGATGTTTTTTTTTTTTAATGTTTGCTGTTTGAAATAGTATAAAACCGTGTAGAAATATGAAATAGCAAGTGATGTCAAACATAGACAGATATCACAGTAAAATACCCTTTTTACACTTGAATTAATCACGGCTCTAATTTACAATCAAAGACACAATGTCTCTCACATGAGATATTGAAACAAATATATCATCTCTTGCATTGAGAACAAAAAGAAACACTGTATTATGAAGATATAATTTTTTCTATGGCACCATAAAATATGAATAAAAGGTTCACATTCATATTTAAATTTACCGGGTAAATGAAAAATAGCACCTTTTTATCAACTGAAATGAATATAAATCAACTGAAATGAATATAAATCAATCACCAAAAGGTTGGGGCTGTTTTTCCTCTTTTCGAAAACAGTTCATAAAGGTAATAAAATAGCGCAAAAAGAGAAACTTGCTATCTGTAGTAATAGCTTTAATAGTCACAATCTTCAACATAAGGAAGAATTTGAACAGTTTTACAAATTAAAATCATGGAAAAGCATTGAGGAAAAACACATCCTTTATTTTGATTGAATTAATCTCCTTATCTATGGACTATACTGCATGAAACTAGCAATTAAAAGCAGTGCAAGGCACAGAAAATGTAACTTCTAGCATCTATATCCTTAGCGTTCAGTATTATAAGGTAATTCATGATAAAGTAATAAAAAAACATAAATATACCCATTGCCTTATATGAGATTTTGTATCACATCTTAATTGTTAAAAAGTATCACATATCATTATCAGGTGATGGCAAATAAAATGACATTTTACTTCAAGTGTCAACATAAAAACAAAAAACAGTTTCTTTTGTTTTTAGAAAAACAGAAGCAGACAACATCACAAATACTTTTAAAGCTATATGAGCATTGAAAAAGTTCTTGATAGCGCAATATAACCTCTAAAATTTACTTTGTAGTCAAAAACTGTTTTGAAACTTTACCTTCTCCTACAGAGATTATGATTGTGTTAAAAGCCACTTTGATAGTAACTAAATCTTAAGAAATTCTTCCACAGATACCATTCAATTCTCTTGTATTACCTGTATTTTGAAAAATTCCATTGCATGTACCAATTTTACCTATAATATTACCTGTGCTTTGAGAGATTCCGTTGCAGATGCCAATTTGACCTCTAACTGTGCTATTTGTGCATTAAGGCTAAACTCAGTGCTGTCCAAAATCTCCCGTCTCTTATCTAACTGTACCTGGTAGGTGTGTGCTTGTTGCTATGGTTACAAAGAGCAAACAATCAAACAAACTTACAAGTCAACTATATATAATAACCATTGGGTTTTGATTAAAGATTTAAGGAAAGTGGGTAGAATTTTGTTTACTCTGATTCTTGCAAACTCTTTCCTGAGAGCTTACTTAAGTCTTTCATTGAACATGCAGTCAATTATTTAGTGTTGGCAGCATATGGTATGAAATAGATTTTTTCTTATCTTTGATATTCCTGGAGTGATTTAGCTTTTATCATCAGCAAGTTATCTCTATCATTCATGGCTATATGTTGGAGAACAACTTGATTTTGGAGCGGTTGCAAATCCAACAATGTCCCATGATGTTGTATTTCTATATGGCTAACCCATCACCAGTATATATTGAAAACAAGCAAAACCTAAGATTATATCTTATAAATGTATTACCACAAAGGCCTTAAAACTTGCAACAAGTTTAAGCCTTTTTTATTGTACAGGTTTCTTTAAAATATATATTAGTAAGCTTATTTATAAACTACAGCCTAAAAGGTGTTTGTTCACAGAAGTGAACATTTGAAAGTCAAAATAAAATGTCGTTGAAAGAATATAGATTTTGTATTATTGTTTGAAATACAATGAAAAGTAGCTATTGATGGTGTCAATCAATCAAAGTATGTATAATTTATAATCTCAATGATTTTGGATCAAAATACATTTTAGTTCACTGTATAAACACTTTAAAGATTTAAAAACAACCTACTGATAAATCTGCTTCCAACGACTATTTTTCAGTGCGTATCATAATAATGTATAGCTGCTGTGCAGTTTTAAAGAAATTAACTTTTAACTTCAAGATTTCCTTACATGTGTGAACAAGCACCTTTTAACCTTTGACTATGAGGTAGATGGATTATTATGTTGCAGAACTAACAATTATACAAATGCAGTTACTAAAATCAAATACATATATGATAAGAGAATATGTCTTACAAAGATAGATATTACATACATGACATACATTCAATAATACATTCCATTAGTTAAAACTTGTTTATCTTCTATCCATTTTGAAACAACTTTAATTAATCATTTTCGATTCTCCTTCCTGAATTTATAACTAGTACTCATGCCAAATTAAAGATTAATGGAAAGTGCCATGGCAAGTTTATTTAATGATGCCCTTTTAAAAATAACCATCAAAAATAAGTTTGCTTATTACATGCAATAACTATTTAAGAATGGCATAAGTTCTACATCTATGGATTGAATTATAGTCATCTTTTTGTTACAGTGGTTTCTATAGAGGCTTCCAAAAATGCAGGGGTAGGATGGGGATATATCTACATACTCTGAGTTAGTGTTGCAGTATGTTTTTGCATATAGATTAATTACATTAACTAATAACATGACTAGGTTAGTTAGCATGCATAAAACTATACAGTGTAAGACACCCTTTCCCTGCTCTTAGGTCAATATTAACACAATTTCAAAGTTACTTATGACATAAGTTCTAAAACATGTGGAAAAAAACATGTTTATCACTTTTCTTGTAATTGGTAGTTGACAACATTAAAGTCATTTACCAATTAGACAAAAACCATTTATCAAAGAGTCAATTTCTGATAAATAAATCAATATATGAAATAATCAGTAGATGCAAATTCATACTGAAAACTCCTTTCGAAACTATGTTCAAATTGGAACTTTTTGCAAATACGATCTTTAACAAGGAAGATGTTTAAGAAAACATGTATTATGAAGTAATTCTTGAATTCATCAATATTTCCCACTCCAATGATGAGTGTATTATGCCAAATTAACTGTACAGTATATCATATCCAATAATTATCTTGGAAATATTTAGGACTGCTCAAGTCAGGTACAACCATTGGCACTCCGTAAGTCAGTGGGGAGACTGCCATTCATAAACACCCAAATGCCGTTATGGGGAAATATTGACTGTTAAAGACCAAGTGCATCCTATTACCAAGACTTCTGTTGATGAATCAAAATACCAAAGAGCAGGGTAAGGATATAATCAATATGGATAGTATAACATGGGGAGTAAGTGACAAACCTCAACAAACGAACATTTTTCCAAAATCGACACTTTGTGGGCATCTAGCTCAGCGAATTGTTGCTATTGATTGTACAAAAATAATTATGAAAAAAAAAACCACATATACATCTGATCTAATCTATTTACTTTTTGACTATGGTGCGCTCTGTCTTCATTTTAAAAGATAATTGTATGATGTTAAACGCTGTGTTAGCATTCCCATTATGTAATGGATTTCCTATGATTCAACAGCAGTATGCTTGGGCTCTGAAATAACCATTTTTTATATATGTAAACAAATGCTTTCTTAAAAAGTAAAAGAAAAAACTTAAATAAATATTTACCATATTTTGCCTTCAGTCTATTATGAAGTTTTAGGGTTATTTATCAACAACACATCTACACTTAATGACATTATTTTCACTTGAATTCCTTGTTTGTATGATAATTATTTACAGTTTGATACTTCAATAGAAAACAGCTGTATGCATCAGGTTACAATACTTCATCATGTATGCATCAGGTTACAATACTTCATTTCTTTAACACTTTATTGTAACAATTTTCATCTGAGTATCATTCATCTAGCAAAATATAGTTAGCTTATTTCACTAATTAGGCAGTTTTCCTGTCCATAAGTAAAATAATATTGATGAAACACTACCAATGAAAATGACTTACTCCAAATGCAAGTGTAAAAGTCTGTTAATGAAATTTGGGGAGATACTTTGTCAGACATAAATGCAAAGAATGACGAAATTAGGACCATTTTCTTTTCTTATCCCCTATAGTACTGGAATGAATTTCATGCTTTTGCAAACAGGAAAGATCCAGACCAGTCGCCAAGTAAATTGGTGGCTGGTTTGCAATCTAATCTGTTTGCTACTCTGAGTATCTTTTCTCATTCATATCAAGCAGATATTTAAGGTTTTAAAAAACAGACCATACAAAAATCTACTTTTAGAAAATTACCCAGCATTCTAAGTGTTAAATGACAAGTCGCAAATAGTTCTTCTTTTCATGACATAAAAACAAATCACTTTCGATACAAAAAAAACAGAGGATTCCAAACATGTTATCTATGCTATTTTCTTCATACAAGCATATCTATTGTATGTCAAAAAAAATGATAGATGCAATCTTTAAATAAGTGTGGCAGTTAAGCAAAACATAATCAAAGCATGAAAACAGTTTACAAATGGATCATTTGTTGAAATCCCATGAACCATAGAAAGCATACATTTTGTATCCCTTGAAAATGTTGACTACATCCTGACTTCTGTAAAATAATTAATACTAAAACTTGCACAGATTTATCAGATTCATTGTACAGTTCTACATGGCATAGTGGTGGCAAAAATCCCCAGACATGCTCATCAAAATCTCCTTTTCCTTTTGGAACAATGTTTCACTTGATTTAAACTTAAAATGACATTAATACTTGTCTACAAATGACCTGACTATAATTAAGTCCCTTCTTTTGTTGTAAGGCAGTTGGTTTATCTACTGGCATATTAAAAGTGAAAGTCATATTCTTGTGTTCATTTCATAGTTAAAATCAGGATCAGTTAAACATTATTTAGGGTATATACTGTTCACCCAACAGTAGCAAGCTCACACATCAACATGCAATTAAACACAGCAAACAGAAAGTACCCATGTGAAGCATGTTATGACATCAAACCAAACATATGTTTTGTGATTAAAAGGTTAACAGTGAATTCTATATCATGCTATTACATATTTATAGGGACAAAGGAATTCTTAAAAAACAGTTTGTATGAAGCAAAAAGTATCAAACAAAAAATATCAGTGTTACATCATATTATAAGCAAACATATAAATAAATAGTTTTTATTTGTCTCTTTATTAAAAAGAACCTTTCAGGATGGTTCCTAATTGTAAACATACATATACACTAAAGAAGTGTTAAAAAGAATATCTTTTCGATATGGTTTGAAAAAAGCCTGAAGAAAAAAATTAAATTGAGCGACAATTATGCTCTTAGTGAGCGAAAATTCATTTTTTCACATTGTTGAATAAAAGAATAATACTGACCAGGCTCTATAATATGCCAACACAAAAACATGCGTTATTGAGACCAGGAACATAGTTCTGTGACTCATAACAACCAAGGACTTTATTTCCCATCTTGGAATTTTGAGTCTTGCAAATGAATGAGGACACATCTTGAGTACATCTAAGTTCATGAATAAAACAATTCATTGTTCTAGGTTACTCATGTAATCTCAAGAGCAAAGAAACCTCTTTAGATGGATCTCATCAAATAAATAGGTTTAATATTTTGAGTACCTGTACAAATTCACATTTATCAGCGATGGCTCTTCGCTGCGCCTCCAAGTTTTCAATCTGTTTTTGTTGGCCCTGACGCTCTATATCCAAGTCTTTGGTCCGTTGTCTATAATCCTTTTGTAAAAAACACATAAATAATCATTGTATTTTGATGTTTAAGAAAGCAAAAATGACGTTAATGAAATCAACAAGCAATTCAATACAGCGAATGAGATGTTTAGTGATGCCAATGCTTCGGTTTCATAAAGTCGATGTTCATTTCTAATGCCGCCAATGTGATGGGATGTCTACAAAGCAAATTTGATGTTTAAGGAAATCACTGTGAAGTGAAATGGAACCAAAGTGACACCCAGTGAAAAACCCAAAACTAACTGACTTGCAGCTAACAATTTATAAAAATATGCGAAAAAAGGTATGGATCAATTTCTACTTTTTTGACAAACCCTCCTACCTTATCACAGGAACATGTTTTATTTCTCGTATAAAGATAAATGATTCCTAAAAAGGATCATCAAATTATAATTCTTTATAAAAGAAGAAGCTACTTTGAGTAACTTACATTATCCTTTTTATGATTTCAATTGACATATAAAAGCAATTTTACAAAAGATTGATTATAAAGTAATCTCTACATGATATACAGGTCAATAAATGTAAAAAAAAAAGTATGCATGACAACTAAATGGAATGACATGAAATATGAAAAACTCTTGCATACCAAAAAATATAACAATACTGTGTAAACCATACCTCTACTTTCTTGGACAATTTCAACATTTCCTGTTTGGCATCATGAGCATCTATCGCTGCCTTTTCACGATCTTTTTCTGATTCTTTCTTTTGTTTAACATAACGTTTATGTAGCCGTTCATACTCTCGTTGTATTTTCTGTACCTGAAAAATAAAAAATCAAGGACTTAACCTTCCCGTTATAAAAACAATGTTTACTACACTTGTAGAAAATAACGGTGAAAGAATTAGCAAGAACAGAAAAAATGATAAGAGGGCACAATTTATCTTTTTGTCATAGTACTTACTTTCAGATATTAAACAAAAGTTGTAATTTTCGTACTTAATAATTACTGTATGCTCCAGTGTTCCTAATTTTGGCTAGTTACAGAATCCAACATGGTGGGGGGGGATCAATTCATCAACAATGATTGAAGGCTAATTTCTTCCTACAAGAATTTATCTTCATTCAAACTAACAAAGAAAAAAAAGTAGAAAAAGGTTAGGAGACAAAAATACATTTTTCTTAATGATATTGAGATAAAATCATTATGACAAAGGGATTTACTGCAAAGTTTTACACAGAACATGTATCAATGTGGAGTAAGGAGTTGAAAATGTCAAACATGTTTGTGAAAGAGAAAGATACCTCAGCTCTGAGTTGTGAAACCTGTGACTCATACTGGGTAACAAGGTCTCTCTGTTTTTTCTCTGAACTATCAAGTTGATGCCGCAAAAGGCCAATCTGAAAATAATTATTGAAAAGTAAAAGTTTAACTTTCTTATTGATTGATTTCGTTTTGAAAAAAGAAAGAATAAACGGTCAAAAGCTTCAAGCAAAAAGATTTTGTTATGGAGAAAAAGCAGATTGACAGTCACAAAAATTATCGTTTGAAAAAGTTCAAGAACAAATTTTTGGGTGGAATCATAACAATTTGTTTATTATTTTTTCATTATGTTTATTTTCTTATTTTAAGAAATGTTTTTCCTTTACATGTTTATGTATTTGAGCTGAGTGGAATTAAATGTGAAAAAGGGAAAAAATAGAAACAGTATATTTTCATCTTTTCTCATCACATATTTTGCAATAAGACGGGCATCTATAAAGTATTCACCTCTCAATATTCTATCTTGATTCACTTTAATGTGGATGCTGTAAAAACTACTGTGATGAAAGCAAATATTCTTCGCAACAAATAATTCCTCCTTAATTTGTGATGATCTCCACCCTTCATTACGAAAAGGAAATCATTTTCAGACTTGATTTCTGCTGTTGCCTTAACTTTGGACCAGTGGTTTATGAAAATCTCTTTGATCAATATAGAGTTGGTTAACATTCAATTAGACCTCAAGTATTCAGATGTGGCAAAAAGACAAATGATACAAATCAAAATATCAATAATCGTTTTCTGGTTGAGTTTATATGTCAAAAATCCAAAAGTTGCTCACAAAAGCAATTAATTCTTAAACATCAAAATTTAACAAGGATCACAAAATATCAGACTCAGAAATGTTTCTTATTTATTTTTGTCTTTATGATTGCAAATATTGGCATATAAGGTAAAGCAGTTTCAGTTAAAGTTTTGTACTTCATAAATAAATGAATCGAAATAATGTATTGAAACAATGTCATAGTTCTGATGAAAAATTAATCCTTTCTCACCTCTTTGTGTTTTTGTTCAAGGGTTGATTTCTGCATTTGGCATTCCTTTTCCCGAATTCCAAGACGGGACTGAAAACCCTCTTTCTCTCGTTCCCATTCTTTTTTCTTGTCTGACTGTAGTTTATCAATCTGCCTCATAAGTTCCTGCAGTTCTAGTTCACAATTTGCTGCCAAGGTGCCCTTTGGGAACCTGCATAGCACAGAAAAATTGATATTCAGCATACTCAACATCGGGACTGGCTCAAATTAAAAGGCATATCAAATGAAAAATATACAGTAATAAAATGTTTATAATTACAATGCATCAACATTATTTAGTTATGTTGCGATGACCAACTCATAATGACGGAAGACCCCAAACTTAACTGACAATCAGGTCTGGTCAAGCCAGGTAAAACCACTGGCATTCCCGAAATCAGGTGGGAGACTACCTCTCATGAAAATCCTAATGACATCACTGAGATTTGAACCCACATAATTATAGAGAGGCCATGTGATTACATGTTCTGTACTCTAAACACTAAGGTAGATTACCTAAGTGCAAAATGTTTTAAAAAAATATTTTGCTATATATATAGAGATATTGTGTGGACCTTGTTGTGAGCACTAGGTTTTACATAAGCAATCTGTTCAATTTTCTGCTGCAGGCAACATGAGATATGAGTACCAATATAAACATTACCAGTAATTGGTAAACAGTTCAGTTTAAAATGGACAATTTGTAAATTCTTGTGAATCTATTAGCATCAAACATAGAGACAAAAAGTTACCTATGTTTGTTTACATGTATGGTTAAAGGCTATGCCAACAGTATATATTTCAGTTATTTCACAGCTTTCCTGGATTTCACAAGCACTAGAGAAAGCTCTGCAGTGTTTTCCTAAAGGACACTCTCATGAAAAATCTCACCGCCCCTGGTGAGGATTGCACCTGAGACCCCAACGACATAAGTCCTTGACCTTAACTGCTGTCATACAAAACAGTTACCTATTATCTCTTTGAAGTTCTGCCCAAATTCCCATCACTGGGCTCTCCATTCTCCGTCCTCTTGACTCAGCAGCAGCAGCTGATGATGATGATGCTGACTTGGAAAGGACACCAACAATCGTTTTGTATATCTCTCGACATTCTGTGGAATTACATAATGTTTATGGTTAACATTGTTCCCATCTACCCAATGCCAAATATTGATTCAGGAAATAAGACACTTTAACACAGTATCACCTGACACCACATTTTTTGCGTCTTGCAGCAGAAGAATTTCAGCGCCATCAATTAATCCATTCAAGAACAGACTAGATAAACACTGGCATAAACAGGAGGTCCTGTATGATAATCATAAGGCAGAAATAAAAATTAACGGAACCAGAGAACATAATACATGTAGGATAAATACAATTAATGAAAATAACGAGCCTGGCAAAGAGGACCCTAGAGGACCTGTGCTGGGAACCAACCCTAAGTAAACCCTAAGTAAGTAATAAGCATTGTCACAAGCAATTTATCCTTTTGGCACAATGCTTTTCAAATCATTCCACATGCAGGGTTTTTTATCCTTCATAACAGATACCTGAGTTTTTTTTTAGATCATTCAGTTTTTCCCTAAAAGTGAGTTTCCCTCAGGGTTTTCTTTCCCCTTAGATAGAGCAAAGCCTGCATAACCTTTTCCCTTTATAACCCATGTTTTCCTCTATAAAAAGGTGAAGAAAAAGGCCTGACATATCCCAACACCAGAACTAGAAGGTTTTTCATATGTTTTCAAAGCTATTCTGAAGTCTTCTGCTTTAAAAAAAGAAAAATGTCTGCAGGTGGAAAAGAGTTAAAGATAACAAATCAAAGTTTATAAATGAGGCATGATCTGCCCTAATTAAAGGGAATATATTTATGTTAATCATCATCGTAAATTAGAACAAGGTTGTTATGAGAAGGCCTTTTTTTCTAATTTCTAGACATCTACAATCAGTTATCACTTATTAAAAATTATACAAAATTTAATGTCAGAATTAAAATACACTTTGAGTTTGGTCATCACAGCTAATTCATGCTGATGTTTTTAATCAAAAGCAATCTTTTGTCAAAAAAGGAAATTAAATTGAATGATAATGTAAAGCTGTCAATCGTTTTAAAAGAAATAAAACCTCTAAACTAAGTGCTTAACAAACCATCAGAATTCATCCACTCCATTTTTATTGGGACATATAAACAGGGACTATAGTCGTAAACAATTACATACGTGTGAAAACACGCTGATCTTATCTCCTTAAATCTATCAATACCGATTCGTTTTCCTTCGGGCAATCCTGTTACAACGCGATGGACCCTATTGTTATTTGGAACAAGTTCCTACAAGTCTTCCCTGTGATTTAAAAATGGGGTTGGTCTTGTAAGGTGCGAAAGCTGACAACCTTGGTGAGGTAACCGAATGAGGGAAAGGGTTATTAATTATCAAGAAATTTATGGAGGTTAAAAGCACGTAAAATACGTAAACACCATTATTTAGAAAGTTTATCGTGTCTGTTTACTTTTGACATTTGACTTACCGCGTATCCGTTTACGGCTGGCTCCCCTCGTGAATTTCTTACGAGGAATCAAACCGGATATCAGCTTCCATAATCATAACTTCCGGGGCGTGAAGTCGATTTATTTTCTTTTTATTTTGTGGTAACAAGCAATTTAAACATTCAAAGATGTTACTTATGTTCGATGACAAACACAAACAACATCTTTCCTTTTTAATGGAAATAGATTTAGCAGGTACCGACACCATCTTGGAATTAATTTCCCGAGAAAACTGATTGTGTCATTACTTTTCGTGCTTTATGTTTCCAAGATAACTCAACATAATTTGATGCAAACCGGGAAATATTGTTATTTTTTGTGTCAGGCAATATCACCCGTCGCGTCAAACACTCGAACTCTCCAAATTCATGCGGACTTTCCTTGAAGATGGAAGTTTAATGCATAACTTGGTATATATAAGAGGAAAAACATTCATCTCAAAATTCTTTTACCACAATTTCCTGAAATATTTGATATTTTTACGAATTAATTTGACTGTCACAGAGATTTGTGCACTTGGAGTTATAAATGTTAGAAATTTGATGTTAACTATCAGGTAATGTAACGATTCAACACAATAACGACTCACCACAATAACGATTTGCCACAAATGCTAACGATTCGCCACAAACCAATAACAATTCGCCACAAACAAATAACGATTCGCCACAGTTTTGAAATGTTCTAATTAACAGGCAATTAACAAGTCTTCCTTTAGTTATGATTTAATTATAAAACTAAAATGTGTTGAAAACAGCGATGATAATAGCTCAACTGAATTCAATTGTTGTTGTATTTTATAATAACAGGTACGACTAATCAAGCTAAAAGGGTCAATTATAAGAGAATATTTAACTACACAGAAAACACAAATGAATAATGTATTTATTTAATTTTATCAAACATACAATCACATGAAACATGAAACTTAAATATCTATTCAATAGATTTTTTTTAAAGCACATATACATTTTAATTGTTATCTAAATTGGCCCGTACATGTGGGAAAACCTTCAAAGAGTTCGTTCCCGGTGATTTCACCCTCTCTGTAGGGTCTGTCTGCGGTGTCTTGCTCTTGTTTCGTAGCTTCTGGAGGGCAGGCTCGATGTCTCCATCAGGAATCAGAGGAAGAGCAAATGTATTCTGAAGAAGACGATATACATCATCCCTGTTGTTGTAGGCTGTACGTATTAAAAAAAAACAGAGAAATAATTACACTCAATCTTTTATTTAATAGCCACCATATTAAGCAATACAATTGTTTAAATCAGCCAATGTAGAAAATTCCGACATATGCATTGTAGCGTAAATCAATGTGTAAAGCAGCAGATCTGTCTAAAGCAGCCGTTTTCCTATTTCCATAGACCTCATAGGACAAGTGTGGAAAGTGAGTTCTTGTAAAGGTTTGATGCAATACCTAATGTTTAATTGTGAGTAATATCACCTTTTCGTAAAAATGGTTCCTGTGTGATTTAAGGAGAACTCAAATTATCACTCATCTGAAGACCAAGCTCTTGCACTTTTTGATACAAGGCCTGCGAGAAGTGGAACACACACCCGTGGACACATGGGTTGTCAAACACCTGGCGAAGTAAATTCAAAAATAAGAATTTTTAATTTCTGTTTTAAACTTTCTTCATCAAAACGCGATAATTGTTAACTTTACACCGTTTAAAACAAAATGAGACATGACATAGATCTTAATAATCATTCATTGGACTGAGTTAATCAAGTTAAGAACTTATTAGTAAGCTATGGATTCAATGACGTATGAATATTCCCAGGTTCAGTAAACATAAAAGCTGTCTCTCTTATCTTTAAGACCAGACTTTTAGACCAATACATGTATAAATAACTGAAATCAATATTTAAACGCAAAAGAATCGCTAACACTGTTTAGGGACTTAAAGCAACTGTTCGAAATGGCATTTTATATACAGAATATTTACAACACGACTTTTACGAATATATTAGCCAAATTTAGGATGTCTTCTAACCCATTGAATGTCGTAACCGGTAGACATAGAAACATCGATCAATTGATAGAAAATGTACACTGATTTAAATGATTTGGAGGACCAATACCACTTTATATTTATTTGTCCATACGATAGAGTATTGAGAGAAACATTCATACCAACCTTCTATTCCACGAGACCAAGTATGTTTAAATGAATACAACTCCTTAATTTAAGAAACAAAAGAGTACTGCATAACCTTTCATCATATTGCATCAATGCATTGAATGAAAGGAAAAATACATTAAACCTTCAAAATTAATCCGTTAGCAAATAATGTGTAAATCCTTACAGTTTTCCCCCATACACATGTTTGTACCTGCTCCCGCAGTATAGACATTGATTTACACATGCAGGACACACACATGCACAATTATTGTTATGTACATATGTTAATAAATGTAATTGTTTTATATACATTTGTATTCATTGTAATGGACGATGAGCATTGTCACGCTCAAGTTTAATTCCGAAAATAAAATTTATGTTATGTTATAAAAACTCGAAAGAAATAATCTCCGCCACATATGCATTGACGTGAGGTTCTTTAAATAAAATGATGCCTTTTTGAAACAATAATCCATATTAGGTAGGTCGACTATAAATCAGCGAAATCGAAATAGTTCATAGAATGCCAGGTCAATGTCATAGTTGTAATAAAATGTTACCATATTGGTGTCCATGTATTTATACTTACTGTCTCCAAACCATATATCTCTCATCGGCACGTTTCCTTTCATAATTCATAGCTAGTTAACAAACATGGTAAAATAAAAGTCTTTAAACATTCAATCAACATCCACTTATCTATTAAGGATCATGATTAACACTGTCGTGTTATCTAATCTGTAATGCACAATGATTAAAGGCACACCGAATCCGTCGATAATTGTGATATTTTTCACACCTATGACGGGACATACAACACATATCTATAAACTGTGGTGAATCGTTATTAATGTGTGGCAAATCGTTATCACTCTGTGGGGAATAGTTATATGAACTTGTGGCGAATCGTTAGTGGCGAGTCGTTATTGTGGCGAATCGTTACATATTCTAACTATCATTGTCACTAAACAATAAGGTTCTGCGGTGGTGTAGTGGTTAGCGTCTGGAAATCGACACCGGTCAACCCTGATTCGATCCCAGAAGGCGACCCTTTATTTCTCTGTGGAGTTCCATTGGGCAAGAAACATATCCTAGCCTTGTACTGGTAGGTCATCCAGGGAACATGTACTATTATGCTCAAGAGTGAGTGCTGTACATTAATTGGAAGAAAAAGAAAAAAAGACCATTTTTAATTTCTTTATTTTAAAGTTGCTGAAATTCTGTGAATTTAGTAAATAATGTGAATTGCTTACGTCACATGACAAACGGTTTAACATTACCAGTACCAATGTGACGATGGTTTCTGAAAACAGCACATCTTATTCTAAGTTTAGCTCTTTGTTTAGGAAATAAATCCACAAAAATGGTTAGAAATATCTGAAATACAAATAATCTATGTGCTTTCTGTCAATTTGTATATGTGGTTGGAAATCTGTCAATATTATAGTCTCATATTACTGAAGAAGCCTTTTGTCATTTTTAGGTTGATGACAATTTATTTCAAAAAGTTAAAATCCCATTCTGTGAGAAAGTCTTTATCAATATTGAACCAGGCAATCCTTTCACTCCTTTAAAATATGTGTTTCCTGTTTTATTTCAGTTTTGCAAGAATTCTGCAGAATCAGTGTTGAATCCATCCGAAAGGGAGCAAATACAAAGATATACCAAACTGCTGCTCGTATGTATAAAAAGAACGTTATTGCTTTTTTTAGTTAAATAAACAAAATCTAACGTTAAATTGTTTGCTCAACTCTCATAACTTATAACTTAAGTCAACTTTCTCTATCCTCTATAAAGTGATGTACAAAGGCTGAATAAACTCATCAATAACATTATGTTTGTTTAAATAGTTTTTGGCTTCAAATTGCACAGGCCTATTTATAATGGTAAAAGTTTTATACACAAATGATGAAAGATATGATACATAAGGAAGCCAATATTGAACAAACAGTTAAAATAATTTCATTTTTACAGGCTGAACAAAGATGCGACATTAAGGAGTATTTTGAATTAAGGGGTTAATCTATCATAATCAATCTTTCTTATCTCCTTCAGAAAAACTTGGCGTCACTGCAGACACTGTACAGCATGGGGTAGAAGGTTTGATGTTTCTTCTATCAGAGAGTTCCAAACTCATGGTAGGTTGTGTATATATCTACATCCCTTATAAATAAACATCATAATATGCCTGAATTCATTGTGACAAACAGGAGACTTCTTATCACAAGTAAACATAATTTTGGTTAAAATGGTTTCTTATCATAATTGGAAGAAAATTTAATGCTTCTTTAGGGAAATTTTTCATTTCTAGTAGTATATATGTTAAATTTCCTTCAGATACATGTGTTAAAGTGAGGTTGTATGTAGAAAGATGTCCGATAATTTTTTCAGGAAATGTAACATATGCGCTTAAAAGATATGCATGTGTTCGTCACAACACAACCCAAAAATGCTTTGATATGACAGTCCATTTGAAAGATCAGTCTGTTCTTTTTAAGATTATAATTTCTATGTATTTGATCTTTTATTTGATATTTCAGATCAGTGAGATAGATTTCCAAGACTCGATCATGACACTGGGATTTTCAGAGGAAAGACGAGGAGAATTGCTGCAGCTGTATTTATCTCACAGAAAGGAGATAAGAAACATTCTTGATGAAATGTCAATGGAGCTTCCTCATTACCATAATTTAGAATGGAGATTTGATGTGGAGGTAGGAAGCTGATATATTATTGTTTTTGGAAAATGTTTCTTATCCTTTATCAGACAAATGACTTAATGCTTTGGGTTTGCTGTAACATGACAAATTTTTCTCTTTGAACTACATATATTGATAATAATGCCATATTTAGAAACTTCCCTTCTCATGAAATCTATTGTAAAGATACATTTAACATCTTTTAATTTAAACTTGCTCATAAAATGAAAGTCTGTTAAAGGTGACATGAGCAAAAGTTACTTGGGCCTGTGTTCTTGAAGCATACTTAGTAAGATTCTTACTTAAACTCACTTTGAGTCAAAGTATAAGCATCAGTTTAGTGATGATCTAGAAATGAACTCCTACTGAACATTTTTTTATTCAAACTTAAGTTTAAGCAATGATTTTGAGTCAAACTAAAGGTTGTTCAAGCAATGTGATAAGTGTTAAAGATAGCAACATCAAGAATGCAGTGGAATATGATAATTATACCTATGTATAAGTCCTGGTTAAAGTACAAAGTTGTAATTTTTTAGATTGTGGGCCTTGGTCAAATGTCAATTACTGATGAAAACTGAGAAAGGCTTACCAGGGACAAAGGGTTAACTGGAATACATCTCATCCTTTCTGTATTTACTTTGGGGCATTCATGGTTATTGTTCTGGGTTTTTTATATGTTATTCCTAGTCTGGGATCATATTTGGAACTTTCAACATTTTTCATTTAGAAGTATTATGAAATTATCAGACTTTGTACTGTGATTGGGCAAGCCTAGTATCTTTTTTGACAACTCATATTTATACATCTGGTTTTATACAACTTGTATTTATTTTACAGCTGAAGTGTTACTAGCCAAGTTGTTATTGTTGGGGTCTTAGAACTTGGAGGTTCTGGGTTTAAGCCCAATTGGTAACTCTGGTTTTGTTGGAGTGCCCTATTGCAAATCACTTTAAAGCCCTAGCTTAGTACTGGTGAATTCAAGAAAGCTAAAACATAATCAACAATCTTTTGAAACCTATATAAACAATAAACCTTTTTTTACAGCTGGCCAGTCGTTCTCTTCGTCGACAAGTCTCACCCAACATCGTATTAAAGTTACACACCCAGGAGGGTGGACAGATAAACACAAAGTTACTACAGACAGACCCTGTTAACCTTACACATCTAACGAAGGTCCTTGATGAGGCTCTACAGGAGATGAAAACACCTTACTGTCGGAGAATCGTCAGAAATATCAAATAATGTACATTGATGTTGTTAGTGATATTTATATACGTAACTTTGATTTGATCTTGAATGCTTTGGAAATTTGATAGTTTCCTGCAATAGGCCATAACTTACAATTTTTATGCTGTAAGGCATTCACAGAGAAAACCTGTTCCGTAACTCTTAGGGAATAATTGTTTTTTTTTGTGATAACTGGATCCTGATTAATCTAAGCTTGTTTAGACTGATTATCATTTGTGATAACTGGATCCTGATTAATCTAAGCTTGTTTAGACTGATTATCATTTGTGATAACTGGATCCTGATTAATATAAGCTTGTTTAGACTGATTATCATTTGTGATAACTGGATCCTGATTAATCTAAGCTTGTTTAGACTAATTATCATTTGTGATAACTGGATCCTGATTAATCTAAGCTTGTTTAGACTGATTATCATTTGTGATAACTGGATCCTGATTAATCTAAGCTTGTTTAGACTAATTATCATTTGTGATAACTGGATCCTGATTAATATAAGCTTGTTTAGACTGATTATCATTAACCCTTTACTTAACGCCAAGTATTTGACTGTCCCAAGTTGAAAGAGTTTGCAGACAACATTTCAAAATTTGATAAAATTGAAAAATAATCTTCGGCAAGGGCAGGAAAAATTGTGGAAAAAGGAGAAATTTCTCGTTTCTCCTTTTCCCACAATGTTTTCCAGAGTCGGCTGTAACAAACTGGTCATTTGTCATAATTGTTTGGTAATGGATTAATTAGAGGACCAATTACAGATGACGATATGAATAAGTACCAGTATGTATCAATTAGATGCCTTGTTTCAACTTGAAAAAGTCTGAACAGAAATATTGAATCCTTGTAATGAAATTATTAAAAATTGATTTTGTTGTACAAAACTGTTATGAATTATTTATTAAAGTTTGTATTTCATAAGTACGTTTCCTTAGTCTTTTTTTCACACTGAAACTTATTTATTGTTTAATCATTTGTGAAACAAGTTTTTTTTTTAACAATTTGGACTTAGCCTAAACACTCTTGATTTTGCTTCTTGGATTCACTTCTCATACTTGCGTCAACTGTGGATTAATGACAGGCTTTAATCCCTTGTATTCCGAGGCCACGCTCTACCCCTGGACCCTTGTCCTCTTGAACTATTGAATATGGTGCAATTGAAGGTTTTGATTTGTAGACAGACTGAATGATTGTGCTTGTGAGTTTTCTATATGTATACGCTAAGAATTATACATTTGTAATATGCAACACTAAGTAAAAAGAAGTGTTGATAGAATCATCTTCTAATTTTCTAATTTGGGAATACCGAAAACAAGACTTTTACCGAAAACAACCGAAAACAATATTTTTCAACCGAAATAAGATTCTGCGGACAAACGGTTACACATATAAACTGTTATTCATTATTTCTCATTATAAAGATGAGAAATGTATTATTTGGCAAAATTTCAAAAATAATTTTGTGTTATTAAAGTTAATTCAGCTTTTTGGTATTTTCAATTACCCGAAAACATGAAAGTCCTTCCAAAACAAACGATCATAGACAGTCAGATATACGTATGGTTTGAAATTTATCCTTCTTTTCATAAAACATCTTTTCATAAAACACAAATATGTATTATCTGACAAAATTCGAGACAATCTTTTTATCTAATAAACGTTTTATTAAACTTTATAATTATCTTAATTAAACCATACACAGTTACTTCCCTTGGATTTTCGAACACAAACGATATTTTCGAAAACAAATTCTTACTGACATGCAATTTCTTTTTTAATTAATGCATCTGTTATCACACATGTTGTAAAATACTTATTAATAAAATGATATGCTTCAGTTTGTTAAATTTAGATACCAATGCTTGATCAGAGACATAGATAACATTCTTATATCTATGTCTCTGGCTTGATTGACAACATGTCCGAGCAATGACAAAGAATAATGCATAGAATCATTGAAACAACGTTTTAGCAAATATTAATAAAGATAAAAGCAAATCTGAAAAATTGTATTGTTATTTTCTTTTACCATTAAATTAAGCATTTTATACAAACTAATATAATTGCAGACACGTCATCTATCGGCAAATGTGATAATGGCATGCACATGTTTAACGAGGTACACATGATGGTTATGATTACCACATTTTAAACAAAATAATGGAAACATTCTTTTAAGATAAACAACGATTAATGGCAATTAAGTCGGCATCGTCTTTGTAATATTCCTTTTGGGAGTTCACAGTTTGTAACTTAATTTTTGTTGCTTATTTTTTGCATTGTTATAGAACTATTTTTAAGCGAGACAAAATGGAAGTCACTTCCAGTCTTGCTGTAATAACCATGGCGTTTCCATACTTTGATTGTGGTTTAGATTGTCATAGTCTGGAAAGTATTGAATGTCAGAATAATACAATCATGTTTTGGTACGATATTTTAGATAACAATGACTTCGTTTATTTTTTTTCTAGAATGAAATTTACTGTCAAGTTATGGCTTCAATGTCATGTCATTTGTTTGACATTTTTTTTATAAAAGTAGATCCTCCTCGGATGATGTTATTTCCATTTATTGAAATCTTCTTGCTAGAGTCTAGTATGAAATTTGGCCCAAAGATTTAGGGACATACATGTATTTGCATGATTCTTAAGATGTGTTTATTTCATTTACAGAATGCATGATGGTTGGAAATATGTCAATTTCAAACAAGCTGCAAAGAAAAAGACTGATGCTGCTGGCATAAACATTGATTATGTTTAAATATTATAAGTAAGTTCAGATACCCCCTCTCATACCCCTTTGAAGTTAACAAATAAAAGTATCACAGACATTGCAGACAACTTATGAAAGCTTTGTTACAAAGAAACAATTTCTCAATGTCAAAGTAGTTTTCTCTTAAATTCAGACCTGTAAGAAATGAGCCTTTATGACAAAGGTGGAATTTCTTAACACTTTTGCCCCTTTTATAACTTTGATTTCGAATAATTAGATCTATCATCCAAAAATTGAATGATTTATGTTGCTTACTATTTGAAACGGACAATTCATGTCTTTATAAAAATTGGGTTGGAAATGGAATAAAACCAAAATAGTCAGGCAGGTATATGGGTTAAAATATGGAGTTTTACTTTCAATCAGTTTCTCTTTATTATATATTCTGTCAGAAAACTGATTCCATTGATTATCATATAGAAGGGAAAATGCATTATCTTCAATACCAACTTAGAATATTCAGTCAGTTGAATGTGGCCAGGATTGACAGAAATACTTATATTTTTGTTATTATTCTCTTTTAACAGCAATATCTGATGACACACTTGCAGATTAATGGGAAAGTAACATCATCCAACTATTCAGTGCTGGGACCAAAGTAATTTGATCAAATTAAAAACAGATGAAGATCTACATGGATGTTCACATACCTTAAATTTTAATGTTTTAAAAAGCTTGGTTTTCTTCCAAAAAGACTGAAAGCATGAAAAAACAACATAAACAATGATGTAATCATATTTAAGGGAAAGTGATTGCTGTTTGTTGGTACTGACAACATCAAAAGACAATGTACAAAAACTGTTTTGTTTTGTGAGGGGCCATGAAATATACAATAATGATAACAATTCTGAATTGTCACATGGTTCTCTTTTTCTATGATATTTTAGTTTTGCCATGGTGTTTTTTTCCAAGAATACTTCATTAATTAAACTTTATTCAAACTAATAAGACACAAAGCTTAGCCAGCTTATTAAGCCTGTAGCAGACTATATGCAGAATAAACATTGAGTCATTACTTGACTTCTTTTCTAGCTATTGCATGTGCAGCTAATGTTTCAAGGAAACACAGATGAGGGTTGAACCAACATACATCAATGTTAAATAACTATTTATACCTCTTAGTTTATGGTAAACCCTTTACATTTCGACACCAATATGCTCTCTTTTTCTTTTGTTTTAATTCTCTGGAAATTCTTCTACACATATTTTACAACTGAAGTCTAGTGGATGAATAAAGCCATTATGACAAAGGGAAACATGTTAAGTTTTTATTCATTGGCTGAAGAAAATTTAATCATATCTGTTATTGCTTTAAATTTTGTCTTTGAGATGTTTACTACAATCCATGCTTTATTTGTTAGTTCTTTAATAGATAAACACATATCAAATTAACAGAAAGCTGAGGATTTTTTTACAAAAAAAAAAAATTCTTGTGTCGCCTGCTTAATTTTGATGAGAAATGATACTCGGGGTAGCAAACAGGTAAGATTATAGACCTTCTTTAGCCAGAAAAGGCCCTGCTTCCCCGACTGAAACTTGGAAAGGCTGCTTTTCCACTTCCAGGCAAGAATCCCGAGAAAACGGGATTGTCTGTCTTTGAACGCTCCATACTACATACCAAGCCAGTGTTGGCGAGATTAAACCATTATTAAAGGATTTCGATTGCATTTAATCAGATAGGGAAACTTGGAACGGCAGCTTTTCCTCTTCTATGCACAAGTCCCCGGGAAATGCAATATTTTCTGTCTCGGGACGCTCCCCTCTACTTACCAGCAAGTTTAGTCGAGATCGGATCACTTTTAAGCGATTCAAATTTTTCATTGAATGAAAGAGTGAAAATTGGAACGGTTGTCTTTCCACTTCTAGGCGAGAGTTCTAGTGAAACGCGATCTTTTCTGTCTTAGTACTCCCCCTTCAACGTACTCAGCGAATTTGAGGTTTGCATTATCCTTGTTAACAGAATGCTTTTGAAATTACTTTTGGAATCAAAGATAACTCTATGACCGTAAGTAATAAAGTTAACCCAAGAGAATTATTTGGTTTAATTGCACGACTTCAAAGTATGCAAAAGAAAAACCGTTCAAGGCGAACAATTTGATTGTTGCTCAATAAGATGATTAAATCATGATACGTACAAAACATTAATTAAGACGGGCATATTGCTTTCTATTTAATATTAGCATATTGTCATGTCAATTGTAAATCTAATGGTGAGCAAAACAACATCACTTCAGGCGAACACATGGAGATTTAGTGATTTTCTTTTATATATCATTTAGGGAGAACCATTTAACTTATGGTATGTTATAAAACATCGTTGTTTAAAGGGGTTTTTTATTTATTAAAGACAATTATCTAAAAACATGAGATTATTTGGTACAAATCTGAGACCAGAGGAACTAAGTTCGATTCTCTTCTGTAGCATATTTCTCCAGTGTAGTATCCTTGAGCAAGACATTATTTCCTAGCCCTGTTTTCGACGATTACCATTTAAGACGAATATAATAGGAACATGTCGAAACGACTTAGAATTAAATTAAGTATTATTACTCGAACTCAACTTAGCTTGTTTCTTTAGTTTGTACTTTTGCTGCAATAGAAATGAGGATTGGTTAAATAAGATGTCTCCATTAATTGCAAACAATTTGATTTAGCTCTGTTATTACAGGAGCATTCTACGGATATATATTGTATGCTGTCAGAATTATTGTATGATAAAGCAACAACATCTTCCTGAATTAAGGAAGTATCAAAATTAATATCGCAAAGTACGAAAAGGTGAAATTATTTGCGGTTTATAGCTTGAGGAAAGTGACAGCTAAACGTAAGATATCAGTTATCAAACTAAAAGTGTTAGTGTGAACAGATTTGATAATACTGGTTGCAGTTATACACACAATTTCAGTCTTATCTTTTATACTCATTTGATACCAATTGATACTTCGTTATGGTCCGTTCATTCATGTTCAAGATTTGATCTACATTTAATACTTAACATGAACATTTATTTTTCAATATAACGCTGTGAATTTGGGGGTATAACCATGATATTAGGCTCGTTCAATAATGTTGAAATCTGCGGAAAGGGATACGTGTATTAAAAAAGGTGTATATAGCACCATGACAGATCTAATTGTGTTGGAGCTCGCGGGGTTGATATTTACGACATGTACCACTGTTTGGGGATTTTAGAGTAAAAGATCCACAATGATTACATTGAATGAATTTGAATAAAAAAATAAGACACTGCTTAGACCTAACCTAATACCGGTCAATAAAAAAAAAGAAAAGTCGCTATACAACTGAAAAATACAACACACATTTAACCCCATACCAAAAACAAAAAAAATATTGTTGACCAATCATTTATTTAAGTGCTGTTATTTCCTTTTAAAGATACTTTCACAGAGATGTGTGCATTTGAAGCAATAATCGTCATCTTTTTAATTCACAATCCTTGTCACTTTACCAAAGACCATTTTCAATTTCTTTACTTAAAATTACAAAAATCTGGTTATTTCGTTATTAAACATGAAGTGCGCCGTCGCACCTATCTGTTCATTTTTGGGAAAGTCGGTTTATTAATAAACGGATTAATTCTCTGTCTCTGCACTTTGCTCTTGTGACGTGACAGATTAATAAATATTTCATATCAAGTACCTCCCTTTAATCTTTAATTTTTACATGGAAATTTTTAATCCACGAACACTTCTCACGATAAGTAACTGTTTAGTAGGGCATTTATTCTGTTGAATCGTTAATTTTGTTATCCTGGAAATACCTCTTCTTAATCTCCAGCGTAGATATATCCTAACATCCTATGTATCAATTTTCTTACTTGCTCAACGAATGGCAAATGCCTAGGTGGTGAGGTTAAACTGAAAACGATGATTATAATCTAAATAAGCAAGATCTATTTTTTTTAATATTTATGCTGATTATTTCCTCCTCACTCGACGGAAATGATGTATGCATCCATGCTCATGCGTTGAAAACGGATTTTTTCCGAAGACCCACATGTCAATGGTGTATCAAAATTACCACCTCTTATTCTAAGATTAGACGTTGTTTACAAAAATAACCCGTTCAAACGGTCTTAGATGTCTGCGATTTTGATCCTCTCGATTTTCTTTGTATAGTTACGATCAGTGTTGGGAAGCTGTCGACAATCTAGTTCCATGTTATTCAGAAATCTGTGTTGTTCTTTTTACGGTAGAAGTCGATTTATTTAAAAAAAAAATAAGATCTCCATCTCTGAGAGAATCTCTTTAATCACGATTTCCTTTTTTCTAGTCAAAGGACATATCGCAGTAATTATTACAACCCATGTTCGCTCGAATGACGTTCCTTTCAGATAAATCTTAAATGATGGAACACGTGTTTGTTGGAATTCACGAAAATAATGAAGAGCACACATGACCACCGTTGGTTTGTTCGGACGAAAGCTTGTCGATGAGTTATTATTCGATAGCCATGGCTTACCATTTATGGCATTAAGCATGTTGATATGCAGTATATCAACTGTTTGTTGCAGGTTAAATGACATGATGCACCGCCGTGCATTGATGGAACACCTATGTTTTGCTGGATGTGCGGAATCGTAGCAAGTCTAAGTGTCTTATTCTGGTATCCGATACCGTTAAAAGTACCACTAAGGGCATCTTTGTTTGAAGAGCTATCCTTATGGGTTTATGTAAGAGGCTGTCGTAGGACGTTGGTTTTTCTGTTACACCAGCCAAAACACATTAATGAAATAACACATACAAAACCATTGTAAAGAAAAGACGGGGAGGCTCCCAGCACGTTCATTTTATCTATCAAAACATAAATGGAGAAACCATAGATAGATAAGGCACTAATAGCAAAACTGATAATTAAAACAAATAGAAAAAATTGTAAATCTGAACCATACACGATTTAATTAAAACATGCATTTGAATTATCAGTTATAGACCAACGAAATCGGAGCGCTTAGCAGTTTTGTTGAGTGCATACATAAAAACGACCGTATATCCTTAAAAATGTATAGGTATAGAAAAATTGTGAGTTATAACTCGTGACATAGGAAGTATAAAACTATTCCGATGAATATATGTGTTGCTAACGTTTAATAGATTCATTTTGGATAAAAGAGAGCAATTCCATCGACAGGTTTTAAAACAATTAAACGTTTTATAAATGATGCCCCTAAGTGATACTTTAATAGAGCCGATGTATAGGCCCTCGTTTTTTAATGACCTATATTTTCCATGATAACCATTAAAAGTCAACCAAACTTTCAGTTTGCAATTACGTGTATGTCAGCTTTATCACTGATAAGGTTCAGAGGTGTGAAACATCTTACTTAGTAATTATTTACAATTAAAACTTAAGGCGACCAGGTTTTGGTCGCCTTAAAATAAGTTCGCCCTAATGTACATATTTTTACCCAAAAAATTCCCCCTTAGGTTGGAAATATACATGTTTAAGTTTCCCCGCTGTTTTCAAACGCGATATTGTTTGAACATTTAATCTTTAAACCCTTGGTAGAATGATCCAGTCTAGAAGGAACTGTGGATAAGAGTTAAAACCATTCTTCATTCATTTACTTTATATTACATTTATTATAATACTCATTTTCATTAAAATCTAAGCCGCGATCAGTAAACATATCAGTAATGTTACCGACAAATCTTTTCTCATTCTTATATTTCTAGACGTAGTTGAATCAATTTTAATCAAAACTCATTTTCTATTGATTGTGTGACTACATGTAAAGTATGAAACATTGCCTGTAGAGTATCCGTCAATTCTCCGAGGATTCAATGTTAAAAACCGAGATTGTAGCAAAACTGACTACCGCGTCGTTATGCCTAACATTAGGTTTACATACAACTGTTATTGAATGTCAATATTCGCTTTCCCTTTAAACAGTTATAATATGATTGATTTGTATAAATGTTCTATATATATATATATAGACTAGCTGTATTAAAATTAAAGTTACCCCTAGGTTTAACAGTTATATCCTTGGATTTTTATAATTAGAATTAGAACCATTCTTATTAAACCACTTTGAAAGGACACCAACCATGTGTCAGAACTTGTTGGAGAATGTTTTCAAGGAAAACGTCAACGGACACCCAGTAGTTGATGACGGTAGTAGTTTTAGAGCATCGGTGATCGGGCTAGGTCATAAGTTGCGTCCATCAGTAAGGATGGATCATTTACTCATTGTGACTTTAAAACAGACAAGGACCTCTGTTCTTGGGATGCTTGCATCCGAGAGTGTGGTCAGGGATGTTAACTAAAGTGCCAAACAGATCATATTCTGTCGCTCGTCCTCTAGCCTTGTAAAATCACGAAAAAGAGCTGAGTCAAGTCACTCTTACATATCCCGGTCACGGAGCTTAACAAAGGCAGGACAAAAAGGCAGAGAGATGGATCAACTTTCCGTGTAAATGGAATGGTCGTTTGTGGTGAAACGTTTCCACAGTTCCTCGACATATCCATTGATAATATAGAGAAGCTTCAATAAGGCAACAAGACACACAGACCAGACTCCGTTATCTCCATGTTTGACTGGGTACTGGAGAATTATGAATGAGATTACGATGTATGCTTAATGCATGCAGATAACTGTCGTGGTACTTCACATATCTAAGTACAGACAAAATCCGTTCCGCTTTATATGAAGATCTTTTTTTGACTCACACTTTTTTTTATAAATCATTTCGCCATTCTACTTTTTTCTGTCACACCTAAACAGTTGCATGCTGCCACGGATGAAAATTGTCCTCCGCAGGTTATGCCATACAAGAAACATGGCTAGTTTAACTGAATATGGCGACATGAGTGAACTACTGTATCAAAGTGATATATTGACAATAGATGGTTTGTCTCGTGAATCGGAAGTATTATCGGTCACGGCAAATAATACTATCCGGTGAGCCGAAGGCGAATCGGATAATAATCCGAAGCCCATCCTGATAACCATTCCTACAAAAAGACACAACTCATCTATTCTGTTTAGCCTGTTAGTGATATGGAATCAAATCAAAGGTCAAATAACGGAAATAAAACACGAAAAAAGGAAACAAGGCGGAAAAACAACATTAAGCGACATGTAACAGATAGAGAAAGGCATCAAATATCATGACGTATTTATGACCTCATGATTTGTCACGCGACTGCATGTTATATGGTTAGTACCCATCATCACAAATGTTATATGGCATCCGGTTATCGGTCTGTGATTCACATTGCTGACATGATAAAATTGACTCATGAACGAACGCAATCTGCATCACTATTGACATCTTTATCAATTTGATTATGCAGTTCAAGTTGTATAATATGGGCTATTATTTTTTTTAATAAACAGCTTACACTGTATTTATTTTTGGGCAAACGAATTGGTAAGTCGTGGGCTACCTTATTTGGAAGGTGGTGACAGGACAGCCCAGAAAGATACTATACCACATGCAAGTTTCATGTAGGTCTCGGATTTACATCTCATTTTGACTGGAATCATATTTTCTTTTCCAATATGGAACAACTGTCTTCAATAATTGACTGTAGGACAAATACCGCAATAGAACACATGTATACTCCGAAATGAAACAAATATGCGCGCACATCAAATATTAATTGAAATGATCGGTACATGAAGCTCTGTGTTTATGCGTATACTAATGAAAGGAATTGTCTTCAATAGAACTAGTCATACTAGGTGTTTAGTTAACTTTGGGTTAGCTCACATAACGTTAAAGTGTCGCCGCAGCGACTCCGAAACTAGCGTTCAGCTGGCATATGTGGCATATATGTACTTCGAGGCTCATCGGCGATAAGCGGGGATCAAATAATCTCCAAATCCAAATCGATCCCAAATACGGCCTTCCCTCCGATACTTCTTCACTTTCCCCGCGGTAAAAAAAGACATCTTCTCTGTGTCCCTCCTACTCTAAACCATACATTGTGCTAAGATGACAATATCATATGAACAGTGAATTGTATTTTATTTTGTTTCTGAATTGTTAAGATTCAAGAACTAATGAAGAAAAAGCCATCCAATTTCAAACATAAACAGGATGATCTGTTCGTTGTTTATCATTTTAAAAAAACGACCTGAATGTTCAAACCTTACATTTATGATGAAAATTGTTCAAAGAACGTGTTTCAATCGGCGAGGGAAGCAAATCTTTCATAGAACAGAACATCATGCTTTACAAATAAATATTCCTTGATTTCTTGTGATTTACCATGTGCCAAATGTTAAATATGTGCCATAAAAATTGAAACAAATGTCGGTTCTCGTGAAACAAACATGTAATGTGTTATTCTCAACCAAGTTTGCCGATTAGTTTCAATAATCAAACCCCTAAGACATTGTTTTACACGGGAATTACAATTAAAGGATTAATTATTAGATAAAAGAGAAACATGTACTGTTAAGTGTGTAGAATTCTATATCTGTCTGTGATATCGGGACCGATTTTTTCATGAAATCGCCAGTTGCAATCGGTCCGATACAACCAAAATCCGGGGGGAATTATGAAGCTTATGTTTTGTTCTTTTAATCCTAACCTATAGAGGGCATAAGCAAACAAGAGATTGCAAAGTTCCGTTGATGCTTTACAGAGTTTGAAAATGGGATTTTCAGTAAAATATAGCCTACATGAGAAAATCTTTAAAAACCTTCTCCTCTTGATCCATAAGACATAGAGCTTTGGTATTTAGTATGAAGCATCATACTCTGGCTGGTCCTCTAATAAGTTCGTTCGTTCGTTCGTTCGTTCGTTCGTTCGTTCGTTCGTTCGTTCGTTCGTTCGTTCGTTCGTTCGTTCGTTCGTTCGTTCGTTCGTTCGTTCGTTCGTTTTCGTTCGTTCGTTCGTTCGTTCGTTCGTTCGTTCGTTCGTTCGTTCGTTCGTTCGTTCGTTCGTTCGTTCGTTCGTTCATTCATTCATTCATTCATTATTCATAGATTCTCTGGAGCCATCAGACCTATAGAGGTGTGATATTTGATTTGTAGAATCATCTACTGCTCCTCTACAAAGTTTATTTAAATCGTGACGCCCTGGCCTAGCATGGTCGGCCCTACATGTAGCCGAATATCAGTTTTACATAGCAGTATATAAGAAAAACCTTATAGAACGTTATCCTTCATGTTGTCCTCTATCAATATTGGTCAAGTCATGACACCTGGGGATAAAAAGCCCCCCACCCCGGGCATATCAGTTTTAAATAAAAGTATGTAAGAAAATATCGTATAAGCTTTTATATTGACCTTTTTTTTTTAAAACAAAACATAGCCATGTTAGACACTTTGCCAATAAAAAAAGTCCCTTTGCAGACATATGACACCAACAATCATTACCACGTAAGAACTCATTTTGCTTAAAACCCCTTTAATTTCTTTAGATAAACCACATGTGCCAGCGAACTTTGTTCATATAGAGGAGAAACGAACAACGACAACATCTGTTCTCAAATGGACACCCGGGTTTAATGGCGGAGTTCGACAAGTATTTCACATCCTATATAAAAAGGCGTCAGATTCCACGTGGAGCCACATTATTGTTTCTAGACCTACTGTGACACTAACCGGTTTGGACCCCAGCACATTATACAATGTGTATATGTTTGCAAGCAATGGGTTGGGCAACAGCTCTAGAACGTTGACATTGAATATAACCACTGCACAAGGTAAATGAAAGAGAATTTCTTCTGTCATCCATATATTACACCATATATTTCACTCAATTAGATTGGTGGTATCTATTCCATACAAAAAGTTTCTGAAAGCAAATATTTTGCAGAAATAAACTGTAAATTTACAAATACATGTTGACCTATCTAGGCCGCAATGGGAAGCATAAGAAGGATTTTGTGTAAATAAAATTTGAATGTTTCTTTTTTGTTCTGATATTAAAAAATGTTTGTATATCATGAGTTCAAATTAAGGATTTAAGTAAATGACAATTTTCCTTTTAATTCTGAAGTTTCTGGAATCCTTTACTTTTTAATATAGAAAGTTGAATTACCTTTTCAGTATAGACAATAAATGACTGCTTCATTGTTTTCTTAAAGAACTTCCTAGTGTGACATATTAACAGTGTCGACCTATCATATAGTTTGCTTCCCAGATGCTTTTACCAAGTTTGATTGTGCCCCAGGATTGAAGCATTAGATAAAATCGCTTGAACAATTTTTTTATCAAATAAATGTCTTTGCCAAAGAATGATAAACGTGATGGTAATGAAATGCAAGTTAATGTTCTAGTTGTATTTAACCGTTTATATACATATATTTAATGCAATTTCTAATGTCGAAATGCCGTTTTATTCTAAAAGATATAACTTTAATAAAATTCACAACAAGTATTCTATTCATGCTCCAGCCATAGACGAGTTCCAGTCACCAAACAACGCAGCCATCATAGGAGGTGCTGCAGGAGCAGTAACTGTGATTCTCCTTGTTGTTGTTGTTCTTCTTCTTGTCGTGTTTATCAGAAGATTGGTGGCCAACAAATCACGTAAATGTATAATGTCGAAAAAATATTGATATACAAACAGAATATTAAAAAACGAGAATTCTTAAAAAGGGAGGTTCATATCTATAAAACGTACTCGGTTATATTTTAGGAATAGTTCACTAGTGTGTTGAGAGTATATCAGTACAGCCGAAAGAACAATCTCTGAACTATTGGTCGTTTATTCGGTCCTGGACAGTTGGACAAAAGCATCTGCTTTAAACAATACGCTTCTCAACTACTACCTAATATGCATAGTTAATATACAATAGCATTTTCCTGATGACCTACTAAAAAGGTCCTAGCACTGATCATAGTTTACCTTCGGATTTGAGAACTAAACTGTATCACTTCAGAGCATTTTTCGTGAGCTCGCTTCTTTGGCTGAGAGACGTTGATATACATATTTCATCTATAAACATCTTTAACAGATTGGAAATCCAAAACAATATGTTTTCAAACCTTTTGCATAAAGCATAATGACTTTAACAGTGATTTTTCTTATTCAATTTGATGTCAACAGTATCTTGGAAGATCAATCCAAGGCCGACATTCTTCGAATGGAAAATTCCATCATTTTTATGATAATTTGCACATAAGCTAGAATCCGATATGCGCTATTCATCATATTGCAGGTACGTTTTTATGGTAATCCAGCAAAAAACTTTGCAAAAGTTTTAAACCTTATACTTCAGGACAATCGGCAGATTCACAGAGGTACGTTTTAAGCTTGCCACATTCAATAACTTTGTATTAAAAGTTCTGTCAAAGTATAAGATTAATGGTAACGTATGATATCATTCCATTGCCATAATCTACATAAATGGTATAAGAATACCTAACAGATACGTCACATACACCATTATTAATCCAAACACATTAAACAAGTGTTCATACTTTACTAAATCATTTCATGTCGTACACGTGTTAATACAATTGTAATGATATGACTAAATTTGTGTAATGACGATGTTTTGGGTTTGTGCTGTGTTCGATACAAAACTGTAAACGAATGAAAATAAATGTACGACTTCCAAATATGATCATACGATCCAAGAATTCCATTCAATGAAAGTACTGACAACCCAACCATTCTGAATGTGAACTTCTATGTTGCAAGTATGAACATGAGTGTCACTTAAACAGCCTAATCACAGTACCAACGTCACGGAAGCATGCCATCTAGACACGTGCTTATCCTGGGTCGAGGATTTAAAAGAATCATGTTTCCATAGCATATTGCTCATGCAAAAACAACATACAAAAAGCCAACACAATATATTGGAAACAAAATGTACCTAAGAACCCTGTAGCAATAGAAAGAGTCTCAGGCATCAATAACACAAAATTCTGTAGGTACATTGTATATTTGTTGTCGAGCCTCTGTGCCATATAGACCGTCTCTTAACATTGACTCATGAAATCAAAGAAAACTAAATACAACGTGACATAAAATCTATAATCCTATGGTGAAGTTAACCGAACCAGTTTCTTAATGACAACTTATGAGTAACCAACAAATCCTATACAGCCTTATTCTCAAAGAGGCAAACCAACCCGTTAACACAGAGCAAATCATTGAGACCACCTGCTTCTAAACATGAATTTGATGAATGTAGCTTATCAAAACCACTGTCAACAACAAACGATTATCGAAGCAAAACCTATGCGAAATAGTAACAAAACAATGTGATTAGAAAGACTTGCCTTAGATAAGTGTGTTGTACTGTCAAACTATGTGTTCGACCGTCAAATCGCTTTGAACATGACAAGAAGTAATGTATCCCATTGTTTGTGATAGTTGGTTGAAACAGGATTTTGAACTAAATGAGTACGATTTTCATTAAGCTCAAAGAGGTCAGGGTTAAAAACTGTCAAACAATTTATTGTGAAAAGTACATTCCGATACATTTCAATAGAAACTTAATGATTGTATTAACCTTTAGGCCAATCCAGTACAAAACGACACTAACTTTCACTTAAAGCAAATAGCTGGTCAATTCAATTTTTGTGTCAATTTCATCATATGAATAAAACACGACACAATACTCACACCACACTCTTCAGATTTTTTTTATATTCATATCCTATAATTCTACGTTTTATGCTTGCATGCGAATCCCTATATAATTTCATTTTTCCAATGGTAGGTATTGCATATGCGTCATTTATGATGAAACAAGTAATTTTTGTATTTTGTTCCAGACGCAATGTTGATGAACATGACCTTGATGATCCAACCACAGGTAAAATTCTACTTAATCGTAAAAGACCAAGCCAAATATGTTATTTCTCAATCTTTATGTAAGATTTATAACCCACTAGGAAACCATCTAGTATAGGTAATATGGTTAAGTATGAATCAAATATATGTCTATCCTTCATCACTTCTTTACCTTATGGTTGATATACTACAATGTTTTGTACAAGGCTATATGTTGCTTCCCATTATACACATCGTCACTGAAATGAAAATAACAACACGTGATTATTCTTTTGAATTGATCACATAGTGGTAGGAAGTATTAGATATTCGCCTTTAAGTTATTAGCAACACTGGTTCGTAAATTTACATCTCAGCGCAGTTATGTTTTTATATGATGCATGAATGCTTTATACAAATCTGTTTAAATAATAAACCTTATTCATGCTATTGCATAATGTTTGATGAATTAGTTAAAACGTAGCACTTGTTTATCTGGATTTGTACTTCTTTTCAAGGAACACATGAACATAGCGGGACAAATGAATACTACAATACAAGCAGGTATTTAAAAACTTTCTCCACACACAACAAAGCAATTTATGTCTGTGTTGATCTATCAATAGCTCTAACTATGTAAGTCGTCATGCATTTTGACGTTTCGAATTACAGTAGTGCAAGCGTATGAGGTCCTAAAACAGCGTTTATCGTTCGTACCGTATTGTTACGAAACGTATCAGATCACAAAGGAACCGCACCTTATCATATTGCAACGGATCGCTTCAGACAGAATAAACCTATCAAATCATATTTTATGATGAACGTACACATGTAACGTATAACGCGTTTCGTTTATAAGATACCATAGACCGTATATGTTGCAAATAGTATTTCTTCAAGGGTTGGGATATGGTACCATACTCGATGGTAAGGTTTGTAATACATTGACACCGTCGCGTCTTTTCGATAAATTAAAAGACACTCATTGTATTTGGGCACAGGAAATCATTTTTTTTACTTTCATCAGGCATGTGATGAGTACTTTTTGTAAAAACAAACCAAGAATAAACCAAACCAAAATATGAAAATTATAAAAAATATTTAGTCTGTCACATGTTGCTTCCATTTACTTCCATAGAAACAGGATTCTTTTTACTGAATGTTATTTTTCTAGTATTTCTTTTACATGAAAGAGAGAGCCTATATATTTGTAACCATTTCTTTTCTTTCTTAAGACGGGTCGGAGACATTGTTTTAATGCGGACCAGAGAACATTACAACATGACAGTTTCCATTTTAAGGGCACGGGACTTTAACAGGCATATACGTAAAATACATGTAATTCTTCCAAACTTCCTTTTGTGCATCGTAAATCGCATAAGTTGTATCGTTTATCAGATATCGTAAATCAGCTGAAGAACGCATCGGATCGTACCGAACCAGACAGGTAAGACGGCCGCCCTATCGAGTATCGTAAAGCGCACAACGACGATCGTAAATTGTTCGTAGTTCTATCGTTCTATCGTGCGTAAACCGTGGGAACTCATACGATAGCACTACTGTAAATACAACATCTACTATATTCACCACAATGATTGTCTCTCAACAATCCACTTCAATTAGAAACAACAACTAATAAAATGATTTGTTCTGCATAAAATGGATTTATAATACGATTTGGTTCACTTGACTTAAACCGCTTATTTGGTGAATCAGCTATGGTTTAACGAGTTTTGTGAAAAGCCTGCAAGAATCAAGATCTAATATGAATATGAAAAGAAGCACTAATCGCCTTGGTATGATCAGAATACTGTTGTAAATAAATAAATCAGTGATGAAATATTCTCTGGTGGCATAAGAACTGTGTTAACTTAATAATAAACACTTAAAAATACTTTACCACGAACTTAACAAGACGCCAAGCCATATGGTACCTAAACTTTCAATATGTGAGACGTTTGATAAATGCTTAATGTATCCATAGGAATACGTACGAGGAGCTTCAGACATGTAGTTCAAGTGGTCCGTATGAAGACCTTAACCCAGGGTCAACCACCGAACATGCATATGGCACTCTCAATCGAAACAATGGTATGTACCAAGACTATCCAAACTATAGAACAGGCACATTTTCATTAAAGATACATTTGTCGTAAAAATGGAAATGCGTTTACCTTATAAAAAAGGGGTTGAACATAACTATATCCGGCGTGTGTATATATTAGAATACTTAGAGGATAAAGCATAATACAATAGTAAACAAATATTATGCAAGAAGTTTTTTTTTAATCCAGTGTTGCCATTAGTATGGAATAGTAGGGTTCGAATCAACTTTGACATGATGTGATTTTGCAATACAGGGAGGGCCAAATGGTTTATTTACAATCGTACTTTTAAATGTTGGAACGAAAATCGTGTAATTGATATAACAATATCAACTGAATATGTATCTTGTTTCAGATGACAATACACCAGCCTTGCCGACTTGTCCAATGTTGATTACGAATTGACCTGCTACTTCCATATGTGTGCACTTGTTGAGCACGAACACAACATGCAATTTTACAAATTATTTTAAGGTTACTTTTAATATTAATCAGTCGGAGATTCCAGTCTGAGGATGAGATTCCTATATATTTCAAATAACACTTTCCAATTCAGAGCCCTTTTCCCCTACCAAAGCACATAACAAAGAAAAAAGCTGTTTTAAACATTCAATTTGAGTAAAATATTAAGTGATACCGGTATTCAAAGTTGAAATAGCTTAAAGGTTCTTTTTCTCGATGAAATCAAAAGAAAGGGAATCGGAAGCTTTTTTGAAAATGTACAAAGGCATCGATTCCAATGATGCAATATTTTAATCTTGTGCTGCCGAAATGAATGTATCATTTAAAGAATCTGCGAATTCGTTTGTTTTGAAACATATTTTGTAATTGAATCCTTAGTTTGAAATATGCCTTTGAACGCATTTTCCTCTTGCACTCTTACTCTTATATGGGGTTTTCATAATATCATTGTATGGTAAGCTCGTTAGCACCAACTATAATGTGTTCTTGTAATATTATACGATGTAGTTTTAAATGGTATGGCTGAGTACAGTTTGTAATGTTTTATCGTTGCTGCCCTTAGCAAGTTTGTCTATTATGTTTAATAATGTAGTGGGTCTCCAGTTTACCAGGCACTATTTAAATTTTTTTCTTTTCGTGCAATGTTATTGTTTCTAATTTTTGTGAAAAATTCCATTTATTAATGCATGTTTTTCTTACTACAAAATAGAATATTTTATTCGAAAAGTTTTTATTTTAATGTTCACGTAAAATCGTTGCTACCTGGACATGTATCTTTTGTCATATTTTAAAGATTCTTTTCTTTTTTATATTGTAATATGCCCTTTCAATCTTATAAATTCAGTTTGTCTGATAGCTTTTCAACAAGGCAATCTTGGAGTTCGTTTACTTAGTTATGAGTAATACTTTGTATCAGTTGTGTTTTCCGTATATACAGATTCATAATAGCTGTTTGTATTTTATAAGATCGCATGTTAATCAACTTGATTGTCATCTTTTTCTCAAATGAAGAAATGAAAGTTTACTTTAAATTCTGAATTTTTCAGATAACAAAAGCGCTTTATTTCCGATATCAACCCAATTTGTTTGAGATATAATGCAGCACAAATCTAGGTTATCATTCGCCAAAAGTCTTTTTGCTGCTTGCAATGATAGGACTGTCTCTGTTTTTGTTTCGTTTATGTTTGATTATAAATTTTATGCTTTAGATTGCATTTGAATCTCTCTTATTTTGTCTTCTTTACGTTAAAACATGAGCATCGGTTTCACTACGTGTTTTCATGAGAAGGGTTAATAAAAGAGATGATGATTAAGTATGAATTGTATCCATTTAAAGCACATAGTCTCTATTGCAGACAGGTAAATAGTAACATTGTATGAATAATATGTTTTTCTTATCAATGTCTTCAATACAATTGGATCATATAACATAAGTTATTAAGTTTCCAGAGACCCTTTTTGAATCGGAGTGGTCCAATTGATAACTAAATCCATGTCACAATTATGAGGAGTGGTATCAAAGCATATGGAAAAAAGTAAAACTATCAGAAGACGAAGGTACCATTCAAAGTTAGTATACACCAGTACTTATGTTGTAATTCTATTGACAATGAGTCAAGCGTTAAAGTTTCGTTTACGATAAAACATGTGTTAAGATTCCTTTAACGGCAACTGATTTGAACCCATGCGGCAAACTACGGATATTTTACATCCGAACAAATTTTAAGAACCAAATACACAGCCTATTGGTCACGTAATGAAACTGATAAACTGATTTTTATTTGATTTGCCCTTCTGATATCATTAATCTTATAGACTGAAAGAACATTAATTCAACACATCTGAGACATACAATTGATTCGTACCAGCTACAAAAGAAATGCTCACATATCATAAGAATCATCATGTACGATAATGCGTTTCTGGATTTTTAAAACTTTAAAACACCCGATTCCTGTTCTGTGTTATAGAAAAATAAATACCATGTACACATGTATGATAGACAACGCGTGTGGTCTAATTCAAGTAAGTTGTTAGCCTAGAATTGTCAAGTATCTCTCATGTTTGTTTTTCTAAGTCTCAGTGTGTATACTTGTTCTCATTTGTTTATACAGTTATGTTTGTTTTATATAGATTCTTGCATACAAGTTTCCTTGCTGCAAGTTTCCTTGCTGACTTACAGTCAAATGATGTTTTCTCATAGCCTTTATAACATTATATTTTATTTTTCTCATGTATAACAAATGACATGTTGTCATATGTTTTACACGTTCATATAGTTATAATATAATATTTGAACATATATATATGGAGGGTTTATGTTGCATCAGTATTGATTGCTTTTTGTAAATTGTATGTGCTAATACATGTGTATGTATGGGGAAGATTAGACTTGATACTTAAAAAACTTATTACTATTTGATATTTGCCCTGTCAACGATGTCATTTGGCACGAATGACATGGAGCTGCACAACATTTGTTATCGTGTTTTACTTTCATGTTTTGCATGCTTTTTGAAACTATAAAAGAAATATGACATAATAAAATATAGATGTGTCCTCGAATAAAAAGCGTTATCGGGTCAAGCTTCAGATTTTTACCCAATTTGCTTCATCATTTCTTAAAGATTGCGTTTCTCAGATATGTTTCGAAGCAAACAGTATTGTCTAATGTGCTTTTTGAAGAGAAACATTTATATAACTAGATTGAAGAAACCAAAGTTTAACAAATTTAAAAAGGCAAAAGGACGGTAGCTGTAAGAATATTTTGCATAGTTTCTAGTTAAAAGGTTGAATTACCAAATCCTCTCATCAACTGGATTGAAATTCACCAATTTGCCAAACATATTTGAATATATCTTGCAAATTGGTCTGGAGGGTTGACAGTATCAGAGGTATATCTTCTTTGATAAATGTGAAAAGTTGGGTAGGATCTTCACATTCATCAAATGCATGGTTGCTCAAGTTTGCTTTCGAGAACATCCACTTTTGAATACGCTTATGGAATGTGGTTGACTTTTTTGTTTTGAGGATAGGAAATTAGTTACTTTAATAGAACCCCAAGACAGTTCTGCAAAAGAAAACCTCAATAGAGGGAAATGATCACGATTCCTGATACGGTTATGATCTTGCAGTGGGGTCATGATGAGGCAAAGAGAGCTTTCTGTTAGGTTACTGATACACCATTATCCAGTTAAACACTTGGAGGACAGTGGTCCGGGGGTATAGCATGGCTCTCGGGACACGAGGATCGTGGGTTCGAATCAGGTGAGAATTGGGTTCTGCCTTGCGATCTTTCATTAATCCACATTCGACGCGGGTACTGGTTATGTATCAAGGAAGCATAATTGAGAGTGACCTATCTATATTGTAAGAACTTGTTTAACAATCGTTGTACAGTCAAACTTGTGTTAAGAGGCCAGCCTATGGGACAGAGTTAATTGACTGTTTAAGGCAGGTTGGCTGCTTAACACACATTGATGCACTCTATAAATCTAGCAATGGGACTTTCTGTAGTGGATGTTTAAGGCAGGTTAGCTGCTTAAAAGGGTGGTTGCTTAATAAATAATTTGGAATTGAAATATGGCAGGTAGAAGGATGGGTATTGGTTTTATTTTCCTTTTTTTGCTTGTTTTATCGGTTGGAATGAAAAAGAAAACGGCCCCACCTATGGTTACCAAAGAAGGGACCTCAATATATTATCCTACCATGTTCACAGTGGTTTATCAAAATGGCTTCTATGCATATAATCAGGCGTTGCATAGCTTTATAAGTAAATGCATGAGTTCCTATTCATTTGTAAACGTTTCATGGACGGGGAAAAAGAAAAAATCAAAGAAAAAGAGAAGGCAAAAATACATTTTGTAATTCACGGAACATCACGACATATTTTATATAACATTTCCCTTTGAGTGTGTAAAATAACATTTGATCTAATCCGCGTTAACGAAAGCAAGTTAGACACATGCGAGTCCTCCTTTTAAACAATATCATGAAAAGACGGTCTTTCATCTGTTTTGTGAGAAACTATGTACTTTTCCAAATTGTCGTTTGTCCGGACACTCAAAATCCATGTATGTCACGTTTTATTGTCATATTAAATGTCTGAAGTACAAGAAGTGTTAAGCCTTCGACTGTAGTGTTTAATATTGTGCCGCCGAAATTTGTTTCTTGTGTTAACGCCTTTTTCCAACGATTGATTGTCTAAGTTTGTTCGTACTGTGATTGTCTTGTCCAACATCGTTTTGTTAGAGTTTGTCATGACCACTTTTGTCTCGTCAAAATTTAAATTGATCACACCAGAAAATGATTTAAATCCATTGACACGAAATGCTAAGTGATTAATTCTGAACGAATCAGACGGAGGGATTATTATATATCTTTTGCATTGTAGTTTATATTCCAAAAACAATGTCATTAAAGGTTTGATAACTTTAAAAATAATTGAAATAGTGTCTCTTAAATAAACTTTTGGTAATTCTCACTAATGTCTGTCACACCTTTTTGGTTTGTTTTTTAATACCGGCGCATGTTGAAAGCAAATGTCAGTTTATATCAATGAACAAATGTATCGCATGTTCCGTCAGAACTTTAAAATGAAATCTTTTTTCGTACTTTTTAAAAAAATAAACACGACCGTCACCACTTGTCAACACGTTGTATTGGTATAGAAGCCGGTGCCTGTACGTATATAATTGATGCAACAACGGTTAAACGCATAGAAGCCGTTTTGATTAGCCACCGTGAAAAATGTTATGCAAATTGAATATATACAAACTGATATTGCAAAAACTTTAAGTTAAACTGATGTCAAAATCTCAATTGGCAAGATTGTTGGCAAAATAGTGTTTATTATTCCCAGTGAATGTTAATGTTTTGTTCTTTTGTTAAGTTATATGGAAATGAAACATGTTAAAAGTGAAAAAGAACGGCGTGCTAGTGATATGTGGGATTCTATTGGTGCCAGCAAATCAGGATCAACAGTTGTTTTTCTTTGGGAGGGGGGGGGGGGGTCAAAGGCCTCATTTCAAAGTATGCTACGGAGCCGATCGCTAGTTCTGAATATATTTTTGATTTAAGATATAAAACTACTTTCTTAAAACAAATGATGGCCTCATTTCAGCATTGTGCATATACAGCCAATGAATTCATAAGTTAATACGTACAATTATATACGGATAATTACTCCATTTTATCTTATATATGTTTTGTTAAGTTCTGTGAGAAAATGTCACTCACTGTCTTGGTCTTTAAAAATATTTATCCGTATATGCATGAATAGACAACAAAGTCGTCAATAAAATACGTCAAAATTCATAAACTTGTTCTAGTTTGTAGTATTTTTTAAACGTCATACGCTATGTAAAAATCAACATGAATCGAGGTCAAACCTCATTTCGTTAAACGAGAAATGAACTATTGTATACCAAGAAGGATGTTAACCTCTTAGAAAAAATGAATATATTGTGCTGCACTTAACATGTATTAAATATAAAAATGTTTTAGGTGTAATATACGTTTACATGGTAAGTATGTATTTCATTCTTCTGTTTTTTAAGGATAATAATGATAAACATTATAAAGAATACCTAGAAAGTACACAAAGGCATGGTTTCAATGAGATACGCAACAATCCTCCATATTCAGAATGGCAAACCATGAGAAGAAATTATTTAATAGAACCTTTTAAAACGCTCAATATTTGTACGGGATATCAACATTTACAAAATGAAAACCACGGGCTATTTCATAATAAAGGCGTGGGAAATATGTTAGGACGTTTCAAACGGACCTGGCCAATGAATGGTTAACCTTACACCTTATCCCGCCCAGGCGTAGAGTGTGGCTCTCTGCAGTTCTTGAATATACAGTGCCCTAAAACAATGGTTTGAAATGATGCCTGATAAAAATCGTGCTTTTATATTTGTCCATTTAATGTCAAAGTTTTACTTTTTAATTTAAAACGAGGAAAGAAGGGAATAAAAGATAAGTGACAGCCAAGTCTTTGCAAAGCTATAAGAGAATCGAAAGATACATCACAACGGTATGAAAGAATCAAATATATCTAAATGTTTATGGCACGAATTTATAAGAAAGTTAATCATAATTACATATTTCTGTTTTCAGTCCCACAAATTGCACCATTAAGGCACTGCAATGTTATTGAAGATAAAGGATATCGGAGATACAGGTCCAAGTAGTTGAAAAGAGTCAAGGGCACATGTACTCGGGGTCTTAACTCGTTGAATTGGTCATGCAGGTAAATCAAGGTGAAATACTTTGTTTTGATGAATTGTATACAGTCTTTTAATTGTTTTTTTTTTTAAAACTTGTTGTTATAGGTAAAGGTATTTCAAGGAGTTACTTTCAAATGATGTTTACAAGTAACTACAATAAATACAACGCATGACATGTTTCATATGTTCTCAATGTTCCTTTGAAATACTTCTATTAAATCTTGTCCTTGTCTTGATAGAGGCTCATTGGCTAATTGGGAAGTGTTAGTGACTTGTTTCCTCACCTGTATTTAGGTTTAGTACCTTGTTCTTGGGTCTTTCCGTGTTTACATTTCGCCGTATCCATTTATTTTCGTTGTTCAAGTGGGTTCCTCGTTTGAATTTTAAGGTTTGTCGGGTGTACAGATGGAGAAAAGTAAGAACTTTACATTGGATACACCTCCTAAATAAAAATAAAATGATGAAATAAATAAAGAAGCGGAAAAGTGTTACATCAAACTTGTAAAAGTAACAGAAAGGTAATGAAATCAACGAACTAGAACTTACAAATTCTCTAATAACTTTAATACTCAACAAATTTACCAAGAGTATTTAAATACATCTTAAATTGGGTAAAACTTAAAAGTCGTCTTCTTTGTATTCACCGGAATATTGTTGCTATCCGAGTTCCCTTCATAAGGCTAGTCCATTCAACAACAAAAGCACCGACCACTGGTCAAAAGCTGACTCATCTGCGTTCACTGAAACTACTGGTTTCCGCTGCCCTCCAAATTCTTTGCATAGGGTAAGTCCATGCATCCACAGCTCTAATTTGAAATTCCTATTTAAAATCAAAATCCACCTTATTTTTATGTAAAAATCCTCTGAAGGTATCACTCGCTTCTTTTCACTTAATAAGACTGTCCACTGTTCACCACTAGGTCACAATTTGCTCTGATATATACTATCATAGAATCCCCTAGAAAATCCAGGAACCTCAATCGAATGTTCTGGAAGGATCTCGTATATTCCTCGTTGTTTTTAATTCTGCCAATAACTATATACACATGATATGCTGAAATATCCCGGAGTATTCTTCCTGTTTACTGTCAAACAAATAATCAATTGTTATTTGATTAACCATTGTGGTGAGCAATTCTATAATGTTATTTTAATTAATGTCAACAACACACAGAGTTTACGTGCAGATCATTAGTATATATAATGAAAATAATGACAAGACACCATGCTCATTTCAAGAATTGCGAAGAGCTTGCAATCTCTTATAATGAACAAAACTTTATTTTCTTCTACAGGTTCCTCAACTGTTTACATGTCTGTTTGTAGATTCTGTTAAGGGTCTTAATTTAATTGTTTTTTTCTCGGACATGAATGAGGTTTATTCGGTGAACTATTTTACCTTCAGTTAGGAGTCTGCATTCGATCTTTTGGAGGGGCACTGACACTGACAATGTCGCATACACCCTTCACTTCCTCTTTAGATATAACAGCTGTGAAGTATACTTAATCTTTAACAGCATTAACAATTGGTTTTAGGTATTTCGGAAAATGTTCAAGCGTATAGGTGATGATCGTAGCATCGAAGAGGGCTGTAAGTCGTGTGTATATAAAATACTAAACAAGTTTATAGTATGATATATGTGTGCTAGTATGCTATGATCTTAACTTGTTTTATATTTGCTAAAACCATTGTTATACGAATACAATATCAACTGAAAAGATGTCTTGTTTTAGAAGAAAAAACTACACCCCCTATCAACTCTTAAGACATATGCAAACCTGCTACTTACGTTGCTCAGAAACATCCACTTGTTAATATCCATGACGAATTGGCCCCTTACTTCGAAATATGTGATTACTGTTGGTACAACCATAATGATATTTCTAGAAATACAACCTCTTACTATCTTAAAGTTTAGATCATTGTTTATAAAAATAACTTAGTTTAAACAGTCCGAAATTTCCACGACTTTAACGTTCTTTATCTGTTCTGTACAGTAATGAGCAGGGTTAGGAAGCTGTTCACATTTTTAAGAAAGTGAAAATCCCAATCTCACTTCTTATTTTACAAGTACATACACTCTAAGCAAATCTTTCTTTTAATACTCTGTTAGCGAAGCTTAAACAAAATATAGTCAGCCCTTTATTATACCGTCTTAAGCCATATCATTGAGTGGCTGTAAACACATATATTGCATTTAAAAGATGCAAACCACATTCCAGATGAAAAATAACAAGCAAAGCATGTTACACAATAGTGTTTGCTTCGAATGTTCGGTTTCTTTTTACAAGGGTGAGCAAAATCTATATCCTTACCTTACATTTCATTTAAGCAATGAATAAAAACAACTATGGGTGAATGATTAAATACGTAGCAGAAAATAAACGTTAAATTGTTAAAGAGCATTACAATGGGTGGTTATACCCTTGATTGCACAATGAGGTAAAATCCAGACCTTAAGTAGGCCATGACGTTAAACGATAGCTTTAAACATGAACAATACATTGTTATGTACATGTTATATCTGATCTGTGTTTGCATTGTTTCACATTTTATAAACATGTGTGAGTTATTTTGATATTTTGGATTGTTTGTTTGTATGATTGTGGCTGAGACATGTACAATAGATATGTTTATGAATCGTCTGCATGCATTCTTGATAACTTGCTGACATTTATTAAATTAACGTTGTAGAATTGTCCACACCAATGATATCTATGCACGTATCTAGGCATAATCTACCGAAGGTAAAACTTCCTGTTTTAGATAAACTATTTGATTTATTATGTTTATTGCAGTATTTGGAGGGACATAACTCTTTATAAAGAGGTAAGAACTATGAATCATTTAAGGTTAAGAAATAATCTTTACAGTATCCAATAGTTTTGTTTCGTTTGAAATAAAATGACCACAGAGACTCGACAAAAACGTAAGAAAAGATATTTATCTAAACAGCACGATCGTACTGGGAGATACCTTTGAATATACACTATGTGATAAAGCCCAGACCTTGAGTAGGCCATAACGTTAAACAATAGATTCAAATATAAACAAAATATGCATGTACGTATATAGGTGTAACCCTATCGGTGGTAAAAACTTCCTGATTTAGATAAACTATTTTCTTCATTATACTTCTCGCAGCGTGTTGAGGGATATAACTTCTTACAAAGAGGTAAGATTTATGAATCATTTAAAGTTATTTATTAATCTTTAAAGTATACTTCTTTTCTGTTTGAACTCATATGACTGTGTACAGATGAGAAAACCATTTGAACAATTAAACAGAGACACAATTTTGCACATACAATACCTTGTAACATACATACGGCAACATTTTTCAAAATAGGATTGAAAATGTTGTTGTTGTTGACATACAGGTAAGCCCAAATGGTTTGAGAAATACAACTAGCAGTTTATAGATGTGGGATATCTGTAGATCTTATATTATTTAATGCATGGGCCGTCTTTTTTGTTACTGCAATATATATCCAACGACCAAGATTGATACTTGTAAAAGATATTCGGTTGATACATATTATTTTGTTCTACAGCAGTATTAATTCTTTATTGATAGGGTACTTTTTAATGTTAGAGATTCATGCATACGGTATCAGCGATTAAGTGTTTACACATCTGTATTGTCATATTGTATTGTCATATTTAGCAGACAAACATTTGATATAATTATATTTTCCAAGGCTAAATCTTTGTTTCGGCAAGTAATTATGGAAAAATATAAGGAACGATCCATCAAATCGGACGGCCTTGCTATTAAAAAAAATAATTGTTTTAACTACCTTACTTGGTTTTTTAAGTTGTCAAGCCAATCTGCCTCATATAAATGTAAAAATGAAACATGTACTCATGACACAAATACTGTTTATAAAGGTCCATATTCACACCTATGTACATATACATATTTACATTGGGCTCTCATGTATGTCTTATTTTCTTTCTGCTTTATTGAGAAGTAACCGATATTGTCAAAGCTTATACCAGGGTTGATAAATATGTACCGTGACCATGAAATATAGTTAAATATAAGTTGAAATAACATCTAAAACTCCTGCAATCATGTTTAATAATTCGGGACTAAAACTTAATCGCTTTTATCCCAAGCTAAACTGCAGGAGATAAATACATAATATCGTTTTGAGAGAAAAACATGACACAGGCTTCGACTAAAAGTCGTCTAAAACATTTTGCACTATAAGGGAAACACATATTGTGTATCTAGTAATCTCTGTCAGTGACCACAGGTTGTCTATTGTTCGTTGTCGTATATCTGGCATGGGCTAATGGGTTTGGTGAATGAAATATCGCCAATTTAAACGTTTTTATTTACACCTTACCAGAGGGTCATGAAATTTCAAATGTTAACTTGAGTATTTTCGTGTGAATGTAAATCATGCTATCCGATTGAACTTTGCGCGGAGAGAGCAGTTGTAATTTTAAATCAAGTACTCTTATCATAATCCACAGAGCCCCAATCCAATGCTTATAAAAGTATGATAATAAGAACTGTCAAGAGTGAAAAAAAAGTTTGTTATTGATAACTTTTGATCACGCTACAATACCATCAATGTTATGAGAAGTACCATTCACAAATTGCGGGAGTTTTTCACCATAGCAGGAGCACCGCAGAGTTTCTTCCAAACTATGAATGGGATACGTGACAAAGAATATTGATTTAGTGTACCTGTATTGTCAAATGTCCTAAAACTATGGATTGTCATGGCAAAAATACCACGCCATTTAGAAAAATTAGAATTTCACGAATTCCAGAAACAGCGAACAACTTCAAAAAACCTTTTAAGAACAATGGCTTTAAAACTTGCAAATGCAGTTTTAACGCTCGAAGCCCCAGATCAAAATCCATTAGCTTATTAATCAAACATCCTCACTGACATTGTTATTTACATAATGTGATATAGTGAACGATGGTGTTATTCCGTAAAATGTAATATTGACAAATGCAAAGGTGATAGACACCACAACAGGGGCACCACAAGGTGGTAGGAATAATGTCTAGTATCTATGATTCTAAACTAAGAGTTTGATACGGGTCCGAACGTATTGATTAGTGTGTCAGTACTCTAATTTGTCTTACAACTGTTGCCTACCATTACAATTCACGATTTTGGATAGTAGTCTGCCTTCAAAACTACTTTATCGTATAGATTTGTTATAATGTCACAACAACTTCCGGTTTAATGGAAATTTGGATGAAAAGATGGCAGAATCAATCCCTCTGCGCTTTTATGTTCCATTATGCTTAGTTTGTATTCATTGTTAATTGGGCAATGTTGCCTTTGTTTACGAGTTTATCAACCATGTGAATCGCAATCTATTAATCTGAGTTTGGGCTACATTCGACCAATTTTCGATTGTTCTTTGAGCATCGAAAGACGACTTAGTCAACTGCTCGGAGGATTCGGGGAATGCTCGGCATTAAGATAAATTGTTCCTAGATGTAACCATTCATTCTCTTATCCATGGTTGATGTACACCTTATAAGATGAAGGGTGACAATACCTTAGTGTGGACCCCATTTCCTGCCAGCCTGCTAACCGTCAGGCACATATCGTCAGGCTGATATGTGTTATTTCTCGACAACTTTGACGTTTAACTTGTGCTTATGGATTATTTTTTTGACAACAATTAGAATCTGACGAAATGACATAGTTTGATATGGCATTCATCGCCTTTAATGGGCATTTAACCAGTCACATAATATTATCAAGTCGATTCACTATTCACTAGAATTCTATTAACTATCAGGTCTGTTAGTGCATGTTTTCATGAGCTTTTGTATTGCTCATTGTAGTGTTTCATATGAATGGTCTAAGGGACACAACCAGGTCTGCTTTATACTATTAATAAGTTAGAGTTACATCCCTTTAGTTAGGAATCGAAAACGAGGCTGTTAGAATGGAAGCCATGTGATTAAGCCAATAAAGTTTAATCCCCTACTTGAATCGTCTCTATTTAGTGACCCCGAGTCAGATGAGACCTAACAACTGGCGACGAGGATAGAAAACACCTGTTTAAATACGAAAAATAAGGTACCACTATCCAAATGGCTGTAGCGTTAGAGCTGAATGGTATTGAAAAGTTCAATCCGAACGTTAGCCCCACCCACCTGGGACAACAATGGGAAAGGTGGCACAGATCCTTTGAATTATTTGCCACTGGTAAGGGAGTTAGTGATCCAGACCAAAAGCGAGCACTGCTTTTACACCATGCTGGAATAGATGTGCAGGACATCTACTTCACTCTCACGGAAGAGGGAGAGGAAGACGACGATGCTTATGTAATCTGTGTCAAAACCCTGAAAAAACATTTTTCGCCGAAAGTAAATGTCCCATATGAACGCTATGAATTTCGTAGTATAAGCCAAGATAGTGGAGAAACAATAGAACAATTCATAACCAAATTAAGGACAAAGGCAGTTAATTGTAAGTTTGACAACATGGATGAGGCCATAAGAGATCAAATTATTGAGAAATGCAACTCGCATCGATTAAGAATAAAACTTCTGGAAAAAGGTGATGCTTTGACATTGGAACAGCTCTGTACTATTGCAAGCACCATGGAATTAAGCGAAATCCAGAGTAATGCGATTCGTGATAATGTTCAAGCAACAGAGAGTAAGAACACTGTCAACAAAGTAAGGGGGTTTAGTCAAAAAGGGCCTAGATTTAAAAAGAGACAACCATCACATTTAAAGAAAACCTGTTTTAGGTGCGGTTCACCAAATCATTTTGCCAAAGACCCATCATGTCCAGCCAAAAACAAGAAATGTCACAAATGTCAAAATGTAGGTCATTTCCAAATACAATGCAGGAGCAAGGAGGTGAAAAATCATGGGAGACAAGTGAATGAACCTGTAAACCAAAGGGTAGAAAAGGATGAAGTCTCAAGAGGCTATGCATTTAATATTGGAGCATGTAACCTAGAAAAGCTTCAAATAAAGATAGGCAGGATACCTTTAAAAGTTATCATTGACAGTGGGTCCACAGCTAACATCATAGACCAACAAACATGGAATGGTTTGAAGTTACAAAATATTGAGACATACTCATCAAGGAAAACTAGTCGCAAACTGTTTGCATACGGGAGTTCAGAACCATTGAACTTGCTAGGGGAGTTTGAGTCGGATATATCACTTCATGATGAATCCGTAACAGTTACGAAAGTAACATTTTATGTTTTGAAAAACAATGTTCCTTATATTTTAAGTCGAGAAACTGCAAGAGAATTGGGAGTGTTAAAAGTTTCTGACCAGAAAAGTTCAAATGTTTACTCAATTAAGGATGAGGTCATGGGGAATTACAAAGATTGTTTTCAAGGATTAGGCAAATTGAAAGACTATGAACTTAAATTACATGTTGATCAGAATGTATCCCCTGTTGCTCAGAAAATGTACCCAATACCTTTTTCTCTGAAAGAAAAAGTCAGTGCGAAACTGGGAGAGCTCGAGAGTTTGGATGTTATTGAAAGAGTTGAAGGTCCTACTCCGTGGGTCAGTCCAGTAGTTGTGATACCCAAACCGTCGGGAGATATTCGCATTTGTGTCGATATGAGGCAAGCAAACCAAGCAATTATAAGAGAACGACACCCAATTCAATGACAGTCGATGAAGTCCTTGTTGAAATGAATCAAAGTACCGTCTTCAGTAAAATCGATTTAAATATGGGATTCCACCAAATAGTGTTGTCTGAAGAGTCAAGACCAATTACCACATTTGTCACTCACAATGGTCTTATCCGGTATAAAAGATTAAATTTCGGGATAAATGCCGCACCCGAAATTTTCCAACACATTATGACACAGACATTACAAAATTGCAAAGGAGTGTCAAATATTGCAGATGACATTATGGTACATGTTACCAATCAAGAGGATCATGACAGGAACTTGAGAAGATGTATGGACACATTGAAATCTAAAGGTCTGACTGTCAATTTGGACAAATCATTGTTTAGCATGGATAAAGTAACTTTTATGGGTCATACAGTTTCTGGGAAAGGTATCGGTCCAACAGAAGAACGCGTACGAGATTTGATCAATGCTAAAGAGCCGAAAAATTCTTCAGAAATTAGAAGTTTCCTTGGTTTAGTCAACTTCAGTGCCCGTTACATACCAAACTTGGCAACAATAACAGAGCCCCTTAGAAGATTGACTAAGAAAAATGGATGTTTTGTATGGGGAAATGAACAGAAACAAGCCTTTTCTGACCTCAAGTCGAAAATGGCAAATGTCGAAACCTTAGGATTCTTCAAGCTGGGAAGCAGAACAAAGTTGGTAACAGATGCAAGTAACGTCGGACTAGGCGGTATACTTATTCAGGAGAACAACGGAATTGAGAGAATAATTAGTTATGCGAGCAGAACATTGACAGATGTTGAGAAGAGATATTCTACAACTGAAAAAGAGGCGCTTGCCATTGTGTGGGCATGTGAACGTTATCACACATATTTGTATGGAACACAGTTTGAACTATTTACAGACCATAAACCTTTAGAGGTTATCTTTTCTGCGCGATCGAAACCATGTGCGAGAATACAGAGATGGGTGCTACGTCTACTTCCATATTCATTTGTTGTGAAATACAGACCAGGTTCAGTAAACATTGCAGATTTCCTATCGAGAGTAACTGTTAAACAGAACCAATTAGTACACAAAGGTGAAGGTGATGAATTCATAAGATTTGTTGCACAGGTCTCAACACCGAGTGCACTCACAACACAACATGTTGAAAGGATGTCATCATCTGATGAAGAAATAATGGAAATACATAAAGCTATACAAACTGATAAATGGTCCAAATGTTCAGAATATTTACCAATTCGATATGAACTTAGTACAATTGGATATTTAGTATTAAGAGGTACAAAGATAGTAGTTCCAAAGGGTCTCCGAAACAAGTGTTTAGAACTAGCTCATGGGGGTCATTTAGGGATTGTAGGGACAAAACAGAATCTCAGAACAAAGGTTTGGTGGCCAAAGATGGACAAGGATGTTGAAAACTATGTTAAATCATGTTATGGCTGTCAACTTGTGAGCCAACCACCCAAACCAGAACCAATGACTCCAACAGAATTACCTGGGGGACCATGGCAAGACCTTGCCATAGATTTGATGGGACCGTTACCATCCGGTGACTATGTATTTGTTTGTGTTGATTACTACAGTCGTTTCTTCGAAATAGACATTATGAAGACAATCACATCAGAGAAGATCATCAGTAGTTTAGAGAAGATGTTTATCACTCATGGATTACCTTTGACAATTACAAGTGATAATGGTAGACAGTTTGTGTCAGAAGTCTTTGAACAGTATTTGGTTGAAAATGGAATTCAGCATAGACACATAACACCTTTACATCCGAGTGCAAATGCCGAAGTGGAACGTCAAAACCGTACACTCATGTCACGCATCAGGATCTCACAGGCTGAGTGTAAAGATTGGAAACGCGAAATACGAAAGTACTTAATGGCGTATAGAAATACACCTCACAGCACAGCAGGAGTTTCTCCGTCTGAACTCTTGTTTAATATAAAGATTCGAACAAAACTACCAGATGTACAGTTTTCATTAAACGATGGAGAATTGAGAGACAGAGATATGTACATGAAGGAGAAGAATAGAGTGTATATAGACAATAAAAGGAAAGCTGACATCACACAAACAACGACACTATAACAAATCAAAAGATTCCAAACAACCCAGAGAGGATGATCAATCCAGAGCTCGAGATGCAAATGGACAATCCAAAACCAATTCATACTGGAGAGAAGCCCGTACCCGTACATACTGGAGAGAAGCCCGTACCCGTACATACCGGAGAGAAACAATCGATCAAACAAACGCCAATACGAAGATCTGATCGAAGACGTGCTATGCCTCAGAAGTTCAGTGCCTATGAAATGACTTGAAAATGAACAATCCTGTACAATCAATACAGATGTGTCAAGATAGTGTTTATTAGAACTCATTTCGTTAAAAGTTAGGACTTGTGAAAAGTAAATTTCATTTAATTTGTTCAATTCAGACTATAGGATGATTTATGAAAGTCTGCAAGTTAAGATTAAGATTCTAGCATTGAACATAATTATGGCACAGATATGCCTGTTTCTAAACGTTAGTTTTAAGTTTAATATTCAATTATGTTTACACCTTCATGGTTGCTTGACTTAGTTATTTTCATGAATGTGTAGTCATAATTTAAAAAGGGGAGAAGTTGTAGTGTTTCATATGAATGGTCTAAGGGACACAACCATGTCTGCTTTATACTATTAATAAGTTAGAGTTACATCCCTTTAGTTAGGAATCGAAAACGAGGCTGTTAGAATGGAAGCCATGTGATTAAGTCAATAAAGTTTAATCCCCTACTTGAATCGTCTCTATTTATTGACCCCGAGTCAGATGAGACCTAACACTCATCAATAAAGAAAACGATGTATTCGAAGTTATAGCAATGCCTTTCGATGAATAGTCCTGAATAGTGGTGAGGTCAAAATAGTCCTGCCATAATCAACTTCATTTAATATCACAACTAATGTAAATCAGCGATGGAATATTTCAAACGGTTTGAATTCAAGCGGTGATGCTTTAAAACCAAACAATTAATCAGATGTCTGTCTACCACCGATATCACCTTTATATCTGAGTATTGGTAATCAGAATTCTTGATACTACAATATACATTTACCTTTATTTCGAATGATTTTGACATATATTTGAATATTAATCTCTTTCATTTTAGCTGATCTACAACAGTACCTTTTGAACGTTACATAATGACCTGTTTAACCCTTTAAGGTATAGAGATAAGGCTTATCAGTGACACCATAGGTATAAACCATCCGATTATCGGAGACCATTAACGCATACATAATCAGTCACCCTGGGTACATATTTGCACAGAACTATCTCCGATAACTGTTATTGATTTGGATACTGTTAATCAAACCCAAATTAAGGCATTTTACGTTCATCTAATATATTTTCTCAAAGAATAAAAGACAACGAGAACAACATTTCCTTTAAGTTGATATCTTTTTTTTAATTTAGTGAAACATTCACATCAAGATTAAGGTGTAGAAAATTGAACAAACAATAAAACTGTATATTGCGGTGGAATTATACAAAATCAAAAGTAAAAAAATGACTTATGTGTTCTCCCTGAGAGATCCCTAATTTGTTTTTCTGTTTTGGCATCAATTGCAATGAATTTTATTGACGAAGAATAAATACCATTCATGACTCGAGATACATACTTTGTCTTTGCATATTTCTCAACAAAGCTGAATCGTTTAACTTCAATTACAATGAAGACCGTTTCCAAAATGAAAAAAAAAGAATGTTTTTCAACGCAATATTGCTTTGTAAAGTAGTTAAACCTGGTCCTTCTAATACATGTAAAACGGTTAATATGAATCCATAATGACAACGAAACATGCTAATATTTCCGTAAAATACGTGTCCATAGGTGATGAATTTACCAAAGGCTCTTTGTTGTAGTCAAAGTCGGAGTAATTATCTAATTTGCTTGTCCGTGAATTGGTGAGATTCATCAATATTTCATCAACTTCAGGCTTAAAAAACCCCAATCAAATGACTGCTTTGAATCTAAATTGAGGTCTGACCTGCGATCGGAAACACCAAAATTGGCTAAATATTTTAAAATAACCGTCTTTATAACGTCAATTATTCGACGGCTTTCTTTTTAATTGCCGTTAAACTTTGAACAATAGCTCTGTGTCTTAAACACCCTTTACAGGTTGCGTGCCGTATGCTCTCGTTTTAATTGGATAGTATTTTTAGAAATGTGTTAAAATCCTAAAGAATTGCATGAAATCCTTATCGAGTCTTTACAAATCGGCAATGTTTTGATCTTTTATGATCGGATATTGAAGGCCTCTCATTAATTGGGTTGGTAATTTGAATTCCCTTCATCTCAATTTGATAGCGTTATTTTCATAAGGGTGTCGTGAGACCATTAGCAAAAGTTTCTATATAGAGTAAAAGTTTAAACTTAGAGTAAAAGTTTAAACTTTGACCCTATGATTTTATCATCAGAAATGAAAGAACACATATTTATTTTAGAGGAAAATGAAATTTGGAGAAAGTGACATGTGTGCAAAATCATTTTTTCAGCTGTCAAAAAGCGTTCTATGCGGTCATCGATAGAACGTCACAATATGTTTTATACGGTAATCGATAAGGCGGCGAACGGTGCAATATACCGTAAAGGGTTAAATGTATATCAAGTGAAAAATGATATGTTAACATACACAGAAGGATAGTTTAAACCTTACCAAATAGTTGTATACGAGTAGAGCGAACCAGCTGCTTCATCTTTCAGGAAGTGTGCCTGTGTTACAAAATGATTTCAATGTGGTGGATTATATGGGTTTTTAACATATCACAGTTCGTAAAATTCCGTAAGTACCGATTAGTGTCTATGCACATTGCAAACTTGTTCGTTTTTCATTGTTTATGATATTGTATACCGAATCAATATAAAGATAAAAAACCGATTCAGTCAATATGTCTATGCAACACTGTTGTATGTTAAAAGAGGAATACTTGCACATTCCTTTTAACCGGACGTCTGCCTCAGCCTACAGTGAGTAAAGTAATCGAATTATATGGCTTACGTATAATAATTGATAGCCCTCTTTTTAGGGCATCTCTTTATCACAACACGTGTTTTCGAATGGTTGCATAAAAATCCAGAAACTATTACACAAAATTCAAGCAACGTATCAAAAATGCTGCATAATGCATGCATGTCTTAAACATGGTTACTATCGTTCTTTAAGAACTTAACCTTACGAATTATTTATTTTATTTTGCTTAAACTTTCCCATTAAAGCGTGTAATGAAGTTTGTTGATGTTATGCGTTAACAAATGGCTCCAAATTTGCTTGCTTCGATGGCATGATAATCCACTGCGACAAAAGAAGAAGACTTTTACAATGAGTCATTTTTGCTTTTGTAACAATGGTTTCTATCCAACAAAAAGAGGACGTTTTTCTTTTCAGTAGGGTCAGTTGGTCAAAATCTTTGAAATACCTTCCTTTTCATTTGAAGATAATATGAATTGTTTATTGATGCATTACCTGCTTTACACGTGTTGATAAATGACGACGTCATACGATATGATTTGTTTTCTATAGAGCATAAATCTTACTTGGTTACCCGAAGTTGTGAATTGTATCCATATTGGGCCAGAAGCCTTTAGTACGAAGAAATAGTGTTTTGTATATTACTACGTTTTAGAGAGTTCAATGCATTTATGATATAATGACTTTCGATTATGGCTAATTTCAGAGATAGCTGCCGCCCTTATCGTGTCATATGAAGGAGGTACCGCCACATTGACATGTACGGAAAGTCCGACTATCTATCCGGAATGGAG